>NDXB01004876.1:49129-67069 GCA_002631895.1 Agapornis roseicollis | reverse complement strand
AAGAAAAAAAATATATAAATATAAAAAATAAAAAAAAAAAAAAAAAAAAAAACAAAGAGAAAAACTATTTTTTATATATATATATAAATATATATTTTATATATATATAAATAAACATTTCATACAGGTCTGCTGCTGCTTATCCTACCAATTTAACAAAGTCCATAAACAACATGAAATAACAGATCCATATACTACACCAATATAGGGAAGGAAGTGAGGAATTGATCCAGCTCTTAGAAAATCCTGTTGCTATTGGCATATTTATATCTATCTCTCTGCAAGTCTGGGACTCCAGGCACAAAATGACCACTGTGAATGATTTGTCTGAGCTTAAGTCCACAGGATGCTATAGAAGTGACTTTGACCAGATTAAAAGTAACACATTACTTTTCCCAAATATGACTAAAATTCATAGCAAATCCCCACATATTTTCTGTTTAAAAGAAATTAAAAGCAAGAATGGGCAGATAATACCATGGTGAGAGATGAGCAGAGGTCACTTACTGTAGTCTGTGCTGGACCTTTGCTGTCTACCACATTCCTAAATGACAGAGTACAGACTTCAGTCAGCTATTTATTGCTTCTTGCACACAAGAATTAGGGCATCACATGAAGATGGAAGTGAAGCTCTAACAAACCATAAAGAAGGGGGCTGTCTATGTAACAACAGACAAAGGATGTTGTGCATACAAGAAGTCTGCATAAGGTGATTCAAAGATCAGGTAACTAGTTTGAGACCACTTCCATTGTACCAGATGATTTGGAGAATGTGTCACTTAGTTCTGCTATGACCGTTCAGGGAAGTTAGCAATGCTCTGGAGGGGTTACAGAGCATTAGAATGACCTTTGACACTAATCAGTATATCTGTGGGATAAACATGAGCAATAAACATTACAATTAAAAAGTTAAGAACCCAAGAGATGAGATGTAGCTACAGACAGCAGTAAGCAAAATAATCCAGGAACCATATTCAGACCCTTAAGCCAACTATCAGGGACAGCCTTCTAGAGCCTTCTGCTCCTGAAGGAGGGCAGGTCTCTCCTAGCTGCCTAGCAGAGGACAATTCCTCACTTATGCTAATCCCCAAATTGTACTCAGACATAGAATCATAGAATCATAGAATCGTTAGGGTTGGAAAGGACCTTAAGATCATCTAGTTACAACCTCCCTGCCATAACCAGGGACACCCCACACTAAACCATGCCACACAAGGCTTTGCCCAACCTGGCCTTAAACACTGCCAGGGATGGAGCACTCACAACTTCCTTGAGCAACCCATTCCAGTGCCTCACCACCCTCACAGGAAAGAATTTCTTCCTTAGATCCAATATAATATCATGGAATGGACACTGGTTAAGTCGCGAGCAGAAAACAAACTAGCAGGTAAGAATTTCAGAGTATGAACAAGAATGCTCAGGAATGCAGCCATCACACCAAAGAGAGTCCAGGACATATAGATTTTAGCAATACCAGGCATTTGCTCTTGGCTTTGAATCCAGTACAGACCTTCACGTATTAGAAGAGGCTTTACAGGTGAAAGTAAAATCCTAAATACTTGTTATCCAAGCTAGAACTGACCTAAGGAGGAAAACAAACTTCATCATTCTGGTGTAGTAAGCATAAGCTAGAGCTTGTTAATTATTACGACTGACATACCGTAATTCAATACCTTTCTATAAAAAATCAACCCTTCACTGTACAAAACCATCAGTGGGACTAACAAATTATTCCAAACTGTAAAAAGCTTCATTGCTGATCTAATTATGCTCTGTATCTCACAGCCCTGGGAAATGCAGAACAATCAGAGCCCAGCGGGTGCCAGCTACGATTCCTCCCTTCCTCACAGCCAGCCCTGACGTGCTCCAACTGACAGGGCGAGGATGCTGAGCTGCAGAGGTATGCCCTTTAAGCAGAATAAACCAAAGCAGCATTAGGCACAGCCCAGTGATACAGTGAAAGGGTAGAAGTCCAGAAGCTGAAATAACAGAACTAAGGAAGAACAGGGGACAGAGCTGGATGTGCCAGCTGTGCGCTGTGGTAGGCAGAAAAGAATGAACTCAGTTATGTGGAAGGCCACAGGAAAGAAGTCAATCAGGCCATAAAAAGAAAGAACAGAGACAGAATGCAGAGGAATGGGGTGTAAGACAGAGTGTATGTGACAAAGAAACAGAAAGAATTAGGGACAGAAGGAGGGACACACAGATCATAGGCAGGGAAATCAAAGAACCAAAAAAGTATCTCTGGGGTAGAGGGAAGGAGACTTACATGGTCAAGAGACAATGAAGAAAAGAAAAATGAAGAAAAGAAAAATGAATGAACAGAACTGGACTTATGCTTTTCCAGAAGAAGAAAGGCTAGAATAAAGGAAGGGGAGAAAAAGCAGAAAAATTAATAAAAGGAACAAGACAGTAGGGATGACTGGAGGGAAATGAAAGGGATGTGGAATGGAACAAGACATAGGCATTGGAGAAAACAGAACTCTTGTATTTATTCATACTTCTATAGTTTACGTTATCTTCCTAGCAAACATCCTGTAGCTCCATAGATATTAGTTTTGGGGGTGGGAGAGGAAAGGGATGAGCTGACAGCATACTGCTGCTGAGATTTTACTACAGCTCTTTTTTCTACTTCCACTGCTGGCCATATATGTATTGAAATTACCTGAGACGGTGCCTGGCACTTTTTCAGAACTGTCAATATCTGGTATGGAGCAGAAAGGAAAACGTATATATAAAAAAACCACAAACAAACAAACCTAAGAAAATTCAAAGGGGGGGAATACAGATGTAAGGAAGCGATTGGTGTCATTTGTCAGCAGTTACCAGCAGCCTGCAAATATTCAGCTCCTATAAATCACCAAACACTTTTTGCTATTTGAACAACATGTGAAACAGAAATGGGCTGTGATTTATCTTTCCTGAATAGAGCATTACTCTAGGATTAATACTGCCTGATGAAATAGTTATGTAGAGAAAAATTAAAAGACACCCATTTTCAAAATAATCTAAGTCTATTTTCATATCATTCAAGTATTTTGTTGGAATTTTTAAGAGTTTTAGAATGAAAAAAAAAAAAAAAAAGAAGCATTTAATACTGTTAGTCTTCCTCTTTACCCATTTCCTTCATATGATAATGATTTGCTAGAAAAGAGAGACAAGTCTCTGAAAGCAAGGCAACACATCAGAAGGGTTCGTATCTCACTGTTAATCATTTACAACAGCAGTAGTTACAACCCCATGAACCATTTTGATTAAAACAATAGTTGAAACATGTTATTAGCTTGGCCAGCAGTAATTGCCTACTAGCATTCATAGGTTGTGATTTTTTGATGCATTTTTATGACTATTTCTACCTGCCCATTTGTAGGACTGGTTTAGAATGCCCAAAGCAAGGCTGTCGGGCTGCTGTTTCAGCCAGTATTTCATCCTGGGGCTTTATTGGATTTATTTTTCCTTCAACAAGTATTTGCTCTTTGAAGCTTCTTGCTTCTGTGCTGGGAATAAAAATACAGAATTGGTTCTCCAATTAGCAAACATTTTCAGCTGAAAAACTATCAAATCAATACCATATCCTCTGCAATCATTTTAGTTACAAAAGTGTGAAATTTTTTTCCAAGAGCTCTCAAAGCCCATTTTTTGGCTAATTAGCTGCCTGTCTGCCTTGTCCAAGTGGCGGAGTTTAATTCCGAAATGAAAGACTTGAAAAACCCAAGAAAGTCCTCCAAAAGCAAATGTCTGTCATCCGAAAAAAAATAAATCCTGTGCTGCCCTTTTCTTATGAAAGATTTCTCATGCAAATAGAAATTTAACGACTAAGAAAAATTTGGAAGATGTTGCTCTGGTGAAATTACGCTCTTTCATGAGGTTTCCTCCCACATTGTCTCCCCTGAACCCCTTGCACTAAAGGCGATGAATAGCAACATTAATATATAATTATTGTGGTTATTTACAGTTACAAAAAAATGCTGTTCAGTCACATCTGTCTCAGAAAGCATCCTTACATGTTTTAATAGCTTTTTATTTGTTCCATTGGTTACAATTAAACTTGTTTTTCTCAAATAAGAAGATACTGCCTATCTTTTCATTCTTTAATATTCTTGATGTACTGGCTGACTTTATTTTCATTCTGTAAGTAGGACAATATAGCAAGAAAAGTGGTTAAGCCTTTTGCTGATGGTTTAATTAATTGGTATTAAAGTTGCATTTTGCAGTTTCCAGGTCAGTTTGACTGAAGAAAGGGTGCTAGCCCTGCATTTTCATATTGACTGTGCACTGGTTCAGAATAGATTGCACAAATTCATGTAAGGCAAAGCCCTGAAGGATTACTAAATGCATGGATATGCATAGAAATGCAACTAACTCAGGGAATAGTAACCAAGGTGCAGCCTGGGAGAGCAATAGAGGGAATGGACACAGACAGATTGTTCTCTGTCTGCTGACAGCCCATCAAAGAACTGGCTTAAAAGATAGTGCTGTCTGGTTGAGAAGCTCCTGAGGCTTTTTAGATAACTTACTGCTCTACTACGTGGTTTTGGCAGAATGATCTCCTCTACAGTAACGAGCTATGTTTGGAAAGCAGTCTGTGCTTTTTTCAAGAATAAAGTAAATCAGTAGCTCTATTTCTATTATTGTATTCTATAAATTTTGCAGTGTTCTTCCTCAGTCTTGGCTAACAAATAAAGATAGTCTGGGCCAGATTTACAGTGGCATTTAAGCATCCAGCTTGGCACTGGATGATACTTTCAGAAGTGAATTACATGGATAATGCACTTAATTCTGAATAAACTCACTGGCCTAAACATGGAATTGGATGATCCTGTCAGTGTTTATCTGCATCTTTACATGCCTAAACATCTTTGTAGATCTAATCCCTCATTTACACTTTACTAGCAGAAGAAAATTCATCCCTTTGCAACTCATCCATGTTATTTAAAGGATGCAGTGAAATGTCCAGCACAAGCTAAGAAACACATTCACTGAGTTCCAGAGGATTCAGTACAGCTTCCTATTCTGTAGCTAGTTACCTATTTAATTTAGGCACATTACTATCTCTGGGCTAAAAAGCTTTCTGCAGCTCAAGCATCTTTTGCTTCTGCTGCATTTTCTTCCTCAGGAATAAATCAACAGCCAGGAAAATATACACTAAAGCATGGAAAGATGAAGATCTCAAAGCTAAATTATATTTTTGGAAAATATATTATGGATTAACTCAAAAACTTGTAGCTGCAATATTCTTGGCACTTGAAGGAACACAGCACTTTGGCTGTGCTAACTGAACTGCAGGTTAGCAGCATTTGGGGTGAAAACCAAAGAGTCAGAAGTACAGCAGAAGGATTTAGCCTTTTTTTGTTACTGTTTTTGTTATAAAAATACACTCTTGCCTTCTTGGAAAACGCACATGAATAACCTTCTAGTGAAGTTACAGCTGTAAGAACCTCTAATTACACATATTATTTTAGGATGGATTTAAGTATTTGTGCATCATTAGTCACTCCAGTTTTTGTTATTTGTTGACAGCCACGATTCAACATGTCTGGTACTACTGTTCATCATCATAACCACTATTACAATTCCATCACAGGGTAACTAATTTTGCCTGCTTTCACTCCAAGGATATCCGAGGGCATTTCTTGAAGTTCTGTATGTTGATTTTACTTAAACAACAGCATTTTGAAACAAAACCACGTAGAAACTGCAGAGCCAGAATCAGCAATTTCTTAGATGCCTGAACCAGGGGAAGGAGGGGGAAAAGTGGTGCAGTTGTATTTTTGTAGAAAGATGATTAGTGAAGGGTTGACAATAATAAAGAAGCAGGCATCTTGGAGATATTATTATGGATCATGTATCACTTGAAACAACAAGTCTGCTTCCATAAAACATTTTATTTGTTATATTGTGCAAATCGATTGTAATTTGCTACTGGTTTCTTTTCAAATACATTTCTTCATTGCTGCCTTGGTAAATAATAAATCTATTATTTCAAAATTGAGTGTTCCAATTTAGTTATGAACGGAGAAAGTAGAGATGCTTCAGGATATAAAATCTTCAAGCAGTTCATAGAAAAACAGCTTCTTAAGGATAACCACATCAAAAATCATTAGAGACGGGCTACACCACACTAGCAGGCATGCCTCTATGACTGAAGGCAGCCTAACAAAACACTGACAAGGTTATGCTAAATCAAGTATTTTGTTCTGCCTTTTGCAAACAGAAAACAAAAAGAGGAAAAAGGCCAGAAGAGACCCATGCAAACAACAGTTCCAGCAGTGCTGTATTAATACCATTATAAAAACACCAATAGTAAATCCATTATTTTAAATTTAACATCCTTATGTCCCTGGATTTGTCTTCAGACATAAATCAGAAATGCCCTTGAAGAACCAATATATTTGCTTCTTCCAGATTACCAATTCATGTTTTCTATAATAAAGCAGATCTGTTTCTCGTGCTCAGTATGGATGAGTCATGCTTTTAATAAATGAAATGAATCTGAAGGAATAAAAATGATTCTACTGTTATGAGATTTGGACGGGTCATGTACATCTCTAAAACCTAATGGATAATCTGCACTAAGATGATCTATTCATTTTTGTTTGCTTCTCTGTTTTTTCATGATTTTAAGTCAATGAGCATTTGTGCATCCAAAACACTCAGCCATTGAGAATGTTTCGATGGTTTTCAACAGAAATATGTAATATTCTTTAAGGTTTAGGTTTCTTTCTTTGAGCTATTATCCTTTTTTGTTTTTTAATTTGAATACTTGAATGCTTCGAATACTTCCAAGTACCTCAAATGTCTTAACTGAAATATTTTTGACAAATACCACCTAAAACAAACCAAAACTCACGTAACTGTTGCACTTGGACTGCTATCTAGTGATTCCAGCATTTCTATCAGATGTTGTACTTCTTTATAAATTATACCAAGTCTACTTTGGGCTTTTACAGTACTTTTTGAGATCCCTCTTTTATTCATAATACAGCCTGCCTATGTCTTGGGTTACCTGCAGGATTTCATTATCTCTCTGCTTATGCATCTCAGATAACAATTCTGGATGGTTTGGACAAGTTAACATGTAACATGTAACTGCCACACTGAGCCCACAGATTTTACTAAATATAAATAATTGATTACAGTGAGTCAGCAGCTCAGCTCCATCTCTGCAGTCTGGTGATTCCTGCTGCTCTATTACACAAATTGTTCGCAACTATTACCAACACATTAAGATCCTACAAAATTTCCCTTCCAGTGAATTATACAGCTAAAGATTGTCTCTGGAAAGTTTGTCATGAATGAATGTCTTTATCAAAGCTGCTAAATTTTGAACATAAATACTCAGTAACTCAACTAACTTGAGTTAGTTTCATGCCAGTTAGTTCAAGAACTCACATGCCTGGAAAAGTATTTTGCACTTGCTTCACATAATAAAACTGATATCCTCTGATCTTTTCCCTGTTTTTTTCCCTCCCTGACCCTATGCAAGCTTGGTATAAATGACTTGGACTTTGTGTAAAATGAGAGTATATGTGATCTCACAGAGTTTTAGCAAAATGTATTTATCATGTCACTTCAAGGTATGAGAAACATTATGCTAAAGTTTCATTCCAGTCATTTCTGAATGAAAATGAAAACCAATACTTCTAGATAATCTGAAACTGAGTTGAAGATGGAAAACCTCTGCCAGAACTGTTCACAGACCGTGACTGCCAAACTCTTACTTTTAAAGACATGCACTTCACAGTGGGTAAATTTAGATGAACATTTGCTTTAGAATAAACTTTTAGGAGTGTTACTGGACCCCTTCCTTCCATATGTTCAGACCACCTACTTAAAGGAATTCTGCCATGAAAGCTACACTTTAAAAACCCATACCTCCATAAAATAAAGAGTAATGCAAGCCATACTACATGGCTGCTCATGAATTTCAGCTGGAGCATATTCCTGGTTTTATGTTTTTGTTGTTTTGTTTGGTTTTTTTTGTTTTCCATGTATCCACTTTTACCTTTTCCTCATGAAAAGGCAGTATAAGATAATAAGAATTTCCTATTACAGCTTTGTATTTAGTTTAGAAATGATAAAAAAGAAAATATGGAAATAGCATTGAAGGGAGGAGAGGGAAGAGAGAGGAAGAACTACAGGTCCGTTTCATATTCACTAGCCTGTGAATTGTTGTGCTCCTGACACACATTAAGAAGATCCCTCAGAGAATTCTGTCTCCATTCATTATATCCTGAAAGAGTCTGGTTTCATTGACCTTGCTCTCAGTACAGTGCCTTATGTCCCACTGATTTAAGGAGTTTTATATAATGAGTAGTTGGAAAGGGGTGAAATTAGCCCAGAGAGCCATAATATATATAAAATGTTCTTTGCTCAACACTAATTAGTTTATTTGATTTTCATCTGGTAGGTCTTGTCTCCAAGGTACAGAGAATGATTTTGTTTGCACATGCCATAACATCAGACACTTCAGTTCTTTAGTTTCATATCCTGTTCTGGGGGTGGTAATTTTGTTTAAAAAAAACCCTAATTTCAGCAAATAAACATGAATTTTTATCAAACTTAAAAAATGTTCTTTTTCTTTGGGACTTGAAGGAAACAGATTATGAATTAGACTTTTTGATGATTATTAGATCTTTTTAAGATTAATATTAGTCTGCATCCAATCAAAAACTTCAGCTCTTGAATACTGAACACTTGAATACGGAGGCTCATTGACACTGCCTCCAAGACAATGCACCAAAATAGATACAGCTGCTAAAGTGGAAGTTGCTTTCAGCCAATAAAATTGCTGCTTGTCAGATTTGCATGCATGTTTGAATGTGAGGGTAATGGAATAGCATTATAGATATCAGAACCAGGGCAGCCTTTATTCAGATAAGGTTATAAACAAATATATTTTTGAGTGTCTGCTGAAGTTATATAATCTGTTCCCCATTTATTCTTTGGAGTTTAACTGTTTGGTGCAACATTTAAACATGCACAGAAACAGAGTCTGGGATTTTACACAAAGAGCTTTGTACCTTGGGCAAATACACAATACTGAGATCACAAGGGCCATATTCAGACAGTTTAGCTTGGGGCTGTATAGACTTAATGCTTTATTCCTAGTGTTTCCTTTTATCTAGGTATCTTTTATATCTTAAAACCAAAATTAAGCAAAACTTAGCTGCCAAATCACTGTGAGACTCGAAGACTACTTCTCCAGGTAAATAGCGTACAACAGTGAGGCCAGACTACCAGGCAAACAGATGTGGACAGATTGACACTACATGTTTACAACTCAAAACTAAACGCTTCCTGTGCAAAATTTCAAAATCACATTAAATAATGGTTAAAGTTTTGAAACTTAGTTCCAAAACCCTCCAGCGGGTTAATGTTAATGCCACTCTAACAGTAACAACCCTCACCCAAAGGAAATATTCCCACATCAGCATTTGTAGGGTAAAGCTTTTGAAAACCCTTTAGATACATCATGAAAAGTCTAGAAATTCAGAAATGGCCACACATTGCTTCCAGACTTTACATCAAACTCTATACAAGCAGTATCACCATGCTACTATTCGACACAAATGCAATGCAGGCAGCTAAGTGGAGGGAAGTGGATAATAGCAACCAATAGTTCCCATTCACACCAGGCAGAAACTGAGCAAGGAGGACAAGGACTATGTGCCCAAAAGAAACGGGCAGTATCCAGCATTGGATCTGATGAAAATCCTCGCATTGCAAATGTAGACTATAATGGGTTATTAAAATATTAAAGATAAAAGTGGCTTCAGTTCTTGGATTTCAAGTTTAGCTTTATTCCAAATCAGGGAGAATCTTGAGCAATTCAAAAGAAAGGGGTTGGCAGTAGAGATTAAATTAAACAGCATGACCATGGCAGGATTAAACATATGTTCTATAGAGCTACTGAAGATATTTGTTCCATTACCATTTCACTCTTCTAAGAAAGTCTTTTAGCTTACTCTCAAAGGGCTGTGCTTGTGACGAGTATATTCAAGACAAGAACCAGAACATCCCTAAAGAGTATTAAAGTCACGGGATAATTTTTCTGAATAACACAAGTAAATAGGCAAAGTGGAAAAGACACATTCTGGGAATAATTACTGCCTCTAATATATTAAGTTATTTAGCATTAGGCTATTCAGCAGTAATTATACTACCCCTGTGCAAGGATGATTTAGTGCTGCATACTGTTGAAAGAACATAATTCAGAGAGTGAGGTCTGGCTACTATGTAACACACCTTTCCAAATGTTCGTTTGATCCAGTTGGCAACAGCCACAGTGGACTGTATATGATGGGAAGGTTAGCAATGTGTCTTGTACTCCACTGTCTGGAGTACTACAGCATTTAGCACTCCCTAGACAGAAGGTCAAACTATGTTCTCATTTAACTCTGTGTAAGCCAACCAGCTTAAACAGAATTGCATGTGTCTAATTAAAAGCTGCATGTGGCCTGCTAGGCCACCCTCTGATGTTAATACTTAATGCAGTCTAGCACATTTTTCTCTGGTTATTTTGCTATCAGCAGAACAAAGCCATGTATAGGGTGTAAAATCAGCTATAATGCTTCATATGCTTGAATAGAAAGAATAAAGAAAAGAAGTTTAACAAAAAGAAGAAATATTTTGATGTTTCAGATTACTTCCAGCCCCTGAAATGTGAAAAGTTTATGTGCTATTGAGTATTGCAGTACTCATAGGAGTGGAAAAAAAAGAACCTCTGGGATCCTCTGGGTAATGTCACAAAACCCCTCTCTTAGCCTTCCTATCCATATTTCTTATAGAACAGAAGATGAGGACATAAACAGATATGACTCTGTTGCATAAGACTTAGAAAGTACCACAACATAAACAACCAATATAGTCAGATCTACATTGCTGAGTTTATGTATGCTTATCTTGGAATCTGTGCACTTTAATACCAAGCAGTACTCAGGGCTTCAACTTTGTCCGTGTGCTTCAGTCTGCTATGAGAGCACTTTACAACAACATGGGATTTGAAAGGCATCTAACACAAGGCAATATTCTAAAACATCATACTTGGGTATCTTTGCTATGACAGAAATCCTTTCTTGAAGCCTTATATCAACACATGGAAGATTATCAGCAAACATCTGACAGAGACAGCAAAATCTGGAATGCCTCCAGAGGCTGAATCTGGCTCTCTGCCTCAGTTATTTGGCTTGCTCTCTGACAGATCCCATGACTTGCTTTACAAGCAGTAGCAGTGGCAGTTTGGAAACAGCCCCTAGGGGAGGTCAGGAGGGGATTGACTTGGCTCCTCAGTATCATTTGTCTTGCCTGAAATTAATTTTGAAGAAGCTGTTCAGCATTGTTTAAGAAAAAGCTTATATATTAGCAGTAGCCATTCATTTTACCACTTACTGCAAGGAAACCAAACACACCATTCAAATGCCAGGATTTATGTCACTCTGGGGAAACATATTCTAACCAATCTGATTTTTTTAACATTTCTCAGATACCCTGTTTGACACAGACATCACAAATAGTGAAAACCTAGAACACAGCAGAGTGAGAAACAAACAGAAAACCCTAGGTTTTAGGAACTTTAGGGAGAAGGAAGTAGGAAGTGTTCACATTACCTGTTCCTTTGAAAGGAAAATTAAAAAACAAAACAAAACCAAATCTTTTTGCTACTTCTCAGAACTTTCTGGATCCTTCTCTAAGAAGTGCTGGCATTACTATTATTTTTGTATCCCTTGCTATTTCGCTCAATGTCTATGACTTTCATTAGAAAAAGACTAAAGATATATTGACTAAACTTATTTACAAAGTCACTAACTTCAATTAAATCCAAGGTAAAGCAAAGTCCAAAGATGAACCATTAATTCTATAGCCCTCCAGACATCAACTTCTGTGACTCATTTTGTTAACAAGACCCACTCAAAATTAAACTGTGTTTTTACCCACCTCTCACTGTTACCTTGCCTAAATGCTAACGAGCTTTGTTGTGTATTTCTTCTTTTTGTCATGTGTTTTCAGTTGCTTATCTCCTTATCTCTTCTGGCCCTATGCGCTTGCTGGTACATTCCTTTCTTCCACCCCACCCAGCAGAAAACTAATAATAATATACCATTTCAATGTCCAAACATGACTTAAATATCAGGAGACTGGAATAACTAGAAAAATCTTCCATTTACAAGCTGCTATTCCAAATAACTGTTTTTCATACCTTCTGACTCAGGACAGAATTAAAAGCTTTGAAATTTCCCGAAAAGAAATGAAATAGACTACACTGAAAAAGAGACTAATGATCTGACCAATACTGGCTTCTAGAACAGTTCCCAGCTCCCAGATGGTGCTGCAATTACATCCTAGTTCCATGCTGCAGCAAGACCAAGTCCTTTATCATTTCCTTCCCTCCTGCCCCCTCCCTGTCCCACATTCCTCTTCCTTCATGAAGGACACCAAGCAAATGGGTCCTAAGGAGCCAGAATGTACACAAGCCAAGTCCCCAGACTGGGCTAGCAATGGACCAAACTGCAGGATGTTGCAGACTGCACCTGTCCTTTGCTCTAAACCCAACCCTTAAACCAGGATGATCAATACTCAGATGGTGAGGACACTTACCAGGCCTGCAGGAAGGACACTAACAGGAACTTGTTCTGTCTGATTCTGATACTTGAACCGGAAAGGTATCATGACATGGAAGTGTTCAAAGAGCCGTGCACCAAACCAGGATATACATGGACAGCATATGCCAGGCTGAAATGAGTTTCTGGTGTAAAAGAAACATAGATGAGGATGGAAAGGCAGCCTGTACTTGATTTAGTCTCTATATACCACTCATGGATATGCACAGAAGAAAGAGAAAAGCATCATATGTTGACTGAAAAAATCAGGAGTCAGTTAAGGACAATATTTCTATGCAGTGAACAAAGTAACAGAGCCTTGGTTCTTTCATCACTGACTTTCACAGATGAGACAAAAACTCATATTTTTAGTTAGCTGAAAACAAACTACACAAGATCCTGAAAAAGCTTCCAGAATTTACATCTGCTATCACAAATACAGATGATTCTGCCTCTGGGTGACCAGGCAGTTTCTCCATGATTGACTACACATAGAATTTCAGCAACAGTCCCCACACCCCAGTCTCTACATCAGTTTGGTATTTTCCATGTGTGCACATACTTCTCAAATGGGTTAATCCAATAAACTGCAGGACAGAAAAAAAAAGGGGGGGGGAGGCAGAAGGGAGCATCTCCTTACAGCATTGGGGCAATCCCAAGGCTGAAAGGCTGAGAGAGAAAGGCAATCTTTATCTTGTACTTCCAGCACACACATCAGCAGTGGTTTTCCTGCTGTAACGCATACTTTGATCTGGCTCTTTTCACTTTCGCATTTTTAGCTTAGAGGCTAACGATCCTTGTTGCTAAGTCACATCAATGAAATGTTATGGAAGGAAAAGTTCCATTTAAACAAATGAGTCTATATTTGCACACACTATTTTCATCCATGTTCCAAGGAATTATTTTGATCTGCAAACTTATATTAAAGCTCATTCCTATTCTTTTAGCAAGGCACATTGCCCTGGGAGCTTATACTCTTAAATATCATCAAGTGTCATTGCTCTCTCCTCTTTTGGAAAACAACGAATGCTTAGAATTAATTCTAAAAGCTTTGCAAATGTACAATACACACAAAACTTCAGGCTATGTTATACGTGGTGGCACTGTGTATTCAAGTACCAGTTATAATCAATGTCTGTAATTTATTTACTGGAATTTATTGACCTATTACATACTTATCCTCAAAGATAGATATGATTTTGACTCAAAACTCCCAGAAGCCTCTGTGCATAGTGTTCTGTAACACAACAGCTTTTCTTGCCACAAGTTTTACGGCAAATCTGAAAATTTTCTTATCACTATGGTGCAGATTGTTGTAATAGTTTCCACACTGGATATGAAAACACTTGCTGGAACAGAGCTGAGGCAGGAATAGCTGAGAGGTGTGGTATGTCCCTTCACAAAGCCTCAAAGCTGCAGATTTAGTTTGTATAAAGGTTCATAGAATCATAGAATAGTTAGGGTTGGAAAGGACCTTAAGATCATCTAGTTCCAACCACCCTGCCATACTGCCTTGTGACCGTACAGGAAAAGAAGGTAGCAGGTACAAGAGAAGGTAGCGGGTACCATTTCTGCTTTGTGTGTACCAGAATACTAATGTGGTTTCCATGCTGCTTCCTGAAAGTGAAAATAGAAAGGGCAAAGTGGCACAAAAAACTGGGCCTGTCATGCTAGAGCCTACCCAGATGACAGAATGTCAAATGTATAGCTCAGAGATCAAGGGCAACAGGAGTCAACTCCATCTCTATCAAGCATCATGGAGAAGTTTCCCTTTAACAGCTACCTACAATTTCCTTTCAACCTACAAATCTCCCGCACATTTTTACCACCATTTCCTGCTGAATCTTTACATATTTGCTCTGTCACTTTTTTTAATTTTTCTCTAACAAGGACAAATCTCAAATTATCCTACAAGAATGGCAAAGCTCCTGCCTTAAAATCAAATACTACCTTATCCAAATGTGAACCAGAGTATCTCCTGAAACCCCAGCGGACACAGTCTAAATTAAGTGTTCACTCAGGAAAAAAGAAGTATTCAGGCACCTGGCTTTATAATGGCTTTAAACTAGAGAAATGACTACCAAATTTGAATACCATATGCTCTGGTTTTTTACCAATGATCTCTATGTTTTGGTTTACAAAGGACACTAAGGACTGTTCCACTGTAGAGAGAAAAAGAAGAAATGTAAATACTAAAGATAGAGGAATAAAAATCCTTTGAAGGGGAATTGAGTACTTGCCTACTGCTTAAGAAAAATGCACTATAAAGCAACTATTGATTTCTCATTCAACAGCAATGAATGTTTTATTGAATAGCAGCAATGCTCAGTAATTTGAATTTTCAATTAAGGTAGCACGTTCCTTGGACACATTTACTAGTACGCTTCAGTGACATTTATTTGACTTTTAAAATCCCTCTACTATTGTAGTCATGTTTGTATAGATCAAACTACCAACACAGAAAGTGTTCAGATTATAACACTGCTGATTACAGACGCATGTTTGGTAGGCTCCGTGGGCAATCTAAAGACTGTATTTACAGGTAGGACAATGTGTAGTTGGACACAGCTGAACTCAAATATGCCACTATGAGATATATTACGCAGTTCAGTATTTCAGCTTAGAAATATTTACATTTTCTTTGCCTTTATGGACATAGCTGCAATGAAGTTAAACTAGTTATTAAAAATGTTTATGTGTTTACATTTGTAAGGATTGGGGGGAGGGGGCTTTACTGAATTTCACTCTTCTCAAACTGATCAGCTACTTATATGCATAAAAATTTCATCTCTAAGTTAGGATGCAGTAGTTCTAGACTATAAATAAGATAATGATGCTCATTTTGCATTCCCTTCTACATAAAAATGGCTTGTAACCTGCTAGCTTTCCTAGCCCTGTGGAAAAGTGGGGTAGCTTGACCTTTGAGTGCTCAACTGACAGACTTCATACTTTTTGAAATAAATTTAGTAGATTTCCTAGTCACAGCTGCTTCCTTGTTCAACAGCCATAGCAGCTACTTCTGCTAAGCAAAGAACCCGGGCAACCCTTGGGAACTTTATTAAGGGCGAGAGGCACAGCTTAGAGTCAGTACTGCACCAGGCTGCACACACTGCTGTGCAGCAAAGTGCTAGCAATTTATTTCAGTAAAATTACAGTGCAGGCTGTGTAATTCCCACCAGTTTGCAGGGTTGTGCTTAAATTTTTGATGTTTCTTGCACTTAAAATCTAGATATGAGCAAAACGAACACACTTTGTTTGCAAAAGTGAGATATTACTTTAAGAGAAGCCTTAACAGTCTAAAGATTTAGTCCAGTTACTCACACTTGTATCTAAAAATGTATTAGGTTAAAATATCTATGCTAATGTTCTGAAAATCAATGCTTCTCTTACTGGCATTGTGCCTGTCCTTACCCATGTTTTTTTCTTCTCAGTCCTGGAACTAGTTCAGGTCATTTTTACATGCCTGCTCACATGCTCATTCTTCACTGGTTTGCAAGTACATTCTACATTTACTATATATGGTGTGTTCCCATGCACTTTAGACATCTGTTCTTGCTTCTTTTTGTTACCTACTCTTAAAATTGGTTTTACCCAGGTCCCAGGCTTGTTTCCTTTAACAATAATCCCCCACTGGTGAGTTATTTATACCTCTCAGTCCTTTGATATCATCCTGTGCCTGTAGATTCAAACCCCCTGCTGTTATCTCTTGCCTATCTACTTCTATGCTGCATTATTCTTCCAGGGTCATAGGTGGTTCGTTCTGCACAGAAAAACTATTTCCTTTTTCTATGTACCAGTTACAAACATATATAACCATATATATGCATGTATATATGGATATTTATATATACATACACAGACACCAGACAACTGTACAAAAGCTAGGTTAAAAAAAAAAGAAAAATAAGTAGTACACCTGTTTGTCAGGCAATTGTTGTTAAACAAGCTAATCCAGAGCATACACAGGCCAAACTAAGTCCAGACAAAGCCTGACAAGTCCTAAGGCCTATGTTGTTATTTTAACACAAAGACTATGGCCTTTTCCAAGCAATAGCAACACCATTCTTCAAGGGTTACAAGGTTACAAAAGAATAATTTCACAGAAATGATGCAAGAAAAAAGTGACAGCGAATTAAGTGTCTTCAACAGCTACTAATTTGCTTCAGCAATCTTTCTGCTACTGTACGGAAAAATGCATCTTAGCACTGAATTTAATACTTTCTGCATTTGCAGTGAGTAGTGTCCAGATATCACCAATCTTTTCTGAAATCCAAGTCTTTTCCCCCTACTTATAACTAATTTCTCTTGGGTTTTTTTTTTTGGTAGGATTACATTTCACTAATAGCTGTCTTAGCTTTAATGTATTTCAGTAAATATCAGTTCCAAATGACCCAGGCAAGAGGGGATGGAATAAAAAATTTCTCTGGTACTTCTGACAGGAGTTAACCCTTGTTATAATGGGTGATGCTGTCATATCACAACCATGACAGTGACTGCCTAAATTGGTGGCTGAATTGGCACTCTGCCCCTTGGAAACCTCAGCCCAGAACACTGTAGTAGAAAATAGCTGGCTTGCTTAAACTTGATACTACTCCTTTTCTTTAGCTGTTCATCATCATTATATGCAGGGCACTTCTGTTACAGCCTTTCACTTCCCTTCAACTTAGGCAAGGATAGAGCTGCCTCTCACTGACTGAAACTGCTCACATAGCAAATGGTTAGGGAAGCACAGCATTCAGATCAAAATGCAAAGGCTGTCCACACTGACACAGTGCTGAACAGCTGAGGTAACAAACAAAACGCACCTAGAAGCTGGAAAAGGATAAAAGTAAAAAATATAAGGAAGGTGTGGTGTGAATATGAGGATATTTGTCTCCTACTGAATCCACAGAGGCTGCTGAGGTAGTTTCACACAGAGGTTATGCTCTTGAGTATTCTGGGCTCATCCTGGACAAATAATTTCTTCTAACCTTTTAAATATTAGGCATTTTCAAGTCAGACAGGCAAATGAGTTCTTGGAGGATAGGAGGAGCTCTCTATTCCCTCTATAAGGCCCTCAGCCAGCTCAATATATTGTAGTACTTAAGGTGCCTTGTTTCTCTACATGACCCTTTAATAAGGATGGACTATACTGATGTACTTAGTGAAGTGCTCCCAGCCCTGCTATCATCTGACTGAGATTTCCTGTTAGAGCTAATGAGGTTCTGCTCCCACTTAATCTCTAAATATGGCACAGTTAACGCTTTTTAGTTTGCTTAATGACATGCTATTAATGAAGACATGACCTGAAAAGCTACTTGCATTTATTGTCTCTCTTTTTTTTTTTTTTTTTTTTTTTTTT
>NDXB01004876.1:25076-48998 GCA_002631895.1 Agapornis roseicollis | reverse complement strand
TTTTTTTTTTTTTTTTTTTTTTTTTTTTTTTTTTTTTTTTTTTTTTTTTTTGCCATTTTTTACAATTATTCTGAGGTAATTTAATTTTTAAGATCATAAACTATTGTTTTGTTTGACAAGTTGTATATAATTACCCTACATTCCCACAAAAGCGCTCACCAAGGTCAATGCATAAGCTAGCAATTTATCTGAAACATTTATCATGATACTGAAATTGCTCTGCTACTTTTTCAAGTTATTATTATTATTGCCTTATTGACAGAGTGGTGTGTTAACCCATATAAAAGAAGGGTTGAGTCTGCTAGGGTTTTTTTCCAAGCAGTTTCAAGTCATTGAAAGAATAAAACTATTCTTATCAGTAACTGTTGAACAGTAACTACGCTAAACAGAACGTCTTTTTTGTTTTTCCAGTGACAGATGGTTCTTAAAAATGTACAGCAACCTATACCTTTACCTAAACAAACTACAGCTTGTGTAAGCAAGACAACCAAAAGTTTTCGCAGGAGTTAATGAAACCATACTATAATTCTCTGGGATCATTATCAGACTATCTTGGTCCAAATGAGATTCTGTATGTGTGTGTGTGTGTAAGGCTCAAATATTAGACAGTGGAGAATTAACTTCTACATCATTACTTTTAATTGAAAACAAATAAGCAAACAAATGCTAATTACCTTTAATTTTAAGAACAAGAAACCTTGTTTGTGCGAGTGAAATAAGAGTGCATTGAATTTTAATGGGATTTGAGTGTTTTATCTCTTTAGGGTTGATTTGTTTCTCTCATTTTTCAAATATTATTAATTTTCCTCCAAAATGTTGTTAAATTTCCCAAAGGGTATTGTAGTTCTCAGCTTTTTTGGTTTTCACATATAGCTTTGTCATGGTTTAAACCCAGTTTCTACACCCCACCCCCCCACCCCCTTTTCTCTACTCCCCCACTTCCTTTCTCCCTGCTCCTGGAGGGATGGGGAGGAGAATCAAAGAAATGCAACTCCCACGGGTTGAGATAAGAACAGCCCAGTAACTAAGGTATAACATATATACTGCTACCACCAATAATAATAATGATAAAGGAAATAACAAGGGAAGAGAGTATGATACCACCTGCCGAAAACAAGCCCAACCAGGAACTGTGTGCCCTTCCAGGTAACTCCCCATTACCTTCCCGGGCATGATGTGCTGTGGTATGGAATACCTCTTTGGCTAGTTTGGGTCAGGTATCCTGTCCCTACTTCGCTTCCCCTTGGCCTCCCCTCCTCCCTGGCAGAGCATGAGACTCAGAAAGACCTTGGTCAGAATAAACATTACTTAGTGACAACTAAAAACATCGGTGTTTTTAGCTATGTTCCCAGGTCGAAAGTCAAAACACAAAACTACATCAGCTACTAAGAAGGAGAAAAATTGACTGCTACTGCTGAACCCAGGACAAGCTTCTAGCCATACTGTTCCATGGGGTTATTTCATCTCAGAAGGGACTTTCCATTTGGCTTGTTGCAATTTATGAGATTCTTGTCAATCCTATTCTCCACGTTACCATGGTCCTTCTGAATAATAGCAACATAATAACATTATGAATAACATAATTCGTGCCTTCCAGTATATCAACCACTCACTCTAAGTGGATATCACCCACAAAGTTGCAGAGAGGACCCTGTGTCCTAACATTTGTGCTCTTAATAATGTTAAGCAATACTAGCACCCCTATAAATTGGTAAGAGATACAATGAGTAACCAGCTGGCAGCTGGAGTTTGTAAACTTAATCATAACTTTTTGGAGCCCAGTGATCCAGGCAATTTTCTACCCACCTTATCCATCAGAGTGTAAATATATTTCAAGCAAATGTTTAGATATTCACAAGCATTTTTCAACCTCCTTACAAAACAACCTAAATTCCTTTTTTTTCTACGATCTTAACAGAAGGTAATCCTGCATTCAAATACACCAATTCAAAACAGAGGAAAAGAAAAATTAGAGCAGAACACTGTCAAGCTTTAGAAATCAAACTTCACAATTATATGCATACTGTATGCTTACAAATCATCTTCATTATCACCTAATTACAATCTAGTTCATCTAATCAGATGATCAACTGCATTGATTCTTATCAGCTGATTAACCCTAATATAAAGTATTATGAAAATTTACAAGATTGCAATAGAAAATTCAGGTTACTTTCAACTATTTTGTTCTCTGAGAAAAAAAAAAAAAAAAGAAAGCAAATATAATGAGGGGTAAATTTTGCTTTCCTGCTTAGGAAAAATAGTTTTCACTGAAAGATGACATAAAGATGCTATATAACAGCATGGCTTGGCCCAGGAGAATTAAGTGTGAATTTGGGACTGCAAAGAGCCTTGTTAAGTTTCTGTCTTACATAAATTCACACGTTCAGAGATTTTAAATTGGGTTTTACAAATGTATGATGTGAGCTATTTCAAAACAGAACTTGAATCATTGCTGCATAAAAGTATAATGATCATAAATGACGAATGACTGAAGACAATGACAAACGAGGACATACATGGAACTCTGAATATCTGTGTTATGGTTGAATACTTCCCATCCTGATAAATCATCTCTTCATCAATTTTAATGCTTGGGGGATTTGAGAACAGGAGATGAACCTGGCCTGAAGTTTACCTTTCTGAAGCACTACAAGTTTTAAAAAACTCCTTGGTGACTTCTCTTGCTTGAAAGTCATATGATGAAGTCAAAGGTTGTTCCAGAGTTAAAGGATTCCAGGTTGAGAGAGAAAGAGGCACAATGGATAAAAACCTAGTTTATTATTATAGGACAAGATAGAGAGGAAGAGCCAACAAAGAGTTAAAGAGACAGTGATGGTTACTTATAGTGAGTGCTTATATTACCAACCCCAAAGACCATGTGATGATGATCAGGAAACCAGCTCCAAGAGACATCATTGCAGTGCAAGGTGGCAGGCTCGACCTTAGCGGGCATCCCCATGGAGGTGACATTGACCTGGGTGGTCTGAGGTTCTGCCTCTCTGCATTGCATGAGGCTCGGGCTTTTAGGCTAGCAAAAGGGCACACTCGTTTTGATGTAGAGGGCCAGCCTATATTGGAAGGAGTGGCCAGTTATGGCTACTTGCTATGACTGCGCAGTTAGTACAAATGGTTCTCTGTTCCGGGATTTTCAAAGTGGACTGTGGAACTTTTAGGGGATTTTCGGGAAGCAGCCACCACAGACCATTAACTCAGATGTCTTGCAACTGGTATGGGACTCCCCTTTGCTAATAGTGGTGTTAACTCCCCTGTTTTCAAGGTTATGTTCCCACAACCCATGCCAGACAGTACTTTTCTATTTTTGTGTGTTTCACCACAGACCATTATCTAGTGCCACTGACACAGAGGTATTGCTGATAAGTAATCTAAATATAAAAATAAACATTAAAGATCAAAACCTGACCATTATGAAGAATAATATCAAGAAATTATTCAGTGCAGCTTCTTTGTACATATATGGAAAGTTAATGGCTCTTGAATTTGTGTTAAAGAAACTTTAAGTATTCATGAAGACTGACAGAGACGGTCCTCATGCACTTTCCTAATATACAATTTATATATATATATACACACACCTATATATGCACACATACATATGCAGATGTAACATCCCTTTGATGTTCATTTTTACCTCCCAGTCAGTTTTCACCCAATCTGCAGATAGTGACAAAAAAAAGTAAAAAAATCATTACTTCTATAGCACCATAAAAAAGGTGGAGGCTAAGGAGTTAATACAGGTGATCACGGTACCCTGATCTAATCCCGATCTGCCTACTATATTTACATTATTCTCTCTGGCATTAAACTACTAATATGAAACATGCAGAATGAAGTAAGGCACTATGTTGTAATCCTCCTTTAAACTCCACATTCATTTACAACTTTCCTTGCAAGAAAACCGAAGCAAACCCAGATACTAATTCCCTTTCCTTGCTTGTCACTTGCTCACTCTTTCTGCATGTCTCCCAAGTCCACAGGCAGATGTGGTACAGTTGTTGCTGAATACAAAACACAAAGAAAAAGAGATAATTTAAACTTCAGGAAAAAAAATAATATTTCTCTTTGTGAGAATAAAATTATTCACATACCTATCAGAAAGACATGGTCAGATGTACCAGGGTAACATATTACACTTCTACATTTCAAACAATAAATTCACTCTCCCCAGTGACATTAAGCAACATTAAACACTTTATGAGCATTTATTTTATAGCTGTAGGATGGAAGAGAGCAAGAGGGCAGCACAAAACTCCCTATTGTAACTACAATGACAATCTTAAAAGGGCTATTGGAAATAATTTTTTTTCTTGCAACTGTGTCCACACTGCAAGATAGACTTTACACTAAAGTTAAGCATGTCACCCTTAATAGGGGATCTTTTAAGAGGTGTGAACCAGTACACACTGGGGTGCAAGCGGCTGGAAAATAACTTGGTAGAAAAGGCCTTGAGTGACACTGAATTGATCATGAGTAATAGCATATTTTTGCAGTATAAAAGGTCAACAGCATCCCAGTCTGAGCTACCACAGTGTTGCCAGCATGTCAAGGGTGGTGACCATTCCCATGAGACTGTATCGGGTGTGCTATGTGAGTTGTGGGCTTCCAAGCAGGAAAGAGACACATGCACGCTAGAGATAGTCCAGCAAAGGGCCATGAAGATGATTAGGTTCTTGGAACATCTCATACAAGAAGATTCTCTTGTACAAGAAAGTAAAGTACAAGAAATTCCCCTTAAATGTAAGAAAAACAGTTTTTCGTGGAGGGAGGTCTAACACTGGAACTGGATACCCAGAGAGGTTGTGGAGTCCCATCCTCAAAGATATCCAAAGCTCAGCTGGACAGTGTCCAGGAACACGCCCTAGCTGCCCCTGCTCCAAGCAGCGATATTAGACTATCTGCAGAGGTCTATGCCAACCTCAGTGGTTCTGTAATATAACTTTTAGTATCAGGGTTATGTAAATGTCTTGTGTAAAAACCCAGGAACCATTATCTTAAATTCTCTGCTGCTTTAGTGGCTAACCTTCATCTTCAAATTTTATTTCCAATAGTGTGCTAATGAGAAAACCACCAGTGGGAAGCAGTCCTTGCTGTTAGATCTATTAAACATGATTAAAAGAAAGAGGCTGAAGTGCAATTAAGATAAATATTTCATTGAGTTTTATTAATCTGCAAAGATTGTATCCAAAGCATACATACTGAAGTCTGAGAGTCATTGTGTTAAATTTCATGAGGATAGAGCTTCTGCTCAGTGTGTATGTGGATGTAAGATGTGGTGGGCATGATTTAATGATACTTCAACATACATAATTATTTTAATGTTTTTCAGTCTTTGATACCACCATTAAACACAAAATTCTCCAACTTTTAAAAAGCCTATTAATAAATACTAATAATATTAATAAATACTGATTCATAAAGGATAGAATTAGCAATACAGCTATTGAAAGCATAAAGTTGATTCTATTTTGATCTGTTAATAAAAAAAGATAAAATATGGAATAATGATATACAGGCATTAAAGTGTTAAATTCTTTTGGAGACTATGTTATTATGTTCTGAAAGTGGCAAAAAGTGAATGCTTAAAAAATGAAAAACTGTTCTCAGAACTCTGGATGTATTAATTCAGAGCATATGTTGATAACCTCCGGTTTTTCCATTTTAGTATACTTCCATGACCTTCTTTCTTGGCTTTGTCTTATCTAACAGTTTGTGTAAACCACAATTGGTGATATACTGATTTACCTTTCTGTCTCTCTGTTTTCTCATTCAGATGTGAGTTTTTTCTACTGCATCACCTTGCCTCCATTTCACTATAATGGAATGGAAATATGCAAAAAGTGATATTCAAAAATCAAAATAGTATATACTATATTCATTTTTTGTAGCATAATAACAAGGTAAACTGCAGCAGCAAGATAAGTACACTTCTTTTCTCATCCCCTCTTTTATGTACAAACTATAAGAGATGAGATTCTTAATCATGTGCCTGCAGACAGGCAGTTTTTCAAGTATTACACCACCTTCCATGCAAGTCATGAGAACAAAAAAAAATAAATCAAGAGAATTGGCAACAGATGTAAAAATGGTGACACTTACTAAAAAAAAACCAACCCTAGGGTGTTGCATCCACTGGTCGAATATTTTAAATGTTTGTGATGTTCAGAATTATCATCACTGCCCTTCCTGCTGCCTCTTTACTAAACTGGGAAAATGTGGGAATTCCTGTGGAACGGTAAAAAATAGAGCCTGGAAAGGTGAGGTACAAAATACTGCACTAACGGTCGTGGCAAAAAAAAAAAATGTAAATGTTTGGCAAGTGTCCTCTAATGTTCCTCTTGAAAATACCTACATGGGCCAGTGGACACACAAAGATACAGCTCAACTCAACCTGCACATCTCAGTCATGCGTTTTTTGAAATTGAGGTTACTTTCAAGAAACTGCATTGATCTTGAGGCCTCGCAGCCAAATGCATTGTCCAACCCAGGTGAAGCCAGCCCACTCGGAAAGACCTTTGCTTTATCCTTCCCAAAATATTAGGAAAAATATACAAGGAAAAAAAGCCTGACTCGATCTTCATTTTCAAGTAAAGTTCAGAATAAAGATGTTCTAAAGTCACTTGTACTTGCTGCACGCTGATAGAACTTATAAACAGTTTAGTAAAATACAGAAAAGATTTTAAATTAAAGACAGAAACAATAACCTTTGTACATGTGGAGGAAACAGTATATGTGACAGAGCACAATGCAAATTCTTGAACTTCAGTTACTAACTGTACCACTGATTATATACTGACAGTTGATGATTTGGTGGCATTATCACCCATTAGCCATGACTGGAGTCCACAGCACAATACTAAGAATCTCAAATGTTTCGCCTTCTTTCTTTAACATATATACAAGTAGTATCCAAAAATAAGCTCTAATGAAGACCATGGGATTCCCAAGCACTGTGGCAGCAGGATAATCCTGGACACTTAGAGGGCTTCATAAACATGGGTATGAATTGTAGAAGTGTTTGGGTTGGAAGGGACCTTAATAATCATCTGGTTCCAACCCCTGCCATGGGCAGGGACACTTTCCAATAAACCAGGCTGCTTCAAGCCCCATGCAGCCTGGCCTTGAACACTGCCAAGGATGGGGCAGCCACAGTTGCCCTGGGCAGCCTGTGCTAGTGCCTTTATTCAGTCTTTCCCCAGCAGCTTGGTCTGTTTTCAGATGTTTACTGATGAAATGGCCACTGGACTTGGTCTAGGGTGAGGTGTCGCTGCCCCTGGCAGGGGGGTTGGGGAGTTGGAACTAGAAGCCCTTAAGGTCCTTTCCAACAAACCATTCTATGATTCAATGATTCTATGACTCACAGTCATTTTAAGGGCACAGGCCCAGTTCAGGCAATTCTCTTTAATGGCCTGTCATAACATTAGCTCAAAATATGCAGACTCAACCTTTCTAACACCAAACAGGAAGACTTACTTTCATGGAACTGGACAGTCTTTAAATAAAATCCTAATAAACTCCATTAGCATCATTATGATCTCCTTCTCCACAATCCAACAGCACTTTCTCTGTCAGTCTTGTGCATCCATTTGTTAAGCAATCTGTATTACACTGCCACTTGGTAAAGGTTTTCTAGCTCTCCCACGTAGTTTTTTAGCCACACTAACATTCCTTAAGAGTTTAGTGCTCATTCTGTATCTTTAGTTGTGATTGAGGTAACAAGACCAGTGCTGAGGATTTAACTGCCTTGTGTGCTTGACAAGACCCTTGTATTGGAACTTTTCTTAACTCTGTATGTCATTATTTTAACAAATGTATTAGAATCAGCAATATTTAATGTGCTGAAAGGTACTCCCTGACCCTTAGAGCATTTCTCATTGGGATGCCACATTAATGATGGGCCCTTTCTTTGCAGCCTACCAGCCTTTATAAATATAATTCCATGTTAATTGTAGAAAAACTGTACACATCAACTTCTCCAAGTCCTTAAAAAACAGAACAGCAGGTCACAGGAATTGGTTGTGTGCTTAGACCTCTTGCCAAACACTTTACTGTGTTTAATCCATAGAGACAAAAGACCTACAGATAAAATAGCTATGGAAATAAAAACACTTGGAAGCTTTCTCTTGTTATTTTAGTATAGCAAAAACCATTCAGAACAAAAGGCACCTACTGACTAGCACAGCCTTCAGTTCTGTTTTCATTCAATACTTCACTCCCCAAACTCAACTTTCAACTTAATAGGAGACTTCTTGACATGCGCTTCTTTGGGGAGCACTCATGCTGGTGGTTGGATGAATTTTCTAAGTCTTTTAGAATGTAATTAGGCATTTTATAAATATGAAAGACTGTTCTATAAGAAAAAAAATACAACCACTAACAACAAAAAACCCCAAACCCAGTCACAGTCACTGAAGTGTAATTTATAAGTGCTCTATTAAGTCTTATCCCTTTGCAGAACACTCCTTTTGATTAAACAACTTGTTTAAGAACCAGATTTAATAGTTGAATATTAACACATTATTGCTGCTGGTACATTAGTGATAGCAGTAATAACAAGTTTGCTTGAGCTGTGACATGCTCAAGTCCAAGCTACCTGTTCTGCCTCTTTCCCGTCATGATACTTCCGAATTAGAAGGCTGACCACTAGGGCCTTGCTATAAAATGTAATTTTGCAATGTTATTAAGATCTTAGAATAAGAACCATGAAGCTCTGTCTCTTCTGTTATGATACCACAATCTATCTTATCAATATTCCTACCATAGTGTTTACTTTAAGCAGCTCATCACCATGCGTAAGTAGCAGCAACTCTGCTCAGCTTCTAGGAGCTCTGTGTCAACTCCAGAAACAAAAGGTGGAATGTAACTTGTGTTTGTCACACAGTAACAGAGCCTGAAGGGAGCTGCACAGCAGTGGTGGTAAAGTAACTGGGAAGGAGTTTCATTGTTTACTCTCTATTCTCCCTTTTTAAGCCAAGACCCTTTGGGTATTTAAAATTTTCTATGTAAAACACAGAAGCTGAAAAACACATAAATAGCGTCAATGAGTAGCAATCTGTATAGAAGACAAAAAGTTAACTTTAAGTAGCTTAGTTTGCCAAACTTAAGTACGGGAATAAACTTGCCATGTGAGTATGATAATGAGCAAATTCTAAGATATTCAGTCAAGCATCTACAGATTTTTATGTGTCTTGCTTAATTAGTTACAGTTTCATGAACTGCTGTCTTTCATTAAGTTTGTAATTCCTGGGCATGCATAGGTGGGTGCCTCACTAAATATTATATGAGTAATGTGCGTTAATCAAATAATAGTATGCTAATTCTTATTTGCTAGGAAGTTAATTATAAAGCTTTGATAATCTGCTTTGATAAATTTTATTCAGTGGAAAATGTGTGTTCCTATAACAGAACTATATTAACTTTGGTTTTTGGGGGTTTTGGGGGTGTTTTCTTTTAGCCAGTTACCTTCTACCTAATAAGATAAATCAGTTGCCTGTGCTATAAGCAAGCCAACTTTTGAGTAAGCATCAGGTTACCCTTTCTTTTTAATAACTCTTCTTGCTAAAGACTGTTTTTACAGAAAAATACATTAAGATTCACGACCAAGAAAGGAATAACGCAAAGCCAGTGTGACTCGCTTTCAAAATAACTAATAGATTAGTGAACAAGAACTTCCCCATCTCCAAATCGTAGCTGCTGGTAAGTACATGTAGTGTTTGGCTGCTATAAACTATAATTTATTTTCTTGTCTCTGGGACTCCCAGCAGTAATAACACTATTCCAAAGTGACCATGACAATACCGCTATTTGTTAAGAAATTAAAAATAAATTTGAATTCAACTCACAGTAATACACTGTGAATTGCAAAACTCCTCTTAGATATTAAATTATTTTTATATGGGCATATGGAAAAATTATTGTCACTAGATACTGATGTGAAGCAATACCTATATTTAGCAAAGTTAATCTCTTGTACAAACAAAACGGGGCTGACTTATTCACTTTCCTTTTGCTTAAATCCTAAACTTCTAAGGACCTCAAAGCCCATACAGAAGCTAGATAAAGAGCCTATCTGCATAATTCTTATGCTAATTCACAGAAGGTGTCTTGACTAAAAGAATGTCTATGTGCACACTAAGGGCTCACTGTTACTAATTCTTTTTCTCTAAAAGCTGAAATGAGATACACGTATTTAGTTTTATGGTATCTTTCACTGCTTCTTTTAAGAGAGCACATGGTTCTGGATCCACGTGTGAGCCTGGTTACTCACAGGCCGACCTGTCAGTTCTCTGGAATACCTGGAGATATTTTTGAGCCAGGGTACTACCACAGCAGAGCATGAAGCACAAATGCTCCTATGCTTTTTAAGATAAAAAAACCCAGCCCTGTGTCCTGCATAGTAGCACAAGAGATCAGTAAGTGAGATACTATTGACTGCTGCTCATCAGAAGTTTGCTGTCACCCTAAAAGCTGCAGCTATTAATTTCTCTCCAACTTCTCCCTTCCCCAGCCCTACACTCACATCTCCAAGCATGTTGTATATTTATCACTTAACTCTTAGGATAAAACAATTTGCAGTCCCAACATTACGCATCCCTGATGCTACAATTTCTACATAATCTCTGTATCTTTGTAAACTTTTTAGTTCATAGAGGTCAAAGACAAACTGAAATCATCTACATTTACAAAAAAAAAGTGTTTTACCAGAAAATCTGGATACTTTTAATAGTATGCTTTAATTAATATTTGAACATATTTATCATTTTTAATACTATTTCTGTTCAGTAAAAATGGATCTATTATTAAAAAAAAGTAGTTTGCAGTTAGTTGCAGAAAAAAGATATAGAAGGTCTAAATGTATACTTTGCTAACTTAAAGATATGCAGGGGTTTGTATTTTGTAAAGCTAGGATTTACCAACTACTTCATAAAACAATGCTAAGAAAAACATTTAAAAAAAATAGAATGGTTCCACTGTTTTCTCCATCCACACACTTTTCTTATATGCCTTTTTTTCATAATCTGACTCAGTTTAGTCATGAGGATGTATTCAGTCAGGACTGCTTTCAAACACAGTAAAAAAAGGGACAACTGCCTCCAAGACTGTAAGAAGCTCTCTTGCTGAAACACCTATTGTATACACAAGCCCTGTAGAGATAACAAATACGTGGCATCATGAGATATTAAAAATCTGTATTTCCTTGCATATTAAATATATATCTGTATCAGCCTGTGTACGTATACACATTTTCCAAGTACCTATCAATCTCCATAATGAAAAAATATTTATACACCACTTATAAACTATTGTTATAATGATTTTATGACAGAATTGGCAGCTAGTGCAAGTGATCCAGCTCCAGGTAACTCTGCTGGCCTCATATACATCACATCTGCAGACCATTCTTAACCTAAGCCAAGAAAATAGCATACCACTTAAAACACTTTTAGACAAATTGCATGTTACAGCCTTCAGAAATTACAGGGTTTTTTTCTACAGGTTTTCCTACCCTGTGCTTTTTATGGAGCATACAATGGTTAGAGGCTTTTTGGTTTTAACTTTTTACACTGTGTGCTGCATGTTAATACTGAGCGTGCACATACATTTCCATTACTAGATAACTGAATGCTTGGAACAGTAGTTCAGCAAAAGAA
The DNA here is from genome assembly GCA_002631895.1 of Agapornis roseicollis. Classification (NCBI taxonomy): domain Eukaryota; kingdom Metazoa; phylum Chordata; class Aves; order Psittaciformes; family Psittacidae; genus Agapornis; species Agapornis roseicollis. The sequence continues at coordinate 37,329 of NDXB01004876.1, read as the reverse complement.
AAAACAAACACTGCTGCTCACAGAGCAATTCCCTTAGACTGTCTTCACAGACTTCTTATACAAAAATGAATTAACTAGGTTTACTTAAGGAGGATTTGTTTTTTAAAAAGGGGACACACTCAGTATGGAAGAAACATACTTCTCTTAGAAGTATAAAGTTCTGAAGGGCCACTGCTTTCTACATAATGTTTAACTCTTCCTGAAATTACACTGATTTACATGTACAATAAATAACTCCTTATGATAGCATCACTAAATCAACCACTGAGGTATTATGATATACTCCACTGTCAATATTTCCTCTGCTTTCACAAAAGACTTCCTTCTTTTTCCACTTTCTCTCTTTTCCAGAAATATATACAGCCACTTTTTCCAGAATTCATTTTGAACCATGCTATCAAAACCAGGAATTGTTTTAACAGAGTGACGGTCTATAGGCTTCTTAGTACATCTGACAAAGAAATCGCTGAATCACTCAGATGCAGATTCGTGCTAAGTCAAGCACGACGTGTCAGTTAGTAAGAATGCATGCACCGATGGCAAATGAATATGTTCACATAGGTCTAGCATAACATATCAGAAGTGAATAATTCATAGAATATGGGAATGAACAATTATCATGCACACACATCTGGAAAACCAGGGTATAGGAAATAGGCTTTGTTTTATTCTCTTAGTTTCTTTTCTTTTTCTGTTTTTCAACACTAGCTTCCCCTTTTCCCTTTGTAAATTGTGCTCACTTCATTTTGTGTCAATTTACACAATTATAGAAATTTGAGCATCTGGGAAATTCAATGTGTTACATGCTATTTTAACCCACAATCCATTTGGGTGAGGATGAATGGGCATTAAGTTTCCCCTGCTTATCTTACCACTACTATTTACATTGCTGCTAAATCTGGTGTGTGCAAACTGGGTGCCTCTGGCTAGGAAATTTTACTTCTGCATACTCCTACAAAAGAAATATTTAGTATTAGAAAAATATAGTATAGTCCTGTCAAAGCTATTTGCTCTCTAAATAAACCTAACATGATGAGCAGCTTCTATTCATTAGTCTGTTTTTCATTTCCAAGATTATCTTCACGTGGCAACCTGTTTTTAGTGAACTCAATTCTTCAATTCTTTTTCAAAAGCATCTAGATGTAATTGCTCCTTGTGCTGAACACTGTGCTTTGATATGTCTTCTTTTAGAAAATCAATAAAATATTTTAATCTTGCAAATATAGTGGTAAAATTATACCTGTTGCTTTCTGAGCACATTAATGTGATGCTTAATAGGAAGAAAACACTTACTATATGATCTTCCTGAAATTTTCAGCATACTTAAATGTAATACATATTTTCTTCCTGTGGAAACAGGGGTAACTGGAATAGCAGAAGCAAGACTGAAGGGGTTGAAGGCAGTAGTCCTTTTAGATAGAAAAGATTCCACTTTTATTTGCAACTTCATCTAAAGTGGAAGCCATTGAAGACAGGAAATTCAGGTGGGATATAAGAAAGAAGTTCTTCACTGTGAGGGTGGTAAAACACTGGCACAGGTAGTTCAAACAAGTGGTAAATGCAGTGTTCAAAGCCAGGCTGGACACAGCCTTGGACAATATGATATAGGGTGAGGCATCCCTGCCCATGGCAGAGTGGTTGGAACTGAATGACCTTAAGGCACTTTCCAACCGAAACCATTCCGTGATTCTGTGATTCTATGAAGGAACATAATTTTCTAGCTTCATAATGTGGATGTGGAGTTTCAAACATTCCATTTCCTATCTGCAGCACTGCTCAGTACTACCACTGGCAATAACAGGTTCTTAAAATATTTGCAAACTCTGCCCTGTGGGGAGCAAAGATTCTATCTATCATTCATAGCATAGTTTTGTTTGGGAGACTTATTTTTCAGATCCCTGACACATGTAATCAACTTCAACTGATTAATTTTGTTCTAACACTTCAACCTTTAGCATTAACACTGTATTTCATCATTGTGTATTTCTGTCCTGACATAGCTCTTCTTCAAGACAATGGGAGTGCTTTCAGTAGGATTCCAGTCTTCATTTTCTATTTGCCACTGCACAATGCACACAGAAGTAATGACTAAAGTTGCAGATACCATAAAAATTCTAACACGCTACTGAATGGAAGCAGTAATATAACTGTGCTTTAGCAACAGCCTCCAAAAACCACAGATCTAGTATGTAAATGATAAGCACTCACTATAATTTACCTCTTCATTATAAGAATGAAAAACAGAAGACATATGCAGAAGTGCCTAATATTCTTTTACCTCAAACAGCTTAGTGGTTCCAGAGTGATTCTGCAGGAAGGATATCTTAGCAGACTGTTATAAAACCAATGTAAATAGGAATTATTTACAGGTGATAAGATCTGTTCAGTAACAACCCAAATGATTTTACCCTTATTCTCAGCAAACAGCAATTCTTTTCTTGACCAATATGCTACAAAAATACACCAAACATATCTTTACTCCTCAGTTCTTAGTATGTATTAATTAAGTCTGCATTGTTTTTTGCCAAATTTCAGACTTTACTAACTTTCTTCTTTATGTACAATGTTTATTTATTTTTTTTTAATATGCCTCTTGAATTAACAGGATAACTTGTCAAACAAAAGAAATATCTCTGCTTGCAAGCTGAAACAGTGTCTTTGGAAGAGCCCTGTAGAATAAAGAGGCTTTTATAATGTTACAATATTAGATACAGAAACCTGCTTAATTATGATGGACTTGCACTACTCTAAGTTCATTGACTTCAGTGCTGCTAATGATCTAAAGCTCACTGTCACATAGGGGAAAAATAAATACATGCTAAAAGTATAGATTCTTTTCTGAAGCTGTATTTCCTTACAGGGAACTATGGTATTGACCAGCCTGATGGAGCCATTCACTGCTTGGTAAGCACTGAAACAGGAAATACAACCACCTAAATGAGCATGTGATCAGGCCTGATAAATTCTATCTGATGGCTTGGAAATTAGTTTTATGGTATCATACAATTTCCAGTGAACAATGTCTATCCTGCAGGAATTCTAGGTGATGACTAGGTCCTGTGTTTAGCTCTCTTAGCTGAAGACAACTGATAAGGGCATAGCCATGGGAATAATAGACTCTTACCTCCAGAGTAAAGTCAGGCGAATAATATTTTTCTTAGTTTGCTGACAAACCAGAATGGAAAACCAACATACACAAATATATATATGTGTATATTTATTTTTTGAGCCAAAGAAAAACACTATTTATTTTTTCTGCTAACAGAAGTAGAAAACTCAAAATGCCTTAACAATAAATAATGAACTCTCCACTCTTCTTTCAATAAATGAACCTTTTCTAAATCCTAAATTAGGCAATTTTTTTACTAAAGGGTAAGCATTTTGACTGCAACTACTTACTGGATTTAACAAAAATTATTAATCTCCATAATTAATCTATTTAGGGACCAATTTCCTGAAATGTGTTGAAAAATTACTGCTTTGTTTTTTTACCTTAGAGATATTTAATCTTCACAAGACTTTTTCCTACATGAGCTGGATGAGTTGTAAAAGCCTGTAGAGCTGCCAGCCTTGTTCTGGGCTATTTGAGTAAAGACCACTTCATTCCCAAGTCTTCCAACCAAACATGCAAAGCAGCATACAAAATCCAAATGCAACTCATGTTTCTAGCTGCCATCAGAATATCCTGGGACAATGAGAGACAACACTAAAGAAGCATCCAGAAACAGAGATGTTAAAACATATTGCTAATGATTTAAGTGATGGCAAAATAAGTAAACAGGTAATTGTACCAGGGGATGAACATACATGGTGTACACTTTCAATCCAAAAGTCCACGAAAGAAAACAAGTAAAGGAAATTACTCCCCCCACCCTTTATTCTTAATACTGTAATTGTCTGTATTTGTATTTTCCCTATCTACCCTTTAAAATAATTTCATGACACTTTTAACAGAAGCTCTTAATCCACAATAAAGTAGATCTAGAGAAATTCAGTCCAAGTAACTGATTCATCTTGGTAGCAGCTTTCTCACAATGTTCTGACTGAAGAGTTCTCAGAAACTTCTATTTTTAGTTAGACATTCTGCAATCAATTTCTTTGTAAAACAAAATTAAAGAAATTGCATAGATGCCAAAGGAGGACACAGGGCACAGAAGGATGTATCTGTGTTGGGTACAGAGAAACATCCTGAAGTCCAAAATGTGTTACAGTGTTAATCACTGCACTATCAAAGACCAGCACTTCCAATGCAGAAAAATAGAGGGGATTTGTTTTTTAAAATAACTGCTATATTAGCATAAGTATTTTCAGGAAGTTTATCTCATACTTTCTTTTCCATGGAGGGTGATCTTAGCCCAAATGCTTCCTCTGTACCAGCAAGCACAAAAAGGATAAAGAGGCCTCTAAATTATGGAAGAGAATTTATCATAGGCAAAAATACAAGAAAGACTAAAAATTTTCTAATTTCACCTATGGTTCAGTTTAAGAGGTGCATAATGAAGTAAACCCATAGCATATTATATATATGAGTTTCTGGCAGCATGCTATTTGTACAGCAGCCCTGAGGCACAGCTATAACTCAGGCAGATTCCCAAGGACCTTTGATTTAAATTTTGTGGTTTTCTAAGTGCTCAGTTGGGACAATAAAACAATTGTAAGCCCAAACCCCCACTTTTGTTTCCATCTTCCCTCAGCTTCTAATTTTAGGCTGTAGTTTAGGCTACACAATTATATGGCTTTGTTGTTACATTACTTTAAAATCACTTTAACTTTTAAAATGAAATTTCTTTAAAACAGTATAAATAAATCTTAATCCTCTTTTTTTCCCAAACTAGTTTATTCCCTAATAAATATTCTCCCTCCTACTGAAAACTGATTTTGCTATTGGCAGTATGAAACTTACAGCTTTGTGCAACTGGGAAACACTGATGACAGAGTTAGTTTTGATTTCTTCCATGAGTAAAACTCTTACTGGAGTCTCTATTTTTCAGAGGACATAACTGATTTCCATATTAGTTGACTGCATAAGTTGTATTTTCTGCAATCTGGTTAATGACCATCAGTGAAGTCAGTTGAACACTATCTAGATTTGTAATCAATAATATTACAGGACACGTTAAAAAAAATACTGAGGTACATACAGCAACATGTAAAATGCATTTACTTTTATTGCCCAATATGATGCTAATAAAAGTAGCCTGATCCATGTGTGTTCAAAATCAATTTATGTTTTGGATTTGGAGTTCTGCCTGATTAATTTTTAAAAATAGCCTAAAACTTTAAACCATGCTCTGGGAACATTTTAAAGGTTGATGCTAAACACACCGATAAACCCATCCTTGTCAAGGGAAATGGCAATCCATTTTTTGCCTACTAACCTAGAAGGATTTATAATATCCCATTTTAAAATACACTGCTGTATCAATTGTGTTTAATACCAAAAGAAAAATCAGTATTTTATGGTTAAGCAGTAGTTGACACAAACAGGTAAGAGAGGTGAAAGACATTAGGCCACACAGGGACCAAGAATTCATTTTGTCTTTCATCCTGCACATGAAACATGCACCGCTGCCTCTCACCTCTTCTACTTCAGAGACCAGAGCGCCATGTTCTGAGTGGCTGCTTCAGGGATTTATATTCCTCCAGGGTAATCGTGCTGATTATTTAATCACATTGTGTATGCCACTTAGGCAGGGAGAAACACAGTCATGTGCATCAGGAGTCATGAGGCTGATTGCACTGTCTATTTCCTTTTCGCTGTGACAACATACTCTGACACTCTGGTGGCTGGAGCCAGTTTTTAGAGCAGGTACAACATGTAATCAAATCTGCAGCTAAGAGAGCAAGAAGCCACTTTTGGATGTAGAGGAAGTAGCTTCCATTATGGATCATCCACGAAATTTTGTATATAAACATAGCATATGAATATCAATCCTGAAAGGAGTGACATCAAACTGGGCACACAAGCTTCCAGTCTGCTCCTCGCCTGCAGCAATGTGCAGTCAAGTATAAACAAAATACCATTACCTTTGAATGATGGGTCTGTCTAAAGTGGGAGCTCCAGGTGGAACAAAGCCCCTGTCACATCTGACTCAGCCCAGCACAAACCAAGTATACGTACTGACAAATAGCTTCTCTTTCAAAGTCTCTGTCATCACTACTGTGACATCAGGGACAAATGAACAGTGCTGTCCTCTCTATTATAGGAACAGTTATAATGTACTAATAATGAAGGAGAAAAAAAGTAATTAAGGCTATTCTTAGAATAAACTACAATTATCCATGGTTGTATAATGTGTGTGTGTCGTGGTTTAAACCCAACCAAGCACGCAGCTCGTTCACTCACTCAACCCCCCTTCTTGCCCTCCCCTGCTTCCAGAGAGATGGGGGGAGAATCAAAAGAATGCAACTCCCACAGGTTGAGATAAGAACAGTTCAGTAACTAAGGTATAACACAAATCACTGCTGCTACCACCAATAATAATAATGATACAGGAAAAGAATACAGCATCCCATCAACCACAACAGATAACTCACGACACCCCACCAACCGAGTGCTGACTGACCACCTCTTCCAACCACCCCGAGAGAACTAGGCCTTCCGGATCCCTCCCAGTTACCTCCTGGGCATGATGTGCTATGGTATGGAATACCTCTTTGGTCAGTTTGGTCCTGTCAGTACAGTCCTGTCCCTCCTTCCTCTCGGCCCCTCTCCTCCCCGGCAAAGCATGAGGCTCACAAAGTCCTTGGTCAGGGCAAACATCGCTCAGCAACAACCAAAAACATCGGCCTTATCAGCCTTGTTCCTGGGTTAAGTCAAAACACAACTACTAAAGAGAAGAAAAACTGACTGCAACTGCTGAACCCAGGACAGTGTGCACTTACAATTTTTGCAGTGTCTGTGCTATGCTGTCCTGTGCTGTCTTGGACACTAGATACTGGTGAAATTCTGAACACCCTCTATACAAGTTGTTCACGAAATTGCTGTTCTCATCTCATTTCATTTGCAAACCACAAGATTCAGGCACTTAAAACAAGTTGAAGTGTTTGGTATTTTTGGGGGGCTTTGGGTTTTGTTTGGTTGATTGGTTTGGGTTTCTTTTAATCTGCCTGTTTTCTTCCCCTGATGTAGATTCAGCTTCTCCAAGTGAGGAGCTTAGAAGTAATTTAGAGTTTGATCTGAAGTTGATAAAAGGCATCCTTAGCAGAATAATGTTTTGAAATTATCTCTATCCCCACATTTCTCACACAATTTACATGTCTGAAACTGTTTGCAAGATAAGGTTCTATTCTCGCTCCCCATTAAGGACAAATGCTGCTCAAGATCAAAGCTACTCAAAATGTTTTCTACTTACAAGATGTGCAGGAGCACATGGCAATGCTCGGTGTATGCTACTGGACATCAAATACTCAGCAAATACTATCAGAAACACCCACCATCCTTTTTTTCCTTTTAGTGTGTCTTTTACAAGAATCTTCCCTCTCATTTTATAGAATGCCATTCTAAAATAGGACCAGAACTCAGAAAATTTACTCCTGCTCTTATGTTCTTACACATGAGCAAACTGCTGTCTGTTACATCTGGAACACTGTACTACATCTTCAAGTGATATGATTCATGTCACTTGCCAGGGGATGGTAAGATGATCTGTGTTTCTAGCGGCACCATCAAAGATAGAACAGGCTTTTATTAATTTAATAAAGGCTGAGCAGATGCTACAGTCTTACCATAAGTGGCACTAACAGAAACTGAAACACGGGCAACAAATACAGTAAACAGTCTTAGAGAGTGCTTTACCCTTTGTACCACCCATCCAGAACCACAACTGGGATTGCCAGCTGAGTCTGCAGCCTTCTACATTATTTTGCTAATACAAAACCACCAGCAAACATGTTGCCACACTTTCCTTTTAAGCCACATGTTCTGCAATTATATATTTAAGAGTATGCATTGGTGATCAGCATTGCTAACTTTCAATCTTTAGGATAACTTGTCTCGGATCTCATACCACTGTTTTTATTGTCACAGATAGAGACCTAATGAAATCCATGTTGGATGAAATGCAGGAAACTATTGCAAAGACAAAGCCATCTTTGCATATTTTCTGAGTGAACTATCAGTGCTGTTCCTCTGAACTAGACTTTTTGCCTTGAGAGCAGCTGTTGATGCTTCAAAGGACAGGTTTGCCCAGTTGCACACAGGCTGCTGATCTGAGCTGTGAACCAGTGGCTTTTCTACAGGCAACGTGTTGGAAAACATCTTTCATTTTCAGCATATGCTGAGATTTTTGAATACGAAATAGACCAAAGTTTAGGGAAGTCTACTTTGGCTCTTCAGCCAGATAACATCTTCAAAGTTAATTATAATACTTCCTAGCCATTCCTCACCCCTCAATTTTTGCTGCAAAGGAAATGTGAACAGAATACATAGTGGGTACTACAAAACAACTCTGAACCTTTTCAAATTGTATCAGAATTTTCTCCCATTTTTATGGAACTATGGGAATCATCTTTCACTACTGTGGTTGAGTATGTATGTAGTCAGTGGCGTTATCACCATCCAGTCATCAGAAGCCAATAGTGCAGCAGGAATAGAACTGATTACCTTCAGCCTCGAGACAGCACTGAACTAAAGGTTTTCTCTGCTTAGCTGTTTGTAAAGGACTCGACACATGCTTTGACATAATGCTTTTGAAGTCAGGGAAACTAACTCAGTGAAAAATCCCTTTGTTTTGTTCAGCTGTGTGATGCTGGAAAGCTCAGAAGAAAATTGAATATGCAGGTATTTTTACTAGTAAAAGGAGAGAATGTTCTCATAGACAGAGAAAATCAAACTATTTCTAATTTATGCACATGGACTTCGGTGTTTTGATAGCTAATAGAAAAAATATAGATTGATGGGGAACCACAGGAATTTTCAAAACATGCAGTAATAAGCTAAAATTCAGCTGTAGAAAATAGATATCTCCTTTTCCTGTAATCCATTAGATTAAAAAACTGTAATCATAAGAACCTTTAGCAATCATTATTCATTCAAATAAAATAGAATTTTAATTAAAAAACCCCTCTCATGAGATTGCCAGTGCTGGTCACACAGACTGAGAACTTCGGATTTGCACTGTTCCACATGAGTATGATCTATTTTTTTTCTTCTAAAATAATGAAGGCATAATTTAGATAATTCCCTTCTCCCTTTTGTTGAACACAGCACATGAACATGCTGTTACATATTTATATTTTATGGAAAATGACTGATTCTGCAATGAACAGTCAGCATGAAGAGAACTTCTTACACAATGAACTATTGATGACCAACTTGCATTCACCTGAAAACGATACTGTTCTCTGCCCAAAATAATAGATGCATGTTGTAAACAAGGTAGAAGATTTAGCAAAGTGAAAACCTCAGGCTTATTTAGAAACCATCAACACCATTTAAAATATAGCACACAGCTGAACCCTCCTGGCTGCTGCAGAGAGCAATCTCAGTTCTGCAGTTTGAATTTCTTATCTTGTTAGGAGCCAGCCTGATTGAGTCACTGAACCCAGGCAGAAAAAGTAAATTTACTATCTGTCATGGCTTTGCAAACTCACTCACGTTTAAAATAAGTCAGAGTGATCAAACAAGTGGTAAAATCACCAGGACTCACACAGCTTCTAAGAGCAGTCAATAGTGACCAGCTGAGGACAGAGTTTCATATTTAAGTCAGCAGCCCAAACAGTCCTTCTGATGGCCCACAGCATTATGGATTCAGCTATGGATGCAGATGGATTTACCCACTGACAAATCATCTAAAAAGATGTGTACTGTGCTATTTGTGCTAATTTTAATCTTATCTGAATTTAAGGTCATAGAATGAACAACATAATATAAGGTAATTAACCAGCCAAAGGGCATTTCTACTTTTTCATCATAATCTTACTAACTCTGCCTAAGAAATTTTATGTACCGCTATACAATGGTACTTGCTTTAAAAAGTAACATTAATGCTAACATGCTTAGCACGTCAAATGACGTGCCTTTCTTACCAGGTCTCCTGTGCATAAATACTGGCCTTAAATTAACTCATCACAATTTACCATAACTTCTTGCTTTAAATCAAAGCTTGACCCCTAAATAATCTGAAAACCATATTACTGCAAAGATACTCTGGATAATGGCAGCATTTTTCTAGGCATATAGACAACAATTATATCTTGGTCAGAAAAGGTTGTGTTGATTTGGGTATATGAAATAACCATTAGTCAAAGCACAAAGTTCTTCTTCCTGTCTTACATATTGTTATCCATCTAATTATATTTCATTTATCTTACATTTTTGCAAAGTTATTTTTCATTTTATAAAAGAGTTCTCATGAAATTTTGGATATTCAGTTAAAGTCTAAATACTGTAATATGAAAAAGCTTGAGCTGCCCCAGGACTTGAGAGAACTCATATGTGCACAGTGGTGCCCAAACTCTGAGTAGGCATCAATTCCTAACAATGAGAAGTATCAACCCTCTTTATCTAATCACCACTTTTACTCACTGGTGCTATTACCTTCTAAGATCAAACATGCTAAAAGAGAAACCTAATCCCTCCATATATTGCCCTCCCTTGACACACATTGGGTTTCTATGGGATTTTGTATCATTTTTAATCAAAAATACAGGAAATTTAAGAGCATCACATGCAAAAAAAAATAAATTCAGATATCATGAAGAGTCCAACTAAATAGAAAAGTCTGGAAAGCTCAGAGTTGGTACTGTATCTATCCTTCCAATCCCCTGTTGTGGAAGAATTCTGAAGGAGTCTCCAAACTGCATGTGATTTTATAGGCCATATGATCTGCAATATTTACCATGCATAATGAAAATAGATAAGGCAAAGCAAACAGCTTGAATTTTGTATTCCTTGCTTTTTATTTAGTCTAGGTTGTTAGCACCATGTGAACATATATTTGGGAGTCTCTGTGTTTGTGTGTGTATGCATATGTGAATGTGTGTATATATAGGTATAAATAAATATAGTGTCATTTCACTGTATTTCTCACATATCAGAAAAGAACACCTTCAGAGCAATTAGCTTTTAATTTCTATAATCTCTTAGAAAGAAAAAGCATTTTACTGAGAACTAGAAAAATATATGCTTGTTTTTAATTTCTGTATTCCCTTGTTGTCCTTAGTGTATGCTGCTTGTTTATGGAAGTCCTGGGTTCCACTAAAAACAAATGTTGACACCTATAATCAGAATATTTGACCATTGTTTTATAACTCTAAAATGCACTGCTATGAAGTATTAAGCAAATGAGAACAAATGGGAAATGCATTTGCTAATACCTCTTTTCTTAATTGATTTGTACATACAAGAGTAGGAGACAAATACATAGAAACTGTAAGTAGAAGAAAACCTCTATATTACACTGAAAGTGTAAGGGCACACATCCTAAAGAGATTCCTCTACAAATACAAAAATATGTGCAAGTCCTAGGTCATATTGCCAATATCTGATTTACTTGCCTGGATCTCTATTTGAAACCTATGAGGTCAGTGGGGAAAGATAATAAATATGAAGGTAGTTCAATATATCAAAATTTCTTTGTGGAGACTAATAGGGTCATATTACTTCCTTTTCTTATTTGGTTGGTTTTGGGGGTTTGTGGGGTTTTTTTGGGGTGGGGTGGGGTGCGTTTTTGGTTGGTTGGCTTGGGGATTTTGAGGGTTTTTTTTGTGTTAACACACAGGAGGAAAATGTATAAGGAAATATATAAGAAATTCAGAAGAATTGCACCTACAGGATATATTACTGAGCAACAGATTACTTGTACTAAATCTCATTAAACTTCTTACATTCAAAAACAGTGGCAGGAAAATCCTATTGCCATCCTAATATGACTGGCATTTCCTAGTTAGACCTTTAGTTTCTTTTCATCTGGAGTCCTTTTTCTCATGTTTAAGAAGGTTTAGTTGTGAGTTTATTATAACATATGTAAATCTGCTTATTTTTAGAAAGTGATCTTTAACGCTTGGGTTTCCTTGTCAGAGTCTGTAGTGCAAATAGCTGTGGTAATAAAATTATTATCTACAGTGAAGAAATTGCTTTCTGTACATAGAAATTTAATGAGATGGAAAATTTCAACAACTGAACAGATTCTCAGCAGAGGCTTGGTGGGCTCTCATAACATCTGCCCATGTGCAAGCTGGAAATACTCAGTGCCAATAGAGTTGCCATTAAATTTAGTCTCCATTCATGTTTCACAGCCTGGTTCCCCCC
>NDXB01004876.1:1978-18180 GCA_002631895.1 Agapornis roseicollis | reverse complement strand
AGCCGAGCTCTTATACTCTTACTCCTGAGCAAAAGCACCCCCCCTTGTCCCTTAATTCTTGTTCAGTTCAAACTAACATCTAACTGGTCTCACACTCTGCAGTTACAGCTCGCTCAGCTGGTATGGCAACAGACTGGGGTAGTTAAAAGCACAGAGATGTAGCCTGCTATCTCTACTATCCTTAATCCAGTCATGTTCATAGCAGTGGCAGTAGGAACTCCTTAATGCCTTCAAATTCTCCTGTTCATACACTTCAGATTAAGGACAGAGTAACTTTCATGATAATGCCCTGTCCCTGAGTAATGTATCATTCAAAAATTGGCCCAGTTTTCTTTATGCCCTTCTTATCAATACAGCTATCCTTAAAATCAAAGTCACCTACAGTTGTACAGTCAGGATGTAGATGCCCTTACGAGGAACACCATGACAGCACAAAAAAGAGTGGTAAAGCTAGATTATAGAAGGCTACAAGATACAATGCTAAATATCATTTAAATCCATAGGAAAAATGGGTAAAGAGGTCTTCACATTTGCTTCTGTTTCACAACTAGATACCTAATGTACCTATTTGCTTCCTTAGATCTATTTTACATGTATGGTCTTGATGTTTTCATCAATGAAAGGCTTTCAATAATTAATTTGGAAGTTCAGTATTTTACAACTTTTATTAGGCTTTAATTTCACTACTTCTTCTACATACCCTCCTAATGGGTAAAGGGAAATGAAAGGATTCATCATAGCATATAACATGCTTAATTCTTTTCTTTCAAATTCATCATCTGTAATTTTGCAATAAAAGTAATCACAGATATATGACGCTTTTAAAGGCTGCATTGTTCTCCAATGCCCGTAAACAGGAATAACCCTGGGGAAATCTGTGAATGTACTCTGACTTGTTTTGCAAGAGTGGCTGTGTTGAAAGTGGTTTCTTTGTCAGTCCTAGCACAAAATACAGCAGCCTGATATTCTCAGTCTGGATGGCAGGCCTCCTCCTTTGTGAATACAGATGAATGTGTCATGAAATTTAATTTAAATTATATGACTATCTAAACTAAATGGTAATCCATAAAGAAACAAACAAACATTCAATCTACAGCTGGGGATTTATCAAATAAGTACTGCCCAAACTCTATATGAATTAATAAAATTCTGAGCTGGTTTCATTTTACTTATGAAATCCATTTTACATGATACAGGCTACGTGAACGTGTAACTGTGAAAAGACATTTCACAATCAAAACTAAGCCAGGCTTTAAAAACTTCATGTGTGCAATTCTCTAAAATGAAAACCATACCATGTTGCAAATAAGTTTACGAACCATTACTGTCACATTTCTGTGGGATTTTAATAAACTGCTTCAGACAAGATCAGAAAACATGAATGCTACAAAACTACACTCATTTGTTAAAACGTCTGTTTGGAACCTGAGTGTACATTTTGTACAATTGTTATCATAGTGGTGTGAAAATTTATCACTGTTTCAAGGAAAAACTGAGTTTGATAAGAAACACTCATTTTTGATTGAAAGCTGAGTGTTATTTCTGGGTGGTATATGGAAGAAAGAACAGCAGAATTTTGTTACAAAACTATTCTCAGGGTTTCAAGGAGTAACTGTGTTTTGTTTTGGGACACATTCCAATATGAACTGAAGTCAGCTGAAATTCAGAGACCACCACAGAATATATCAAGGTCTGGGGAACAGTGACATTGGAGACTCTAGAGCTTATCTGGAAAAATCAAAACAAAACAAATAAGGATACTCCTGAATTGAAATGCCCATTTTTTTCTAATGATTATAAATATATTTCTATAAGCATTTTTTTTTTGTTTGTTTCAGAAAGGCAATACTATAACATTTATAACCAGCATGTAAAGTAACCTTGGTATTTTCAGTAGATGTTATATATGTTCAAACCTTAACAAAAGTGGGAATTTCTCTTTTTCAATTATTCTCCTTTTTGTGCTTTCTTGTTTAACATTTGATTGCTTTATCATTATGAATTATGCAGGTAATTAAATAACCTTTGTCTTAGCCTTTAATTTTCTTCCTCATAGAAAAAGCAAAATAAATTCACCTTGCCCTTCTTGTAGGCTGAACAACAACAAATTAAAATGGGAGTATTGCACTTGACAAATTTAATCTATCCATCTCTTCTAAACTTTTCTGTCAAACCCCCCAAATATACCTGATGCTTCCTAATAACTAAGCCTACAGTAAAATCTCTCATGTGGAAATGAGCAGAATGTGACATTTTTCTGCTAGTCTAACGTGTATTAGGTTTTGACACTTGTCTATCTTACTTGTCAGCTTGGAAGTTATCTGGATTTATTCAAAGTTATTGCCATATTCACAAACAGACAACATGCTTCTCTCTTTATCATATCTGACACACAGTGTAAGGCAATAATAGGAAGAAAAATACTGCTGCTATTTTAAAATCTACTTAAATATCACTTCCCGCATTTCTGCCCAAAAGGGATGACAAGGTGAATTAATTTACCAGGATTTAGAACCACTGAGTGTCCTCTGATACCCGACTCAAGTATAGAGTATTTTATATAGAATTTTAGATAGTCAATGTATTCCACATGTGTCAGAAGGAGAAGTCCAAACGGATGTCACAGTCCAGTAACTTGTCTAACACTAGACCTTGTTTTTCACATAGATGTTTCCATGGGTGCCAAATGTCGCTCCACTGAGCTATCTTCTGATAAGTACTTTATCAACGAAAGAGGATCCCAACTACCATTCTTCTGATGACAAAACCAGCCAAGATTCCTGCTGAAGACAGCAAGAGTGACCACCCAAACCCCTGACACTTCACCACAGAATAAGCAGCAGATTTGCCACACTCACAGCAGAAAAATACAGCTTTAAATTCAAAGGATGTGAATACTGTACCTATGGGTTTCACAGCCCTACTCAGGTCAACCTTCACTCCCAGTGTATTTCTGTTAATTCACATGGCTATTTCCTATTGACCGTATCAAAAATGGCACTAAAAACAAAAGATATTTGGTGTGACATTAAAATTACCTTCCAAGGGAATTGAGCTTCTAAATGCCATTTACACTCCCACAGCTCTTTTTGCAAGCCCTCCTTCCACTTCTGCTTGCTTTCATGATTTAACTCCACAGATACTGAGAGTGTGTCATGCTAACTTGCAATTTTGGGCTTGTATAACCAAAAAAGAGTAATCCTTTATGAGGAAAAAAGGGAAAAAAAAAAAAAACCCACAAAACAAGAGTATTTTTCTGAGGTCACATTTTCTTTGATATGTTAAGCCTGATTAAAAAGAAAAAAGGGCAGGTTCCAAATTTCCCAGAAGCAAAGCCTCAGCAGCTGTGTGAAATAACAGTAACAAATCCACAAGAAAACAAAGAAAGAAAACACTGAAACCATCTGCTCCAGGGGGAGGTAAAGGAAGGAAATTCTATCTTGAACAATGTATGTAGGACCTGCACCATTCAATAAGATAACATGTAATTCCTGGATCCCTGGAGCTCCTTAGAAAGGCTTTATTGAGAAACCTCTCTCTATCGTTTAAAATGTCATTTTTTTTTTTTGTATATATATAAAATGTTCTTTTTCATTGTCCTTAAGCCAAAAAAGCAACAAAACTTGTTTTGTTTTTTTTTTTTTAATACTTACAAAAATCATGAGGAACCAGCCTGCCATAGTTTAGGATAAGCTCTTTTTCTGACACAATAAATCTAATGTGAATGTGTTGGCAACGTAAAATACCAGATAACTGAAACAATAGCAATCAGTGATACATCAGTACGATTATTATGTGCAGTTTCTGCCTGCTCAGACAGTGAAGGCTCCTGGTCTGATATTATTAAAGTAACATTAACTATCTCTCCCTGGGTATATTTCACATCTTGCACACATGTGCAGTAGTATATGAGCATCTCACAATCATTCATAACTTATCTTCACTGTGAAACACAAAAGCCCTATTAGCCCTCTTCCACCTACACAGGACTGAGGCGCAAGGAGAGTAAGTCACTTTCCAATTTCACATGCAAAATTGTTTCGATAAAACAATGCAGAACTGACAGTCACAAGCCAGACCATCCTTTCCCACAGAGTCCAGCCACTGAGATGATGAGAATTTGCAATATACTACAGAACACACTGTTGGCTTTTCAGAGGTCTTATGTAAGACTGACTTCATCTTCTGGCAAGGTAATAAAGCATACAGAGGCTGCATATTCCCATTTCTTAACTCCTTTGAATATTTTTAACTTGAACTAGTTTAGTAATACAGTCATATTTTGAATTGCAAGATGCCTGTCATCTTTTCATTGATGCTTTTGAGGAAGTACCTTGGTACTTTAGCAAACAAATGCTGCAGTAATGAAGACTTTTAATAAGAGAGTCTGGCTTTCCTTTATAACTTAAAGAGCTTCTTCTTGGTTCCCCACTCTTAACTGAGTTATAGACTTAAAACTGAAAACTCATATTTAAATCAGTCTCAGTAAAGATTTTGACCTCAGGCCTCCAGCTGTAATTTAAACAGGGGATAGGATGAGGGAAAGAACTTATGTATATGAAAAGGTTTTAGGAATAAATATACTTACAAAGGAGCTTTGAAGAAAACAGGTAATTTGTACCTAATTCTTGTGGAACAGAAGGGTAGTCAACTAGGGATTTTAAAACTGGGAATCACAAGGAATTCTGCATTTTTCTCATTGCCATGGAGTTACAGAGACAAACCTTCAGGATGTAATCCTTTACCTTTGCCCTCACTGATAACTTATTCAGAATGATGGGGTGATCTCTCTTCTCCTTTCCCAAGTACTATTCATACAGTAATCATGTTCTGTTCTGCAAGATGATCTGCGTGCACTGCCTGTCAAATGGGCATATATTATTCAATAGCAATGGTAGTAAAATGGATACCCCACCTTTCTCTCATTCTCAATTAGTCTTTACCTGCAAAGCTTTGACAGAAACAGGCATTCCATTATCCTATGGCAAAGTGCTTTTTACTAAAATTCATCTCCAAATCCATAGTGTTTGACAAATTCTCCTAAACAATTTTATGTTCAAAATAGACTTAGATCCATTTCCACTTATAGAATCTTCAGTTTGGTCACAAAACTTAAAGTCTGCCAGTTGCCCTGAAGATTTTAAGAACATGAGGCACATTAAGATCTAGTATGACCTGCTATAAAATATGGGTATAACCAAATTTACCCATTTACTCCTGGGCAAACCCAATACATTTTCTTTGGCTAAAAGATATAACACTCCAGGTTGAAAACAAGTATTTTAGTAGATATAGCTTAGAATATAGCAGACTCCAATATAACTCTCCTCCCAAAGTCTTACTAAAGTTGTCTGTTATGGACAAGTAGAATGAGGGCTTATAATTCAGGGAGTATAAGTAGTCTTTCTGCTCTTATATCAATATTTTATGCTATTCATGGGGAATCAGTAAGATATTATTAATTGCATCTTGCACCACAGGTAAAGGCTGATCCATTAACAGCATTAGAACTTAAATATTAATTCCTAGAAGCCACAGAATGTACTAATTTCAGAGCTGCAAATGGAAAGGTTACGAAAAAAGAAAAAAGGTGTTCCCTTGTTTAGAAGCAAGGGCTGTGTTGTGGTTTTAGGCACAGCCTTGAACAAAAGATGCTATATAAACCATACCAGCCCAGAAATAGCTTTGGGAGACGTGCCTGTGGCAAATTCTACACTAAAAGTTCCTCTGGCAGAGTTCTGTAGTGAAGTGTGAGCAAAGTAACCATGCTCCTTGTACAGCTAGTCATAATGGCAAATCCGACGTTCTTGCTCCCGTTGCTTGCTGTGCCCTGTGGGAACGGAAAATAAGCAGGGCACTCCAATGAGTGTCTAAGAATGGTTTTAACTTGTACTAGCTGCTGCCCTGCCAGGAGTACCTTTCCAGCACAGTATACAGATGCAGCTGCACCAACAACTAGCCATAATACATTCAAAGTTAGCTAAATGAGTACCAGCAAATAAATGGACTGGTTTATAGTTCTTTCATATCACCAGCAAAATAACTGAATCCCTTCCAGTAACCTCACCTTCCAGGCCAGAGACCTTGTACTAATTTTTCCCCTAGCCTTGTCAATAGTTCTGAGTGAACTCAGGGGTCCAACCTTATATTCACATAGTCTAAGGCTTCAATGTCTCACATTTGGTATCTGTTAGTTTTTCAGCTGTGTCTTTAGCAAACATGAACATAAGCTATGAATCACTTAATTTCTCAGAATATTTTGGAGACTACTTGGAAATGGAGTTATAAAACTGATAGTAAAAGCAGCCCAGCCAAAGTAATTCTCTTTGTTTTTTTTCAAAAACTTGTGGTATGGCAGATACAGCTTGACAATTCAATAGCATTGTTCACAATAGTTTAAAATAATAATTAAAAAATGAAACAATAAGAGGACAAGAATTATTAAATACAACCATAAAGCTCCATGACTCTCCTGTAGTTATCTGCCACAGATACATCCAAGTGCTAAATGCACATCTTTAGAAAGTCTCTGGTAGAATTATGCTGTACTTGAAACTGCTGAACAGCTGATGACATATCAAAATGCTAATAGTATTACTAGAACATCTGCGTTTTAACAGAACAGAGGTCAATGTGCATATTTGACTTTAATATAAGAAATAACTGTACATCTAATAAATATTACATGTTTCTGGATAAAGTATTTGCATTTCTAAGTACCACCAGCATCACTTTACATCTAGGCCAGATTTTGCCAGTTATCCTTAAAACAGATAGGTTTACTCTGGAAATGAATGTACTTATTTCCATAGAAATCCAGAACCAGAACAATTATTTAGTATGATTAAAGGTCCAGCCCTCAGTCCCAACTGGAACGTGTACCTTCATGTATGAGTGTTCCTAATGACCATTAAAAGATATGTGCTTACTAAGTACTGCTGCCTAAGTACTACTTAGCAGTACAAAGAATGGCAGAAACCAAAAGACTTTAATGGTTTACAATTAACTACTGACATTTGTAATTTGTAGTTGCACAGCCTTTGGCATAGAACCAGGCCAATGACAGTGAGTGAGACATCCACAATACCAACACAGTATAGAAGGGTCTAATAAGTATCCTAATGGCCACAGTGTCATAGGGGAATGCACTTAGAAACAAGCAGAATTAGTTAACAGGAAAAACCAAGGAGAGGCCTAATATTAAGCGCTACATCCAGAGGAAACATTTGATCAGCTTTACAAAACAAACAAACACAAAGTAAGCTGGTGTTGGGAAGGAACAGTTGAAGCATGACTGAAAAATTTTCCCTAGCACCTATCTCCCACCCAAGCAGGGCAGCCTGGAGATGAAACTGGAACTCACTACAGGCAACACTGATAAGTAAATCAGATTTAATCACTGAAGCATCACAGTACGAAACCACTGCATGAATTGAAAGGTGTTGTGACATGGGTCACAAATATTACATGTACACAGGCACAATAATTCATTTGAGAAAAGTTAGGAATAACACAGCAGTTCAAAACATTTGAAAGCTCACCTTGTATGCATATATCTAGTTTCAAATAAGAATTTCATTTCAATATTAAATATTAAAATGAATTAATAACTGATGGAATTCTGATTTTTGTTAATATACAAATACTTTTCAATCACACATGGTAAATATAGTTCTTATTGTAGATTAAAGTTTTATTTTGTAGTGAAGAGGGATGTGTGTTATAAATTATTATTCACGGATACCTGCATACTGCGGGGATAACCACAAGAAAATAAGCACTGAGCCAGATCCCAGACACATGTATTTCATTGCTTAAACTTCAGCAGTGTTTCATGAATATGATTCAAAATAAGGTGATGTGCTTTATGGTGGCTTTAAAAGCATTCCAGAAGAAAAGAGAAACAAACGTGCTTCATTAAAATACTTGTGGGGCCTCTTTGGGTTTTCTGCAGATACAGATCTCTGAGAGCTGCTGATCAAAGTTAATGACAGATTAATCGTATACTCTCCAAGATAAATGTACAAGTGAAAAATGACTGGCCCTTCATTCCCAGATAGCTAAAATAAGGTATCAACTTGATATTCCAACAAAGCAACCTCTAGAAAAGCAAGGGAGATATATCAGTCAGTAACAAGACAGGGAGAAAAAGTTTGATGCCTGTTTAAAGCAAATAAAAGCAAAAGGCCTATTGTGAAAAAGGGGAAAATAAATCAGATGGGCTTCTTACAGCAAAATTCAATTTTCTCATGTCTTCTTAAGCTAAAGTGATGACAAAACAAATGCTTATATGAAATCATGCAACTGTTACCAAGCTGTTCATTTTGATGAAAAGAACTCTCAATGCCTTTCATTCTAATGTTTTTTAAATAGAATATTTCCATTTCCCAACCTTTCTTCAATTGCCAAATTTTCCATCAGACTGTAATAGTTTTTGCAGCTTTTAAAACACTGTCAATTTTAATTGCAACATTCTTTTGCCCTCTCTTTTTGTACTCCCTTAATTTTTTGTCTTAATGAAGCCACTAGTCCCTGATGAGGTCAGTTATATTTGCTCACAAATAGTTTTCTGGTACGTTCTCAAGCAGGTACAGAGGGTCATTGATAGATAAATTGACACTGAAATAAAGAAATATTTTCTCCCACTGGTGCCAATAGAATCACTACACACAATAAGCAAACACCCTGCATAACCAGTAGCTTTTCTAAACCTACTTTTCAAGGTCATTAATCAGAAAGAGGCAGAGTATCTTCACTTGTTTGTTAGTATGCAGTTTATGTCTATTCTGCTTAGACAGTTTCTGCTGAGATACCCACAAAATAACTGTAAGTCATCCACCAAAACTGTTCTTCTAGTACAACAGAAATATCCACGCAGCATCATGTGTGTATAGCCAGGAAAGGCAAATGGAAATAAAACTGTTACCTTTCAAACTGTTTGCTTTTTCAATACCTAAAACTATTGTGAAATAAATTTCAAAACAGGTCATCTTTGGTGTGAAATACAAAACTTAATTACACCTAAACCTTGTCCTCAAAACCATCCTTTGATTTTGCAGAAGTCTACTATTTTAGTCATTTCCATTATTTCTGCCATAGTACAAGTCAGCTTTCTAACCAACAGCAGCTTCTGTCAACACTACTCTACTTCAGCATACCAAATTCAGACCACATTCATACCACAGTGATGAGATCAGTATAAAATCCCAGTAATTTAGATGTACATACACAGATATCCCTATAAATTACATCTAATTATAGCAGTAGACAATTTTATTTAGTGGCTTTTCTTAGACTAGCAGGATTCTAGCAATTCCTGGTACGGGGTAATTTAGGTGAATAGTGCCTGTCCATAAGGCTAATACAAGTTAAAGTAGAAAAGAGACATGCATAGATATATTTTTTTTCCTTATTACTGGTATCCTTGCATGCATGCTTGCTTTCTTATGTCTTTGTTGTAATTTGAACATCATCTGACAATGTTTTTCTTGTACCTCTTTACCATTCTAACCAACAGACTAATTGACACCAGTAAACACCTCTAATAACCATTCTTTTTTTAGTTCAACATTTTCCAACACCAAGAGAGATTATGGAAAATAACTTTTTGCTGAAGTAAAGGTTCGTATAGTCTTGGGCGATGGTTTCAAGTAATTGCTTCAACACTGAAACAGTGTTAGCACTGAAAAAGAGATCCAAGGCTTAGCTCTTCTTCATAGCTACCAAGATGTTATATATATATATATACACATATATGGTGGTTTTTACCACTTTCTGTCTACTCTTAGTCATTTAAAGTATTGTCGTCAGGTGAGGTAAGGTCAAAAAGTAGTTCTGGCTCTTTCTGAGAATCAATTGAATACTATCACCCCTGCCAGTCCTAGGAGATAAACCTTTGCTTCAGGTCTGACAAACAGCTCCTCAGTTTTCAACTTGCCTCCTCCAGGCTAGATTTCTATCTTTCTAACGTTTTCTGTATTAAAAAACCCCCAGGTAACTTGCTTCCCATCTAATGACTACTTGAGAGGATTCATAGTTACAGAAAATCAATGTTTTAAATGGTATTGAGCAATACGCTCAGAATCTCAAGGTGACTGGTTCAATCTTAACTTATTAAACATGACACAGTATCATCAAAGTAAGGTGCAAAGTTGTTCTTTGCCTGTTTCCTTATGCCTTTTCAGACAGGGCATCACATCATTTCAACCAGAAACCTATCCTGAGCTATGAGACAACAGTGGGAGTTCTGTAGTATCTCTTAAATGAGTGGAAACAACCAAAGCTGCTGTGGGTCTGAGGTTCAACTATAAGGGGTAAAATATTTACAGACCAGTGAAAGGACCTTAATATTAGAAGAAATATATTTGAAAGTATTACACACATTATAAGAGACAGAGAATATTCACCTACTAAACTACAAAGCTTTGTGATATTTTCCTGCAATCTACTTACTACAGCTAAACCAGAAAGTCTTAAGACAGAAGCCAGGACTCCCTCTGTTAGGGAGAGCCATTGCTATTAGCTTCTGGAGTCACACTGCTCCCCACTCTGCCTTGCTGCCTGTCTGGCCCAATATTTTCCCCTCCCCTGTGCAATGAGTACTTTCACACTGCTTTTGCAGGATGCTAGGACACTTTTTAGAAGATGTGAGTAGCAAACATCAACCCCTTCAGCCAGAGTATGGATTACCTTGGGTTTTCCAGACCCCTGCCATTAAAGAATAGCATGTGACAACATCATCTTCACTGTCCTTTCTTGTCATTACTCAGAAGACATCTCTAAACCTCATTCAATCATTTCTCAGAGACTGTATTAGTGCATGTTCTCAAAAGCATTGATCTCCAGATGCCAAGTAGATACAAGTGTCTTCATACACCTTTCCCTCTGGTGGATTTTTGGACTCTCATTCTGAAGCACTACTTTTCACTGGCAGAGGATTCCAGATTTTCCTCCAAGGGTATAAACGCTAAGGACTCAAGAACCTGGACATTTTATTTTATCTACTCCAAGTCTGAAGCATCAAAATCGTCTCTAGGCAATTTTCACAAGGAATTATGTCTGCTTTTAAGTTATTATGGTTTCAGTGATTGTAATGACTATTTAAATGCAAAAATACCTCTTCAAATAGAAATGACAGGCTGTCAAGTTCACTGGTGATAAATGGTATTTTGAAAATCCAACACAAAAGCAATTACAATCATAGGACAAACTTTTTGTACTCATACTGCTGAGTTTTGCAGTTACAATGTGCCTCAAATGCCTCAGGTAAAGAAGAATTCAGTTTCTCAGCATAGAAAACTTGTGTGATAAAATGAAGAAAGCTTAAATTACGTCCTACAGCTTTATTGAAAGTAATGTCTATAACCTTCAAAAGCTCTGAGCATGTGTTGTACATCTCCAGCTTTCAAAAGGTCAAACTTCTTTTCATTCTTCTCTCTTATTTACCATTGCTTTCTATTCAGTAGGTAAACATAATGCTTGTAAAAGAAAACGTAACACAAGAAGCTTCAGCAAGACATAATGTTGAACTTCTGAACCTTGTGCTCTCAGGAACAGATGTCAGGATTGGGGCAAGTTTACCCAAGCTACTCTACTCATGCATTTATTGAACTTTAATCTTGGAAGATTTCCTCACAGAAAGGTTGACAAGGGTAGATGTTTGGGAGACAAAGAGTTCTTTCACTCACATTCATGTAAAAACGTAGTCAGATCCTTTCATTACTGTTGAAAGAGCTGTTTTAAGTGTTTACTTTTTCCAAAGGTCTTAGGAGGCAGCCTGAAATAACAACTTGAATGATGGAGAATATCTCCTATTTCAAGCAATTTGTTTCTGTCTTCCCTCTCTGTCAGGTAAAGCACCTGTCAGTTGGTTGTGCTCTTCATCACCTCTCTATCCCATGTCTGGGAGTGTTATGAGTATGTTTAATCAAGTGGTTGCTGAAAGGAATCACCTGAGAGACCATGTCAAATAGGTCAAACCACTCTGAAGTCTGAGTGTAACAAGTGACAATAAGAAATAACAGTGATATTTGAAAGGAAAGATGACATTAGATCAAATATATCCCTTGTATTAACATGCATGGTTTAGTGTGAGGTGTCTCTGCTTATGGCAGGGGGGTTGGAGCTTAAGGTCCTTTCCAACCCTAACTATTCTAGGCTTCTATAATACAGTTTAAGACCTATGGCCTAATGTGTTAGATAAACGTGTTCCATTATCCTGGAGCAAACTACCTGGCTATCTTTACAAGGAAAAGAGAGATGTCTCTTCTCTGCAAACAAACAGCTGTAGATGGCAACATTTAACAAAATTAAATAACTAAAACAAATAAAGACCCAGTTCCACTTTAAAGGAAGATGACTTAGAAGTCTTCAGATTCCAAACAAAAAGCCTGTAAGGTCAGGCAAAGCCCACAGAGTACTGCGAATTACTTTCACTCATGTTAGCAAATTTATCATGTGTAACTGTAGCCAGAGAAAAAGGCAGCTATTGCAAACATGAAAAAGTTTTAGAGATTTATCTCCTTTCTTTTTTTTAGTGTGCAAAATGTAAAACTCTGCTTCATTGCCCATGGGTGGAAGAACTTGTTTGAATATAAATGGAATGCAGGGGAATCATCACTAAGACCAAAACTCAGAAGGGAAAGTTGTCTTTATCTTACATTCTGTAAACTCAGTACTTACTTCTTTGTGGCGTCTGAAGGACCAGAGAAGAAAGGCAAAGGATGAGGGTAGCATATAACATTTACAGGAACAAATCTAAGATCAGTCAAGGCCATAAAAATAAGAGCTGTGTCTGACCTCCTTTAATTGGCAAGAAGCTTCATTTCTTCCTCTAGCAATTTTCCAATAGCCAGAAAATGTGACAGAGCAGCAAAGACTGTTTATGGTCTTTTTACCTGCCGTTCCAATTCACTATTCCAGTAATAGGCTAGACATGAACCATTTATACGTGCCTTAAAGAATTTTCTTGAAGAAGAAAATTCTGACCAGAGCACTTAAGAGTGTCAAGATGTTTTATGACAAGGTAGAAGGGGAGCCGGGGGAGAGAGGTGAAGTACTCTGAGAGATGTTTTACAATGGTAACACAATCCCAAAATTAAAACATCTAAACACATTTCATGTAACACTGTAACGTCCTATAACTCACTCACAAGCATCTTATACCTCCCTTTATTATAGATCGGAACTCAAGCTTCAGATATAAAAAGCTTAGGAAATTAAGCAGGACAAATTTATCCCTGATGCAATCCTATTATCTGCAGACATATTTAGGTTATTTTGTTAATTTTATTCCCTTCTCTGCCTTTTTCCCTAAATACATTTTAAAATAATCAGGTTTACTGTTCCTTCATACATGGTGCAACAGCGACTGTTTAAACGCTATGAGATTTTTTTTAGATTTCTCATGACAGACATGACTGCAAAGGATTTCAAAATAGGAAATTCTGAAAGTCTTACTTCCATGTACGCATAGAGTAAAACATAGCTGGTTTCTATTTTAAACTCTCACCATGTAACAGAATGATCTGTGATATGACCTTTAAATACTTGTTGCAAATCAAACAGAATATATTTTCTATTTTGATTTCATACTTGTATCTAGAATGAATATACTAGAATATTCTAGAATCTAGAATAAACCTCATAACCAATTTCAGAAGCTTTCCTTAAGGCAACAGATGACTTCTGCCATTTTTTTAGGAGCTTATTTTCAACTAGATGATAGTAATATAAGTTTGTTATGATGACCATGCACCCTGATAAGAGTGTAACTTTCCACATTTGCACCTCTTTTGTCACAATCACCTTCAATAGTTATGGTAGCCTTATTACATACAGGTGGTCTCCCATGCACTTTTGCAAACTATGTTTAGGACCTAAGGCACACCAAACTGGTATGTTATCAAGTGTGATTACTACTTAAGCCTTCAGACAAAGGACTGTTTGAAGAGTTTTATAAAGATGGGTACAGAAATGGAAAAACAGGAATGATCCCATTAGCCATATTTCAGACCCACATGAGTGACAGTCTTTCTAATATTTCACAGATATGTGTAAGTACACATATATGCATACTTAATCCTTTTCTCTAAACAGAAGCATCATTTATAAGGCGTCTAGCACAAAAAATATTGTCCATGTAAAGTAAGAAAACTTTCCTAGCACTGCAGTCATACAAATAAAAAGCAGGCCACAGAAGGTAATGTGAGTAAACAGGAATTCTTAGAAACCCTCAGTGAATGAAAAAAAAACCCCTAAAGCCAAACTTCTCTCCTAAAAATCCCTTTCAAGTGCCATTTATCATAACAATGCACTGATTGGCACAAAATAAGATATGTTAAGTTCCTTATCTTGACATAGTAAGCACCACTTGAACTACGTGTTACATTTGGCAGAGCTTTTCCTCATCCTATATGCATACCAGATGCAGAAACTTTTTTGTATTATTTGGCATCACTATTTTATAACTGTAGTCCTTCAGACTCCAAGGAGGTTTAAATTATTAATGTATTCTGACTACTTCTTCCTTACCCTCACATTCCATTAGGAATGGTTCTAGTAAGAAACTGGTTTAGACTTAAATTATAAAGTGTGTCCTGAAAGTTTTTTTCACCTCACTGAGGCAATTGCCTCAAAGCACTGCAATGATGAGAACTCTAAGTCCATTCTTCCTCCTTTGCAAGGCTGAGCCATCTTGGGCATTTAATAATGTCTCTCAAAAACTATTCATTTAGTAGAGATTATTTATTCATTTAATGGAGATTATGAATTTCCTGAACCCAGAACAGACAATGCTGTAAAAGAGTACAGGGTAAAACATCCTCCAAACAAAGAGAATTGAAATTTAATGGTTTAAAGCATAGTATCTCTTTTTTCATGTTGTAGCATTACTGACTCTCTTTCACAAGCTAAACATTAAGCCAAGATAAAAGATTTTCTCTTTTCTATTTTCATTCATTCCAGGAAACTGGAAATCAATTAATTCTTTGTAAAACAACAAAGAACTGTCTGCAATATAAGGTACCAATAGCTGGAGTGATGAAAGGCCAGACCTATTGCTTCAAAGGAAAGAAATATTGAAACCAAAAGGTGAACTGCACTTACTCATCTTCGGCTGCAGAATAAAACCAGAAAAGGTTGCAAGCATGCGATGGTAATTGCTTACAGTATATGGGAATCTGAGCACTGGCCTTAAAGAGGGCTGAACTCACATGGCCAAAAATCAGGCTACTGGTTTCCTGTGTTTCTAAAGCAGTTTGAATTTGATTTGTCATTATAACAATGTAGGTCAGCTTCATAATTGTCTCATCTGGTTATACAACTAGGCATTGGAATGCAGTATGGGCATAGTCTTTGACAAATAGAACTTTATCACAGAGTTTAAGTCAAGAATAGAAAGAAAATGCTGAGGAAGATTTTATTGTACTATAAAATACCATTTTTATACAAAAGTTACAACATGAAATCTAACAATGTCTGATTTTGCTGTAGATACAGCATGTCTTTGTCATTAGTAATCCTCTGCCAATCAAGTAATTTCCCTGTTCAATATTTACATTACTGCATGTGATATGCAAAAAATTATTAAACAGAACAACCCTATAAAAGGTGAGGTGTCAATGATGACTAGTTCTGAATTCACAGCACAAGTAAAAATGTTACTTTGGATCAAACACAAACCCCACATTTCAAGCAATCTTCCCACCATTCTGAACAAAAAAGGATGAAAGTAATGGACAACACTTGGAGAACCAGGCCAGAAACAGATAACATTCATGTCTAAACTTCCAGTTGTACATTTTTACTCCTTTAATGGTTATTTTCTTTATAATTTGACAACCAGTTGTCCTGGGTTCAGCAGTTGCAGTCAGTTTTTCTTCTCTTTAGTAGCTGGTGTTCTGACTTAGCCTGGGAACAAGGCTGATAAGGCCGATGTTTTTGGTTGTTGCTGAGCGATGTTTGCCCTGACCAAGGACTTTGTGAGCCTCATGCTCTGCCGGGGAGAAGGGGGGGCCGGGAGAAAGGAGGGACAGAACCCAAACTGACCAAAGAGGCATTCCATACCGTAGCACGTCATGCCCAGGAGGTAACTGGGAGCTACCCGGAAGGAGGGGGAACTTCCCAGTCGGGCTTGTTTTCGGCGGGTGGTATGGTACCCTCTTCCCTTGTTTTCTTTGTCATTGTTATTATTGTTGGTGATA
>NDXB01004874.1:64216-87439 GCA_002631895.1 Agapornis roseicollis | reverse complement strand
AATAGAGAGCAGTTAGAGAACGTAACAAGAATCCTTGTATAAGATAAACCGTTGTAGTTGGCGGTTTCAGGTCCTTACGACCTTAGTACAAAAAATAAGTGTGAGAACNAGAAAAAAGAATAGAGAGCAGTTAGAGAACGTAACAAGAATCCTTGTATAAGATAAACCGTTGTAGTTGGCGGTTTCAGGTCCTTACGACCTTAGTACAAAAAATAAGTGTGAGAACACAGGATAGAAAAACAGGACACAGGGATAAGGAGTATCTGGGAATGGCAGGTGTCCAGGATGGGCTACAGTTAAACTAACTGGTAAGTAGGAGGATAGGAGGATTATTTGTCTCTGGTGCTAACGAACCAATTAGACTGGCATAAACATCTACTGCGCGTGCTTCAAAGGCTGCCAGCAGTGATGAAGATTGTTGGAAGAAGTAAAGGACCCTCAGAGACCACTACCACAATTCTGTACGCATGCGGGGAGCTTTCTGGAAAATGATGTAATCCATACGTAGCCTCATGAATATGTATGTATGTCCAGAGACTATATAAGGATGGCTTGTGTAGCAATAGGGGGACACACGCTAGGAGGAGCTATCCCCCATGTCTCCTGGCGCTGCAATAAGGAATACCTGCTTGTCAGCTTGAAAACCTTGTTGGCAAGTTTGTTCCTGGAGTTTTCTCCGAATCAGAGCAGAACCTGCAGGGCATGGCCTCATCTTGGTAAGGCCCGTTTCTGAAAGGATTGCACTTTGATTGGCAGAGAGAAGTAATAATATACCATGAATTTCATTACTGCCCAAGCAGGGTTCCTGTAGACTATTTTCACTAATTTTTATGTGCATTGCTTTAACCCCAGCTGGCAGACTAAGGACCATACAGCCACTCCTTCCCTCCCTCTGCATTCTGCTGGGATGAGGAGAATTGGGAAAAGTAAAACCTGTGAGTTGAGATCAGAACAGTTTAATAACTGAAATGAAGTAAAATCTAATGACAATGATACTAATGAAAAGAAATAAAAATACTGAGAGGGATAAAACTCAAGACAGTCAAGTGATGAACAATACAATTGCTCACTACTGATGCCAACCTGACCCAAGCAGCATTCAGTCCCTTCCAGGTAACTCCCTACAATTTATACATTGGCATGACATGTTGTGGTATGCAATACCCCTTTTGCTAGTTTGGGTCAGTTGTCCTGTCTCTGCTCCCTCCTGGCGTCTTGTGTCCCTCCTCACCAGCAGAACATGAGGGACTGAAAAGTGCTAGTGAACAACAACTGAAATATTGGTGTGGTTTCAGCATAATAATGCTCAGACTAAAGCAAAACACAGCACTGTGCCAGCTATTGGGAAGAAAATTAACTCTATCCCAGCCAAAACCAGAAAAGTAATGAAGAGCTAGAATGTTTCCATGGGGAGGGGTAGGTGTGGGGAAGGTATACCTATTTAAACAACTTTAAGACATATTCTTTTAATACCTACCTGCTAATAGTACCTCTTGTCCTTTTCCTTTTTAGAGGAGGAAAAACTCATGGATTAGTATATCACATATAATGCAACTGGCTACTGTACAAATTCCTTACCATAATTCACTGGTTTTCCTGAGGAGAGGCCATTTCATGTGCACCTACTAATAATGTACAGGTTTTTTTAACAGTCCCAGGAGATAAGAGCCCATATGCTAACCAACTGCACCACCTAGCTTCATGCTAAAGCATCTGCAGAGTCCTATTCTTCTAATACCAGTGCTTATATTCCTGCAAGGTGAATGCTTCTTCTAGTTTCACCCCTACTCATCTGGTGTCTCACCATGTGTATTAGAAATAATTCACTAGCTTTGATGTGTTCAGAGTTAAGAAACATCGCACCTAAAAACATGCAGTAATGGTGTTCATAGGCATATAGCAGAGTGACCTTATTTACCCTTCCTTTCCTCAATCTTGCACAGTAGTGTGACCTTTTAGTCCATGAATGCTTTAACTCTTCTGTAACTCTTGTGTCCACATTTACCAAAGCTTGATAGCATCTGCTGTTGGTTTGATTCATTACTTAGTGGAGCAACATAGATCAAAACAAAACTCAGTATGTGTGACCTCTACCACTTACTGACCAAAGGCTACCTTGGTCCATTTCCAGCAATATTTCCTTTTCTAGGTTTGTTAAAACAGGGTGCCTGTGATCTCTGACTTCAGTCCAAATTGTCCTGAGTCTCAAGAGAGAACTGGTACCTTCTCAACAACCCTCCATTCTGACAAAAACACATTTTCTGCAGTATTAGAACTTGAGTACTTGGAAACAAAACAGCAGACTTTGTGTACCTCCCTTGGAAAAACAAGGCACAGTTTTTAGCTACTTTCTGACCTCATCCTCTTAAAGAGAAATGAAAGCAGAATAAATGAGCTAAACTATACTGCAACATCAGACTAAACAGCAATATAAATATGCCTGCTGCAGTCCTCCAATGTCCAAGCTGGTACACAGTCCTTAGTAACATTATCGGCACAGTGCCTCTGAGAACAGAAGATCTGGAGAAATTCACACATGAAATCTACACCGCATATACGTTCCTTTAATAACTTCAACCAGCATAGGCAACCAGGAAAATAAGCTAGAGCATCAGCTCATGATTCTCTTGGAAGCTTCACAGCCTGCTTGAAAGGTGTCAGGGCCCTTTTCTATCTCCTTCCTAGACTGACTTCTCATCAACCCAGTCTAGTGTGTTAGACCTGTCCTAGAATAAAAAGTAAATCCCTCTTTCACATAAAAGCTGTGGATAGAGCACAGTAATTCTCTTACAGTGATGACACTTCATTTAGTACAGTTTTAGGACTGCTGAAAGCCAAGTTGCAAGACAGAGTTCTTCATTACTAACTGTAAAGAAAGTAATGCAAAAAGTATGAGTACAAAATTAGTTAAGCTGAACAGAACCATGAAAACAATCAACAAATGAGGGTTTGTGTTCTTATTTCTACATAATTCACAGCAAGCTTGTCAGCCAACAGGGATATTTCGCTTTTCTGCCCAGCTTGCTTTTAAAAAGGTTATTAAGATATTTCAGAAGAGCAGAAAGTACTAACCTATTTTACACATATCAGACAGTTTCACTCCCAGTTTTTGCCAGTGTCCAAAACATCCTCATACACAACCAATTTTGACAATTGTAATTTGTTCCTTAGTTTTCTTTGACTGCTGCTAGGCTTCACCAGATATTAGCTATAGACAGAAAAAATGATACATTATTTAAGAGCCTCAGATTAAAACCTCTGCTCATGTATGAACAGCACCAAGTGTAACACACCCAGTAACACATGCGAAGTTACAAGATCTAGGTGTGAATCTCAGAGCTGTGCACTATGCAACACAGGGCAAAAATAGCAATTTCACACCCACATGGTATGAAATTAGTTTTAAAACTCCTTCTGGACTTGACATGAACAAAATACAGCATCCTTTCTTAATTACCTGATTCAATTATATGCCACACTTTTTTTAGTATCTCCAGGACTAACTTTTTCATTTTCTAATGTGATGCAAGGTATTCCCTCAGTCTGCTTTCTGGACAACTGATTTGTCTTTAAATCCCAACTTATACTTTCATTTAAGCGACATCCTTCAAAATTCTGCCAAAAGAATCGCAACAAAAAATGAAACTTTTAATCTAGAGCAGCAACACCTGCTTCTGCACTGTGGTACCTGCTAGAAGATGCAACAAAGACAGTAGCAATGATGGCTGAAAACACTTTAGCATTATCTACAGGGAAGAACACACTGTGAGTAAGAAGATTTGGAGCAAAGCAGTCAAACAGCTAATATTATTCAGATAGTAAAAGCTGTGACAGAACACATCTAGAAACTGGCTGTTTTGAAACAATCACTTCAGCTCCATATGGGGTGAGAAGGGGAGGGGAGGGAATAAGTAGCTGCAGAAACCGCTCTAATTCACTTTAAAGACAAAGCACCTAGGGGTAACTACAAACTGATCCAACCACAACCTACAGGTTAAGCCTACCATGTGTTAGCTATGATTTAATTTTGACAAAAGTCAGTATCAAGAATTTAAAACAGCAGCGGAAAGAAATTCTAGAGTAGAAATTTAACCCACCATAACTGGGATGTTGGAGTGGAAATTATACCAGTTCAACAGTGGCAAAAAGATGAAAAGAAAAAAAAAACCAAACAACCCCAATACAAACAAACAAACAAACAAAGCAAATATTAAAAGAAATAGTTGCAACAAATAAGAAATTTTAGGATACTAAGTATTAAACAAACAAAGTACTTAGCAAAAATATATATTTAACAAACTTTCTTTAGTTCCTAGAAACTACCAAAAGGTAGCAAGACCTGGGACCACTTGCGGGTGGGTGCTGTGCCTGTGAGGCCAGTATCTATTGGCTGTAAATGAGCTCTGAGTGGACCAGGACTTTTTTTGATTAGTGAGCACCAGTGGGCCGTATGGGACAATGTCCGCACAGGTCTTCCTCTACCACAGGGGCTACTGTTAAAGCAAGGCTGATAATCAGCCTAGTGACACACAAGGACTAGCCTAGTTCTCAGTCGTCTCAGAGCGGTTCTCTGAACACATGCTAGAGCTGCCTAGAAAACAGTCTCTACACTTCCTGCTAGAAGCTATAGTTGGATCACGAGACTCCAAAGTTAGTTTCCATGCTTTCTGAAACTTAAATTGTGTTCACCCTATCATGTAACATACTTGCAAGTCATGTTAAATAATCCACAATAACAGATTTGTGATAGCACCAGCTTAATTTGGGTAGGTCTGTCCTCATGAAAGAGCATGCAGAAGCACCTGTCATACCTCAAGTAAGATCATACTCTGTTTTACAGCCAATCAGATTATTCAGACTTTAGAAGGGGAGGACTCCAGGACAGAATTGTCCAAATCTGAATCAGACCAAGTATCATCCTAGTCTTCTGGGCCTCTATATAAAGAAATACCCTTTTCCACAGCTTCTGGATGATGGCCAACTATTTCATAGACAAATACTGCTACACAGGGGGACACACATTGCTCTAGTTTCTCCACATTAGCGCAACAGATTTTAACACAGGCAGACGATAGAATTTTCTCCTTTACTGCAGCCCTAGTGTCCTGTTGGATGTTGTCCAGTTCTTTTCACAGATAGCCAACCTGAGCTGCTTTCAAATGCTGCTCAGTATCAATAAGAAAATGAACTCATAGATATACGCAGGGTAATGCTCCCTTTATGTTTCTGTCTCTCTGGCTTACTCCCAAAGTAGGGTCTGATCCTGCAGGCTGGGCAAGATCCTAAAATAACCAATTAAGGCACTCATTATAGGGTCAGGCTTGGTCATGCTGCAGTGTACCATATCTCTCCTCTTACATCAGAGAGTAAAGGCTTAACTATAACTCTGACAACTTACAGGTTTACTATAAGGTAACAGGCACCAGACCAACAGCTTCAGGGGTAAACAGTTTATGTCTAACGAACAGTACAGGCAAACATACAGCAGTACAATTATCTGGGTCCTAAAACAGCAAGTCAAGTAATCCACCAAGACTGGGCTAGCAAAGATACCTGGGCTTGCAAAGATTTACATAGTATGGTTGTCAGGTAAGCAGCAGATATGAACTCTTCTCCAGACAAGTGACCAGAATCAGCCAACAAACTTGGGAACTGCATATTCCTTGGCTGAACTGTCCTTTTTTACCACCAAGCTGCAGAAGCACAATTTGGACTTTTTAGCAGAACATTACACCCCTCTGTGCCAGCTTTGTCCTTCGTGTGCATGAGGTCTGGGAATCCTGTACAAGTCAATACAACCCAACATTCCGTTGAGGGCAGGAGATTGGAAGTACTGTATAATGCAATATAAGCCTCACTGCTCCATTGTATGCACCATTTCCAGAAATATTGCATTAGACAATACTTACCTTACAAGGATCCAGCTAGTCTTGCAAAGGTGAAACTGTTTGTGTATAGAAGTCACTATATACAGGATGGCAGAACTAATGAACAGGGTACTCTGAACTGTGTGAATACTGTTGGTGTGAATATATGGTTAATAAGTGACCATATCACTCATTAAAAAGTGAGAGTGTGGGCTCAGAAGCAGAAAAAGCTTTTAGTTTAAGAATGATTACAAACATAGTGCTGGCGACAAGCAGACTGAACTTTACTGGCCTCATAGTATAGTATGTTAATGACTAAGAAACCAATAATTCAAAATTACTGAAGTATAAAAGAAGAAATACATTTAAAGAAGAAGTAAAGAAATACAGCATGAAGACTACGCTGAAAGATGAATAAAGCTGTACTACAAGTTAGTGAACTATTAAGACTACCATTTGGCAGCAGGCCTCCAAAAGACTGTTTTCCAGCTTGACAAAGTATGACTACCTTTAAAAAGTGAAAAATACCTAAAAATGAAAACACTGCTAGACCAATCCATTCTCAGAGGTATAATGATCCTTTATGTATTTAAATTAAAATTTAAATTAAAATTTAACATTCTCCTGCTACCCAATTGTTTGTATGAATATATCCTGCTCTCTCAAACTGTGCATACAGAAGTTCAACCAATACTTACAGAATCTTTCAATATATTTGGAGACATGTATTCTCAATTCACTTAAGCAAACTGCAAGATCGATTAATTCACATTACACTGTTTTTTCTCATAGATTTCATTGTGTTGAGAAAGCTTTAAATGTAAACTGTATATTTAAACTGTCTGCTGTGCTATTTTAAACCCACAAACAATTTGTATGTGGTCCACTGTTTCAAACTCAGTTTGGAATTTAAATGTGTTTTAAAATATCAATTGCATGCTACTATAAAAAATTAATTCAGACAAAACAAGGCTGGTGAATAACATCAGGACATTTGTTAAGACAAGAAAATACTGAAACCAACATAATTCCCCTTATTTTTCCTCTACTAGCTTCACAGCATTAGTTAACAACTTCTGGAGCTTGTTGTGCCACCTTCTTCCTCATCTTCATACTGCAGGCATGCTACTGGTCCTGGTAATTGTATCTGATGTTTCAACCACGACAGCTAAAAGAAAAAAAAAGAAAAAAAATCAGAAGAAAGATAATTATTTAATACTAAGTGTATCTATTTGTCCATGTACTATAAAGGATAGACAGTACTGCAATGATACATTCTATATATTATAAAACCAGCAAATAATACATAAAATAACTACCTCTATCACACTACTTGACATACTCAATCAGTTGAGTTTTTTCCTGTCAAAGGAACACTGTCCCAAAGCTGTAGCAACTGCTCTCCAACCTGTGGTTCCAGTTCCTACAAATGAGCAAGAAATTACAAAAGTTATCTGCACTGCTACTATTGAACATATGGAAACTATAACAAAACTGTTACATGAAGTTCCTGGTGATTGCTCTGTCTTTCTGAAAGAGCTCCTTCATTTTGCTGTCTAAACACAGAACTCCTGCGTAAGAAAAGTTTTTTTTTACTAGGGCTCAAAGACAAGACAAGAACTTTCATAAGGTACCTTGGCATTCAGGTTGCTTGAATTTTATTATTCACAGCAAGATGTTAGTTCTTAAAAGAATTCCAAGTGAACACACCACCACCATATACTATGCATCATATACTTTGTACCTTTCACAAGCCACTTATTAACTAAAGATCATTATTCTCTATACCTCTCAAGTTTAATTCCATCAAGTGTGGTATAGAATGTGGAAAGGCAGGTCACCTGCCACAGTACAATGGCTCTTGGGTGAATCATACACGTTAACAGACTGTTTTTCAGATCATTAAGACTCTTTAGGTCTTAAGAGCCACTTACACCAGAAGCACTGTTAACTCCATTACATACTACCTTCCCTTCCTCATTCCTACAACTGGAGAGGTTCTGGAGAAGTAGCAAGAGATGATTAGGAAGTTTAGCTCTAGAATCTCAAAAGATATTTTGAGAGTGGACTGGGGAGAATGCAGAAACTGCCACAGAACTCTTGTGCCAATTCTCTTCCAGCTTTTTGCAGTTGCATTTAGCTTTAACAAATTGGAAAACTGTCCTAAGCTTTATATGTCAAGATTCTTTTCAGGCTTTACAGAAAATTCAAAGCTTATAATGATGGACAGTTACTTGGGTATGACAGACTATCTCAGAGAACAAGTCTGAACCAAACAAGGCACAAATCCCTACAACCAAAATTAAAAAACAAAGCAAATAAAAACCCCACCAACCAACCAAAAACCCCAAAACCACCAACCTTTTATCTCCGGTAGTATCCAGGGGCAGGTTTTTTGTTTGGTGGGTTGCTTGTTTTTGTTTTTTTTTTTTTTAATGCATATTTAGCAAAAAACTGCTTTGATTCCATTACTTCAACAAGAATGCATTAGTAGAATCACAATGTGCATCAAGGAACTGTGATTCAGATTAACAGATATGTAAGTACAGTTGAGATAAATGTCAAGGCTAAACAAGCTAACAAACAATAAACCAAGTAAAGAAGACTTTAGAGGAAAACATTACCTGGCCATCCCTGCTTATTTGTACTTTCTTATTGTCATTCCAAGGGTTGAGCAAATGATGTGCGAACTGAAAAGGAATGCTTTCTTTTCGGATCCACTCCACCTTAAATACGCCTCCAAAACCAGCAGATCCCCAGTCTTGACTTTTCTCACACCCTATCTCTGATGCCATTCTAGCAAAACCCTGGAGCAAAAATTTAAATATAAAACGAAAGACATGATTACAGCCTTTATGCTCACATTGGAATTAAATTACTTGACTATATATGGAACTTTCAAATCAATTTCAAAGTACTCTCCCCCATTAAGCTGGATCTTTTGAAGTGTCCACACCTAGAAAGTCGTATGCCATTTCCCACTTCAAATATGCCTTCCAGGGTTTCACTACAGAATGTCTCTCAATTCATCTCTCACAATTATAATTCAAAGTTTTTTTAGCTTTGTAACAGAAGTGGAAAAGGTGTTGCAAAACCACCTGAATCCAAGGAATCAAGATGAATGTTCTACTACATAATAGTTCATTAGCTATTCCTTGTTAATTGTAGATACTTTTTTCAGAAATCCCTTCCTTCTTTCCCATGTTCCCTCTATGATAACAAAATTTCACATGGAATTATGAGAGTATAGCTGTTTTTCAAGGAAAGAGGTCAAAGTTGCTTTATTGCCTTACTTCAACAAAGAGGGAAAAAAAACTCAAACCACCACAAACAAAACAAACCACCACACACCAAACTTATCAGCTATTCATGAAAATTTACACCAGTTGCTACTTAAGAGTTCTAGAGATGAAGTGCACTATGTAAGTAACTTGTAACAAATGCAGTCCTAGACAGCTCAAGCCAGACTTAAATGGAAATTAATAAAAGGAACAGGGGAAAAATAAAGGTGGAAAGTAAAGAAACACTTGGTACAAGAGAATACTCATACTGTTAACCCCACGAATGTCCAGTGCATTGTCAAAACTAGAAGGCTAAGGCAACATCAACCATCTATGCTGCTGACTTCAGCATGCCTTTCTCTCCCAGATTTCTCATCTAGAGCATCAATACAATAGCCCATTTTCAGTAACAACTGATGTGCTGAAAATTACTTTCCAGTATTGCATTTGCAAATCATCATACATATATCTCACCATAACCCTTCAGTAGTGGCACCAGGGCAGCTGTATTTGGGCTAGTTCATTAGATTTTAAGTTTAGCTGATTTTCATTAATAGCTTATATAAAAAGAGCTAAGTTTAACTTTCTTTTTTCCTGGAACAACTGAGTTTAGCCCACTCTAGAATACACCCGACCTGCAACTTTGCACTACTTCACTACAGGTCAAGTCTTTAACTTCAAATGGCTACAAATTTGTCAACAAGTTGTTGACAACACTTTGTTAAACTTGAACTAAAGAAACGGCTCTGGAAGAATCATGGCCATGACATTCCAGCTCCTGACTTAGAAACTATTGTTCAGACAGAACAGATTTTATTAAAATCTTTAATAAACACATTTATGTATTTATTAAACAACTGGCTTAAGAAAACTTTGACTTGACTGTAACCGCTTCTTAGAATGGTTACTCTGGCAAGCAGAGAAAAGAGTAGCAACCCCTGTTTTGTTTGGATTTGTTTGGTTTGTTGTTTTAAAGAACTAATGTAGGGTCTAAACATTAGTCTGACTCAAGATGCTCAGAAGCAACTAATCCTTCACCTTTAAGTGACAAACTGACTTAGCTAAAAAGGTGTATTTCAAAGAAGAATGAAGTACTCTTTTATCAGCAACCAGTTACTTTTGCTTGCTAATCTTTACTTCTTAGAGGTCAGAACTCACAAACAAAAACCTCCATACTACACACAGTAATTTGCTGCACTCTCCTAAACCATTAACCAAAGCTAATATTTAGTATTAACTAATGACTCACCTGAAAGTGGCCAGACCCTTGAACAGAAAATATCAAGTAAACCATGCTGCTCTCCCAAAAGGCTCTATTTAGCTTTTGTTCATTACTTGGCGTAGTAGACCATATACCCTTCTGTTGAGAAATATCAATGTTTTGCACGTTGCTGCTTTTCATTATAAAGTACCAGACTGGCATATTTGGTCTTGGTGAAGGAGATATGGAATCCTGGAAATATTAAATAAAATCAAATTAAGCTAAAAAAACCCCAGAACACCCAACCAACCAACTGAACAAAAAAACCCAAAACAACCACCACACAAACAAACAAACAAAAAAAACCCAACAACCAAAAAAAAACCCAACTAGGCTTTAGTTCTAAACACACAAAGATAGAAATCTCTTGAATGCATTCCTACCCTTTTCACCCAGATTCTACAAGAAACACAGAAGCTATCAGTTGGTAGTGCCTGAACTGGTTTTAAAATGTATTTTACATTCCTTCAGCACTTTCCAAAATAATAATTCATTCATCAGGGGCAGCAAAAAAGATTGGCAGAACAGGCCTAAATAGTCTAGTGATCAATTACAATTCTTTGAAGTCCGACACACTTTCAGATGACACAAAATTAATCATTCCAGACTGCAGTCTGAAGCAAACTACTCATATTTCCACCTTCAGGAAAAATAAGTTTTCTCCCTTTGTACTGGCTGAATTTAAAAACTTGAAGATTTAAGAGAAGAAGAATTATTAAATCCTTCAATGAGTCTGTGCCTAGATGAACAATGGGGTTTCCTCTCAGTGATCTCTTCAGTATTACCGCAGTTTACTATTCAAGTACACAGGGAGAGTATACCCATAACCTCATTAAAAAACATGTGCTTTATTAGAATAACCATCATTAAAAAAGAAAGTAGCCATAATAAGGCAAATAAAACTTAAAGAGAACTGGTATCAATGTATGCAATTCCAGAAACAGAGGAAGACGGAAGAGGCATGCACTGTATACACCCTCACTTGGTACTGTATCAAGTTTCAAAATAAAAACCAAACATGATCTTTTCTAGTCTGGACAGCTTTACCTCAGCAGTCTGCAAAGAGTAAAATCATTACTGTATTAAACTAGTATAACAAGGGCATCTAGTCTATATTTTCAGTTCTAGAAAAACGTTAAGTATTATGCAGATGTTAAAAATTATAATCTAAGTTAGATTCTTTATTTATCAGTATTATACCTGATAGCTGTTGAAAGATACCAGCAAATTGATTTCTGAAGTTCTATTAATTCTGAAAAGGAGGGTACGTTGTTTATGACAACTCTTACCTTTCCAGAGATTGGAGAAGGACTAGCACAGGGGCTTGGATAGCTACTGCTGTCTGTAGACTTCACTGATGATTGATCTGACCTGTCATCTGAAGCTCGTTTGGAGTGCAAAATGGCTTTGTCCTTGTACTTCTTTGGCTGGTGAAGTGCAGGAGGTGTAGACTTCATCAAAACTCTAAAAAATAAAGTAGATACAGGACATACCAGTGATTTCATAAGGTGGCACAAACAACGTATATCTACATATTAGCCCATTCCAAAAATGTTTTTTCCATCTGAAAAAAACACTGATCATGCATTTTATTTGAATCTTAGGGTTAAACTTCTTCTGTGACTTCTTGCCAGAGATCACAATTCATAGGCAATATTCCTGGTTGCTCTCTCAAAAAGCAGGCACACATATGAAATGCTTATCAATGAAATTACAACTATTGCACAGCATATAATCAAAGAATAGTTTGGGTTGAAAAGGACCTTAAGAACATCTAGTTCCAGCCACCCTGCCATAAGCAGGGACACCTCACACTAAACCATGTCACCCAAGGCTTGATCTAACCTGGCCTTGAACACTAACAGGGATGGAGCACTCACAACCTCCCTGGCCAACCCATTCCAGTGCCTCACCACCCTCAAAGGAAAGAATTTCTTCCTTACATCCAATTCAAACTTCCCCTGTTTAAGTTTTAACCTGTTACCCCTTGTCCTGTCACTACAGTCCCTAATGAAGAACCCCTCCCCAGCATCAACATAGGTCCCCTTCAGATACTGGAAGGCTGCTAGGAGGTCTCCGCGCAGCCTTCTCTTCTCCAGGCTGAACAGACCCAACTTTCCCAGCCTGTCTTCATATGGGAGATGCTCCAGTTCCCTGATCATCCTCGTGGCCCTCCTCTGGACTTGTTCCAACAGCTCCATGTCCTTTTTATATTGAGGACACCAGAACTGCACACAATACTCCAGGTGAGGTCTGATGAGAGCAGAGTAGAGGGGCAGGATCAGCTCCTTCGACCTGCTGGTCACGCTTCTTTGGATGCAGCCCAGGATACCATTGGCTTTCTGGGCTGCAAGCACACACTGCAGTCAGCTCATGTTCATTTTCTCATCGATCACCACCCCCAAGTCCTTCTCTGCAGGGCTGCTCTCAATCTCCTCTTTGCCCAACCCGTAACTGTGCCTGGGATTGCTCCAACCCAGGTGTAGGACCTTGCACTTGGCATGGTTAAACTTCATGAGGTTGGCATCAGCCCACCTCACAAGCGTGTCAAGGTCCCTCTGGATGGCATTCCTTCCCTCCAGCGTATCCACCCAACCACACAGCTTGGTGTCATCGGCAAACTTGCTGAGGCCGCACTCAATCCCACTGTCCATGTTAGCGACAAAGATGTTAAACAAGACTGGTCCCAACACTGATCCCCAAGGGACACCACTCGTTTCTGGTCTCCAGCTGGTCACTGAGCCATTGACCACAGCCATCCAACCAGTTCTTTATCCACCGAGTGCCCCACCTATCAAATTGATGTCTCTCCAATTTAGAGACAAGGAGTTACAGAGCTGTTGTGAATAGAAAAAATAGGCTTTGCATCAACACTGGAACTTCAGCACTGCTTTGACATGTAGTGAGAGGGGCATTTTCCATCATGTGGTTGTTATGGTTTTCATACATGAATCACAGAGTCACAGAATGGGTTGGGTTGGAAGAGACATTAAGGCTCATCTAGTTCCAACCTTGCTGCTGCGGGCGGGGACACCTCACACTGGGCCAGGTTGCTCAGGGTCCCATTTGGCCTGGCCTTGGGCACTGCCAGGGATGGGGCAGCCACAGCTTCTCTGGGTGGCCCATGCCAACGTCTCACCAGCCTTACAATAAAGAACTTCACAGTATCTAGTTTAAATCCACCCTGTCAGTTTAAAGCCCTTTGTCCTGTCAGTACATGCCCTTGTACACTGTACAAATTAATTAGATTTGACAGTTGGGAATTTTTTGTCCTGAACAAGTCTGGTGGAGAAGGGAAAGCAAAAATTGGGAAGTACTTCCTGCACCGTACTCATACCTAATAGGGAGAGCACTGAGGCATGTGAAACAGTACTGCCATATTTAGGATGTAATTGCAGAAGAAGAAACAAACATCTCCAGCCAGACAGAGGTGGCACTGAGAGCTTTTGGTGTGGTTGTTCCTCAGCTCAAGTCAGTCTCAAGAGCCCTTACAATGCTTTGCAGCTGCTGTTGCTCATTTGTATTGCTCCCATTGAAAGGAAGCAGAGCATTCAGACAGCAGCATGTAGTGGCTGGGACCCTACCACTGGCAGTTTTAAGGCAATTATAAATTTAAAAATGAAAATATGTTAGAGTGAATCTCCTATGTTTCGTAACATTGTGTGTATGTCTTCTATAGCACTTGTTAGCCTCCTGTGCCTGTGAGAGACAAACAAATCACCGAGCCATGCCTTCCAGCAAAGATTAGAGCAATTGTTATTCTTCAAATACTGATAAAGCTTACAAATCTTTTTTAACTGAATTCAGTATGGGAGGAAAAAGGCACATTGCTTGGTTCTACTTTCATTAATGGGTGGGCAAATTGTTTCTGACTGGGAACAGAATAATATCAAACCCCAAAGCATCCCTCTTGGAAAGAAAAAGCTAGTTTCTATTGAAAATGACGAGCGGAGAAACAAATGCAACACTGAATTTGCTCACTACAACCATACACAGGCTCTAAGACACCTTGGAGTTGGGTTTAAAGACCAACCTGAACTAATCTAAGACTGCACCTTCAAAAATGACGGGTTAAGGGGAGACCTGTTTTCACCTGTGGACCATGCATAAGGACTCAGAATTGCTCAGCCTTGGCATATACCACTATTGCTCCCTGGTCCAGCTGAAAACTAACATTGTTAGAAAATTGGAAAGAACAAAGTTATGTTTTCAGTTGGCTGGGTGAGGCAGTCTGGTGTAAGCAGAGCAGTACAGTTGGAAGTGGGGCCACAGATCACAATTAACCTCTGCCTACAGTACTGGATTTTTCAATCAGCTTAAGCTGTGGTAAGTTAAAATCCTTCAGCTAGCACCCTCTCTGATCTAGCACCCTTCAGACTTCAGGCAGGGAATTCAGCTGCTGGAGGGTAGGAATTTCACGGGAGATTTAACTCTGTAGTAAGGGACTCTGATGAAGTAATCTTGAGGTCTTCAGATTCTCTACACCTCACAGTCATCTTTCAATGTATAAATACCACCACATTAGGAAATACACTGGAGAGTGGCAGTGTCTAATGTTCATATACTAGATACAGTAGGGGTATAACTACGGGTGTCATAAAGATGCTTAAACAGCTTTGGTATTTAAGTGACTGGATTGTAACCACGCTGTTCCAATTATTAAAAGATGAGCTGTTGGGACTTTTTTGTTTTGCATCTCTGAACAACAGTTACAATTGCTCAGGTGCCTTTAATGCCATACTGAAGTTTAGATCTGAAGTCAAATTTTAGCTTTCCCAGTACTACAAGTCATCACAGTATTTCTACAGTGATTTTGGCCTCTGAATTCCTGATGTGAACTGAGTATCATTCAGCTGACTGTGGCTGTTGTCACACATTCAGCAACAGTGCTGGGAAGAAGGTGCCTGCCTGATAGCTCCCTCCAGCAGGTAGCTGTGAGGCTCTGCAGTCCCCGCAGTCCACCTCCAACTCTGGACACCCTCACTCGCCCTCTGGAGGCATCAACTTCTCTGGGGACAGTACCAAGGTCCTATTTTAGGCAGATGAGTTAGGCTGTGTGATACCCTCCTCTCCATAAAACTACTGAATATTTGTGTATAATTCCCAGCTAAAAAGCACAGTAAGTTTAAGCTAAATATGCTATGAATAAGTTGTACCATGAAAAATTCATTTAAGGAGAGGAATTCAGTCTTTCTCCTTTTTTGGTAACATCACTCAGTAGTATAGCCACATCTCAGGCAAAAATGACTGCAAAATGTTGATGGTTGGTAAGATGCACAAGGCAGGACAGAAACTTATTCCATTGCTCAGTTATTAAAAATTCAGTTCTGTGCTTCCTGGTGGGGAGTTGCTCACGTGCCTAGTGCAATGTGGGAATTGATCAGCATGTACAGTAGTGAAAATACGATTTAATAACAAAATCCAGGCTTTATGTCTTTGGTAAAACTACTGTGACTTAATAGAAAGACCTATCTGAACATTTGTTTAATATATTGTTAGGAGTACTATGTGCCTAAAAGAATATTGTCTTCAACGGACAATTTACTTGCTGAAGAGAACCTGAGATACAGA
Source organism: Agapornis roseicollis (assembly GCA_002631895.1). Taxonomy (NCBI): domain Eukaryota; kingdom Metazoa; phylum Chordata; class Aves; order Psittaciformes; family Psittacidae; genus Agapornis; species Agapornis roseicollis. The sequence continues at coordinate 71,459 of NDXB01004874.1, read as the reverse complement.
TCTGATGTAAAATGTCAAAGAGCAAACGTGGTGGGAGTTAATGCTCTTACTTGTATGATTTCAGAAGCTTACAGTAATTCATACAGTGTTTTCCAGTTTTTCACATGCAAAATGTTCTTCTGAAAAACACACAGAAGCCACACTATGAAGGGGTGCTAAGGGTCAAGAAGCATTTCATAAAGACCCTTTTTGCTGTTTTGATATTGCCGTAAAGTTGGTATCGAAGGGAGAGCAGAAGTTGGATGAGAAGAAATTTAGTAATGAAGCAGCATCTGAAATGGGAGCTAGCTGGATCCTCCAGGTCATTCCTGTAAGAATGGTGTATGAAAGGCAGGCTCTTTGCAGGGCATCTTCTGCAGGTCTTCATGCAAGATTGACATGATCAAGTGAGTTCTTGACTTGCAAGTGCACAGGCTACACATGTCTCATACAGGATCACTGATCATTAAGTTCTGTACTGTGAGGTTAATGAGGCAATGCAACAGGTTGCCCAGAGAAGCTGTGGCTGACCCATCCCTGGCAGTGTTCAGGGCCAGGTTGGATGGGGGCCTTTGAGCTGCCTGGTCTGGTGGAGGGTGTCCCTCCCCATGGCAGACGGGTTGGAACTGAATGATCTTTATGTTCCCTTCCAACCTAAACCAGTCTAGGATTCTGTGATTCTATGATCACTGCCCACTGCTTTGGATGCCACAGCACATATGCCTTCAGGTTGTGCTGTCACTAACATGGAAGCACAAAGTGTGCAGCATCAGACCTAATGCCAATGAGTGCTCAAAATATACAGACAAAGTCTGCGACTTTAAACAAATGCAGTAGTTTCCTCATATGTTTCTGGTGATACAAGACACATTATGGTTCTAGTCTGAACAGTGTGCCAGGAGAGATGATCAGGTTTCACAATTTAGTTTGTGTTACCTAGGAGACCAGCAGTTTCCACTTTCAAGGCTTAAAGCAGTAACTCCCTTTCTTGGAAATGAGTCATTGATTGTTAATGCCACTAGAAGGCTTTGGTCTGGGTGTAATCATTCAGTGAAGCACAGGTAAGGTAGAGTTTCTTGTTATAAAATACAGTTTTACCAAATGAGTTGTTTTTCTAATGTCAAAGAGGCTTTAGAGTAGTCTCATGAAATGTCCCATCAGCCAGCATAAACCACAGATCTAATCCTCTTTTCATTGCACTATTGGAATGCTTTGTAACTAATAAGGGGTCACAAACTGTAAATAAGGCCACTTACAGTCACTTGTTCAAGTGTAAACCTTTTGACTTTGTCAATTCATTTTTTTTTTTATGAGCTGACTAAAGTGTTACAACAGTAGCCTGAATTGGAGCAGTAATACTTCTTAATGTTGAAAGTAATTTGCTGCAGAGGGAGAGCAGGAGAGCATGGGAGAGATGGGTGATTGGTTTGGCGCAGAGGTGATGAGAAATTCAGTAGCAGTTGTGTAGTCNAATTCATTTTTTTTTTTATGAGCTGACTAAAGTGTTACAACAGTAGCCTGAATTGGAGCAGTAATACTTAATGTTGAAAGTAATTTGCTGCAGAGGGAGTTTGTGCTTACAGCATGGGAGAGATGGGTGATTGGTTTGGTGCAGAGGTGATGAGAAATTCAGTAGCAGTTGTGTAGTCAAAATACAGACATCATGACTTAAAAAAGAAGTAATTTTGGCTACTTCTGAGTTTACTTTTTTGTTTGTTTATTTGTTTTTAAATACACAGTTTACCAAAGAAACAAAGCAAACTGTGTCTGCCCTCTCTCAAAACCCATTCATTGCTGTGGAGGAGAGACCACAGCAATTAGCAGCTGGCAAAGCATCACATTCAGCAGCAGCTGGGTTATTAAGTGGTGTTTGTGGTTTCCCCAAATATAAAACAAGACAGGATTTTGCCACCACTGGCTATAAAAAAGAATGCCAAGCGTGCTTAAGGATAATGCAGCCTAGTGAGGATGTGGTTTATAAGTGATATTTTCAGATAAATGAATGCCCAGAAAGGAAGGAGATTTATCACAAGCCACTACAGAAGTCTATGGGAAAGTCAGGTGTAAAACCCAAAAAAGCAAGCTCTGGTCTAGTGCTAAATAACCTGCTAAACTCTCTGGCATCTAGGTTTTTTTCTTTGCTTTCCTGAAGTCAGTTGGCAAATAAATACCTCAGCTGATGTTTTTACATACCACTTGTATATTTTAAGCACTATTGAATTGTCTGTGGAATTCTACTTTTAATATCATCATACCCATTTATCTTCCAGTGTACCAAACAGCTTATTTCTTGCTCCAAGGAGTTGGAATATAATAATAGGCATGAAACAGTGAGAACTTATAATCACTAACCTAAGGAAGAGGAAAGCAAGGGACAGGGCTATGAGATACTATGGATCTTTTCTTGGCTCTGCCTCTGATGTGCTGAGTGATGCTGGATAAAAGCACATCACCTCTCCAGTGGACATCTCGTCTTCCACAGCACATGTTCTCTCTGTCTAGATTGTTGATCTTTTGAGGAGAGAGCTCAATTTCTTATTACATATTAACAAAGGGTTCAAACTTAAACAGGGGAAGATTAGATTGGATATAAGGAATAAGTTCTTTATTCTAAGGGTGGTGAGGCACTGGAACGGGTTGCCCAGGGAAGCTGTGAATGCTCCATCCCTGGCAGTGTTCAAGGCCAGGTTGGACAGAGCCCTGGGTGACATGGTTTAGTGGGAGATGTCCCTGCCCATGGCGGGGTGGCTGGAACTAGATGATCTTAAGGTCCTTCACAACCCTAACTATTCTGTAATTCTATGTCATGCAGGACATACAGGACATACATGCTGGGCATACAGGACATTTTACATTAATAGCAGAAATTAAATTCAATTATGATCTACAGTCTCTAGAAGATCTCAGCAGCTTACTTTTCAGCATTAGAGGAATCATCAGAGAATTCAGTTTCTGCCGAGCTTTTTCTACTGTTGGTTGACCTCCATGTAGATGTTACAGGAAGTTCTTCAGAAGTCATAGGTCTTGGTCTCTGACCAATTCCTGAAGGCTGCTGCAAACCTGCAGACTGTTCTTCAGTACTTAAAACAGCTACGATTGCTCTTACAATTGTTTCATCAACTTGAGACCATGGCTTGGAAGGAGCTCGCATGCGACGCAGAAATAAGCTATGCCACTTCTGTCTGAGTTGCAACAGCAAACCAGCAGCCTGTAATGAATTTCAATTCTGTTAAAGACTAATAAGAATTTGATCAGACAGGCAAGGGTAATAAGAATTAGATCAGACAGGTAACTGTATCCTACATCTCTTCTACCTGGCACTATCTGTTATTCTAAATAAACAGTCCCTGAACTGAAAGGCAAGACTAAAGTGCAAAGGAGGGGGAGAAAACCCCACATTTAAACTAAGCTATTATCGTTTCCTTCCTCAGGCCCAAGATAATTTGTAAATGTTTTATTTCATTTAACTCTGCACCAAGCTTAAAATTGTATTGTAAACCCTTTTTCACTTCAAAATTCTATAAAAAAAAAAAAGAATCACACTTCTAAACACATCTTGTAGAGACAGTTTTATTACTACATCTGAAAAGTCCAAGTATTTCATAACCTCTAAACTACTCTTATCTCCTACCACAGTCAGAGCTTCTCAACTGCCTGAAGACTTCAAAGTGTTCGCTTTTTTCCTTCTTTTTTTAAAATCTGACAGCAACTTTTTCAGTGACTCCACCTTCAAGAGCTCTAACTTGTCATCCTCTCAGAGAAGGAAATATACAGTCGTGACTGTTCACTCAATTCCCACTCACATTTTGGCTAATACAGCTCATGCTAAGGCTCAATGCATACTGGGAAGCAGTTCCATCATGTCAAAATAAGAGCAACACAGAAGCAGGTCAGGTGGCCAAAAAGAGCTAAAGGCAGCCACTTTTACTTCCAGCTTGCTGTCTCCTGCAGCCATTATGTCTAAATGACAGTTTCATCAGAATCTACTAATTTATGGAAATGGACCAAATGTCTAAGCTGGAAGGTACAAAACATTAGCTTACACAAAAAGCTTTTGAAGTGGATCCAATGCCAGCTGGACTACTAAGGCTTTCCTGCTTCCCACTGTGATACATGTGATGCCTGCACCATGATGAAAGAAGGTAGACCTGTCTGGGCAAAAGGGAATTGAGCTCCTGTTTTTTGTTTTATTTCTTAATCAGGTCATGAAATAAAGGCTAAGTTTCAGAGTACGTTATTCCATAAATCTGAAACCCAAACAGTCTGTGACAGCCACTCTTAACAGAAGATTCTTGGTTACCTAAATACTTCAGATTTTTTTTTTTTTCAGCAAGATATGATACATATACTCTTCTAAAAAAAACCCAAGCATTGAAGTTGATATGTTACTTACTTTAGGGTCCAGTCTGAACTGCAGCCATTCATCTAGTTTCAGTAGTGCCAAATTAGCAGTTGTTTTGTCCTCTACTTCACTATCACTGTTATCATTAGATAACCCATCCCCTGAATTAAATATAAAAGGTATATTAACATTTCTGTATTATCTCCAATTACATACAAAAAAACCAAATGCTACTGTATTATCAGCAATAAACCCATTTTCCTTCTGAATTTTATTAAAAAATGTAAATATATGCAAAGCCACTTTTTAGTTTCTGCAAATACACACAAGTGAAGTATTTGCCTCAGTTACCAGAATTGAAGTATCCAGATTTGTTGAGGTCCCTGCTATGTAAACACTTGTATTGATACTATCTAACCACTGATGTCCCTTCATCAGGATCAACAACCATTATCAAAATTTTGTGTGAAGCTGTTTGCAAAAGCATGCATTATGCTTTATTTCCTAATAAACCAGCAGATTCAAAGACCCATTAAGAAAATATAAATAATATACACATACGGCTAATTAGTAGGATTGTGATTTTTTTTTTTAATGTGTAATTCAATCAGCATAAGGGTAACAATTTAAGAGGACGACAGGAAAGCTTCAAAAATAACTTGGGACTCTGATTCAAATTACTATTTCTAGACAACTACAGCAGCATGGATTATTTATGCTTTTATTCCTACAGCACTCTACTTAAAGTTTAACAAAGGAAGCTTTTATATACTCCCTATTATTTCTTGTTAATAGTATAGCTAGTTGTCACTAAAAATTACCACTAGAAAATCATCTTTAAAATGCGTATTTCTTCTGGAAGTAATATGAATATTTACCATACTGTTAGTTTCTACATGTATTATTCAGTTTGAACAATCCGGTTCAAAATCTCAAAGAAACTAGTCTGCAGAAAAACCCCATACACACTACACTTTTCAACATTACTTTTGTCATTAAACATTTTGTTTCCATTTTTTATTCCACTACAAACTGTCCTGTAACTTCAGAAACTCCAAAGATGTGTAATTTATGAATATGAATTTATGAATACACAAGGATTCACAAAACTGAGACATCTATTACAGAACTTATAAACTATTCTTGCACAGCTACAGGTACTATAGCTCTGCCATTTTATGCATTTGGTAATCTATGTATTAAGTATTTTTGAAAAATAAGCCTTCCATATCACTTGCTAGTATCAAACAACTGAAACATTCCAAATCCATACCTTGAAAGGATGAAGGCTCCTGCAAAGCATTACTTGGCAGTCTTGCTGGTCCACAGAAGAGTGACACAGTGACAGGTGTTACAACAGAACAGCATCTGACATTTGCTACCCTATGAGCTCTCGTCATTTCATCAAATATAAGCCAGTCTGTAGGGAGTGCTTGAATGGCTACAGCTTGCCCATTTTCAGGGGGAATCTGTGCAGGAACAAATAAAGCTACATTATTGTGCCATCTGTTTGCAATTAAAAAAAAAATATAACATATTTCACATTTTATACATGTAGAAATAAATACATATTTATATGCATATAATCTCACACAAATAAAAAAAGCAAGAGAGAATTCAACCATACTCACAAATTGCTCTTCTTCCTTGAAACAAAACATTTTGCTTTAAAAAAAGGATCTAAAATATATCAGTTTTAGAGCAGAATTTATTCCTGCTACTATGAGCAAGGACTGTTTACATCTTTAGAAGTTTTGCAATTATTTTTTTTTTCTTACTGGTTTCTCATTCCATCTAGGAAAACAAAATATATTTTGATGAAATAATACTGGAAAAATAAACCAACTCCAATTCTTTATTTTTCAACTGCCAGGAAGAAAAATTTTTAAAAATGTAGTGTCTAATACACAGGCTGCTTTTAAATTACTGACAATTATGAAGAGACATTTCTAAAATGTTCACTAGAGTACAGTGTTCCTCTTTATGAACTATAAGTTCAAACTGATTTTACCTTTTTATACTGAGGCTGACTAAGGACAGATGTAGGATGAAATCGCACTTTCTTCTCCTTTGGTCCAGTCAAAACCAGGTTTTCTCTGTCTACATGAACTAGATTGGGATACATCCCAGCCACTAAGGCAGCTTTAACTACAGCCCAGTTTTCAGAGTTAGTATTAACATCTCTGATATCAGCTCCTCCCCTGGCTCTAACAAAACCTGAAGAAAGCAGAGGATAAAAAATTGTCATGTTTGCTTGCATTTAAGATCTTTCTGTTTTGCTTCTCAAAACAAATTTGACACGAAGAAAATGAAACCAAAAAACCCATAAAACCCTTACAAATTTGCTGACTTAATAGCATCAAGAAGAAATCATTATACTGAAATCCTTTGTGATAAGGGGATTTATACTAACATAAAATACAACTTCTTTTACAACACAAAGACATTTCCTACAGAAATAATATACTAGAATGTAAAAATCCAAGGAAACATATGTCACACTGAAAACCAATGGCATGTGGAACAATCAGAGCACTTTCAATTAGATCAGATGGTCCCCAGCCGCACTTCCTCACTCTAGCATCTGCATGAATATGTACTGCCCTGTTTCAAATTAAGGACAGAAAATGACACCAATGAACACTATTCTTGTTACAATTTGTATACCCTTGTACTAGGTATACACTTGACTCCAAAATTATGTTGAATTTTTTTTCAAACCCATTTACCTGAAGCTCTAAGCTGGCCAAGCAACTGGGTTCTCATTCCTACAATGATTTCCATCGTGGCTTGAGACAAGAAGTTCTTTTCACAGAAGGCTCTCTCCCAGCCATCACTGCGTGCCTTCTGCCATGCCTGCAAAGAATATTTTACATTTGCCTATTAATTTCACCAGCTAAAAAAGAAAAAAAAAAAGAAAAA
>NDXB01004874.1:45152-64083 GCA_002631895.1 Agapornis roseicollis | reverse complement strand
CCAAAAAAAAAAAAAAAAAAAAAAGAAAAAGAAAAAAAAAAAAGAAATTTATATCACTAAAATGAAGACAAAACCAATCAGAAAGAAAGGAAGTTTATCAAACCAGAATTTTTGTTTTCTGGTTTAGCACTTTGTTCTCTTTACCCATTCCTCAAATTAACACAATGATTGTTACGCTTTTGTAAGACCATTATATTATTATCAAGATAATTATTTTAAGTTATCAGTCAATGTAGCAGGATATAAAGTGGCACCTTGTTGGAACAATCAGAATTCAAACAGGCTTGGAAATATAAACAACAAATCTGATAAAAAGTGTTCCCTCACCAATTTATGAGTCCAACATAACAAAAACCCACTAGCACAACCAGTTTCTTCTCTACGGACTTAATAATAATCATTCTACATTGATATGGGATCTACTGTGATTAATATTCTTTCTGAAAATGGAATAATACCTGGAAAGCCCTGAGAAGCGCCATATGGTCACTAAATGTTCCTGCAGTAAAACGTTTTCTACACAGCATGGCTGCATGCTTTTGAGAGGCCAGTGCAGGTAGGACAAAAGGGTCTCGATATGCAAGAGTGCAAGCTATAGTAAGAATAGGATCCAGGCACTTCAGAACAACAGCACATAACACCATTTTACCAAGGTGTGGCTCTACTGGTAGTTCAGTGAGATGATAGCCAAGTTCAGTGAGATATTCCCAAGGGTCCATGGCATCTATTGTCTGTATGATTACAAAAAAGGGAGGGCAGGGGTAAGTGGACAAAATTTTCAATAAACACAAAGTATGTGGATACTGGACATTAACTAAGAAAGCAAGTCAAACCCTTAACATTTGAGATGAGATTTTTAAGCACTTTCTTCCCTTAACATGAAGAAATACAACCACACACATAAAATTAGACAACACAAGGCATTCTTAAGTGTTTACACAACAGTCTCAGTACAAACAACACTCAGTAAGATATGCTGCCACACCACAAACATAAAATCAAATATAATTCTAAAACTATTATTCAGCTGACCTTCAGTATTTGCACAGCATTTCTCACAACTAAAGCTGGTGGAGGATCAGGAGCTTTCATGAGAAAGTCAACAATTGGACAATTAATGGGAGCCAGAAGTTTTGTATGTAAACAAAGCTCCTGCAAGTTAAAAAGCAAAAAACAAGATTAAGATTGGGCAAGAGAAAAAACCCAAACCAAATCAAACCAAAACCCACACAGACACACATACACAAAAAGACAAACACTTTTTCTGTGTTAATAGTATGGTTTGATGATAATGCATTTTTAAAGTTATAATCTGTAACTGAACATGCACCTGAAGTGGCACTCTTAGAAGTTCTGGAGTCTGAAATTCCAACATACTCTGAAATCGAAGCCTGCTGAAGAGACGAAAACAGACTCCAGGCTGACAGCGTCCAGCCCTTGAAAATGAAATATAGGAAGCTGTTAAAAATCAGACATTCAAAAAACCCAAAAACCCTAAAAAAAGAAAAACCACATACATCCACAAACTTAGAATGCAAGTATAGAAGCAGGTCTAAGAAACAGATAATTTTGTCATTAAGTGTAAGTCCCACACAGGAGGTGAGAGCTTTGTAGTACATGGATTATTTCTGATAGTATATTGAAATATATACATGTATCTCCATTAGAATTTTGTCCTAATACTGAAACATTTGGAGAAATGAAAGTAAAATCTATCTAAAAATAAAGTAATGTGGGTTTTTGTTAACTTAAAATCAATCCAAATCTCAACTGCCCTTTGCTATAAGGAATATAAGTAATAAATTTAATTTCTTTCTCTTCACATGGCCCGAACAGTTTGAAGTTAAAGGCTGTAAAAGGAAGAATGAAGACCAAACTTGTGAGTGAAGGGACTGAGACAGCAAATGCTCCCATTCACACTCAAATTCCTGCAGGTTAATGCCAATAGAGTATCACCAAATGTAGGCATTTGTTGATACATAACCCCTCAGCCCTCACACAGTCTTGGGAAGGAATATGATAAAGGCCTGATAAACCATGAAGAGTTTGCAGAATGTGAATAAGGAAACAGTGTTCAGTGTCTCTAATATTGCAGTAATGGGACATCCATTAAAGACTATCAATGGGCAGCCTATTGCCCATAGGCAAATTGTGAAAAACCTTACTGGACACTGCGGCTGATGGTCCTACATGTTAGAAAGAGGAAGGAGAACAAGTTCATGAGGGAAAAACAATTTAGATCTAATGTAAACTTTGGGAAATTCTTGACTGTCACTGTTCTATAATATGGAAAACGATTCCAAGGAAACACATGCTGACCCCTCACTCTTCTGCAGAAAATTAGTATTGGCCATTATTCAACATAATACTGGACTAAGTTAACATTACCCAATTGCTACTACATTGTGTATTTTATTCTTAACATACAAAATGGTGGATATCTGCAAATTAAAATTCAGTATGAAGCATTTATTACCTGCCTTTTCTCTGGATAGCACTGGCCTTTGAAATCCACACCATTTTCAGCATTGTAACACAGCTCAGTGCATCAAAAGACTTCTATAAGAGCAAAGCAAGGAACATAAAACCAAGACTGACTAGGGTATATGAAATAAATCACCTAGAGCATCAACAGAAGCTCTCTAAGAACCATGAGCTTCTGGCACAAAGGTATGTCCTCAAGTACTTAAATTCAAGCAAATTTATGCTACCTCCTTTGCAGTATCTTTGCAGAAACTGCTACACAGTTTTCTAAATTAAAGATTTCCAGCCAATAGGCAATTGTAAGTCAACAAAAGACATGGGTTGTGTTTTGTGGTATCACAGATCAAGCAAAACCACGGTATCATGTTGAATAAAGTTTTCTTCTTTGTCTGACTTGAAAATTACACCCTTATTTTCCTACATTTGATGCAAAATTACACACAAAAAAACCTGTATTACCAATGAGAACGTCAGATATCTGGTTTGAGTGTCTCCTACAAAATCTGGTATTATTTCCTAACTCATATAAAAGGTCTTAAACTGCCTCACTATGCTACCTCATTTTTCTTGAACAATTAATTAGGGAATAGGCACTCAACATACCAAAAACAATGCTTAAAAACTTAATGGATTAGATTTGGGCTAGATACACTTAAGCACGAAGGGAAGTCTTAGTGTTCTCCTAGTCTCAGGAAAATGGTGGTCTACACTGATGGACTTGTTATTACAAAAAAAGAAAAAAATATCAAATAGAAATACTATATTGTCCTGGGTTCAGCAACAGCAGTCCATTTTATTCCTACTTAGTAGCTGGTGCAGATGTGTTTTGACTTGCAGCCTGGGAACAAAGCTGATAATACTGATGTTTACTCTGACCAAGGACTTTGTGAGCCTCATGATCTGCCAGGGAGGAGGGGAGGCCAGGAGGAAGCAGAGACAGGACACCTGACCCAAACTGACCAAAGAGGTATTCCATACCATAGCACGTCCCGCCCAGGATGTAACTGAGAGTTACCCGAAGGCCTAGTGCTCTGGGGGGGTTGGAGGAGGCATTGGTCAGTGCTTGGTTGGGTGGGGTGTGGTGAGTTATCTGTTGGCAGGTGGTGAGGTGCTGTATTCTCTTCCCTTGTTGTTTCCTTTATCATTATTATTATTGGTGGTAGCAGCAGTGATTTGTGTTATACCTTAGTTACTAAACTGTTCTTACCTCAACCTGTGGGAGTTGCATTCTTTTGATTCTCCTCCCCATCCCTCCGGGAGCAGGGGGAGGGCAAGAAAGGGGAGCTGAGTGAGTGAATGACCTGCGTGCCTGGGTTTAAACCATGACATATATCCATGTATCTATATATAAACCCATGCAGGTATATCAACCTGCAATGGCTTTACAGGGGATTTAAACTATTTTCAATATTAGTAATAAAACAAACAGATGTCAAAACCTCAGTGAGTTTTGTCGTTTTATACGCACTCCTATGAAGCTCCCCAAAAGTTATGTATTATGAACACTAGGATACATACTTCCCAAAACTAGCTTAAGCCAATCATACCTCTTTCACCTTCCCTGAGTCAATAACAAATACAACATCATTGACTGTTACGCTGGTTTCTGCAATATTAGTGGAAAGAATCTGCAATTAAAAAAAAAAAAAAGTCTATAGTAGCTGTAATAGCTGTAAACAAATCAACATAGTATCTCACAAAGTCCTCAGATACTTGCTATTTTGCGGATGCCAGAAGGTGGACTTTTAAGCACCTTCTTCTGATCCAAAGTCTGCATATTTGAATGAAGCATGAAAACTTGGTATCTAATGCAAGACAAAGAACACATTTTAAGGATTTTTAAAAGAAACAGTATAAACTCAAGGCAACCATGAAATTAAGAGGTTCTACCTGTGAGCATTATCAGCAAATCTCTTGTCATCAAAAAGAATACGGTCCCTCAGGCTAACTATCTCATCATATCCAGGAAGAAATATTAAAATTGCTCCTAAAAAAAGAAGTTGGTTGGCAGGGTTAATACATGTCAGCACTATGTATACTAGGCACTTGGAAGGTTTTACCTATTTGGAATTACTGAAAAAAAGAGCACAACTCATCAGAAGCTGAATCCACAGTGATTTACTGGGAGTGTGTGCATATACGTACCAGCATCACAACTACTACAGATGTTATAAAGTAAGTGCATAATCAGATCCAGATCCACTTTTTCATCATCAAAACTGTGATGATAAGCTTTCAATAGTTCTCTGTCCTCTGCATCCAGGTCACTACCACTTGTTTGGACCAGAGAACTTTCATCCAGATTTCCAGATTCCACTGAAGCACTAAAATACACAAATACATAGGCCAGAGTCAAGGTTGTTTGCTCCAGGTTTGCATTCACCCATCAACTCAAATTGAGATCAACAAGACTACTCATCTTGAATTTTAATTTAAAAGTGTAGGAGAACAGCATCTCTACAAAACTATTACCACTCACTGATTTAAGTGTTAACTTAGTAAAGCATACAACTTCAATTTTTAGTGTTTACTGTACTTTATTGAGACACAACCATAAGTAAATGTGACAGAACTCAAGGTATAAAGACAGCATCTGTTAATCTGTTAAGGAAAAACTATTTAAAAGAAATGTATTTTCCAAAAACTTCACTAGCCTAACAGTTAAGCAGGTATAACACTAACACAAAGACTGAGACTAACACTAAACTACACTAAGAGAAATTATAATAATAGAGGGCTCTACACACTGAAACTACTATATCCGTAAATTAACCAAAAAACAGTTCTTAAATGGCCATGTTACTCATATAAAGTTTCTTTAATACGCCATCATCTTTCAACAATACCCAAAAGATTTGTTTCCAGAATAAGCACCTGAAATTAAAATGGTATATGGTACAGAATGGGCATGTGCTCTGTATATTATTTCAGTTACTATAATCACACCCTCAGTAGATATATTAAGGTGATAAGTGCCAATAATGTAGAAGAAATTCTACACCACTAGAACTATATTTACCTAAGGAGTCGTGCAAATATCATCACTATGAATCTGAATACAAACAAACCTTTTCTTCCAGAAATGTGTTTTCAAAATATTCCTATTCTCAAACAGATCTTGCTATTTAGGCCAGATTTTAAAGCATAGAAAGATAAAATCTGTTCTGACTGAACAACGATAAAACTTAATCTAAGGGCATTAAACCTTGTATTTTTTCAGCAGCTTCTGCAAATTAGTTATAGCTTACCTGTAGGACTCTAAAAGGTCAACAACCTCAGTCTGCCCAAAGCGTTTAGCCCAGTCCAAAGCCATCCTGAAAAGAGTTGCATAAAAATCTGTATTAATTTCTCACTTCATAAGACGCATATGAATAGCATGTTACATGAGGAGACAACTGACTCTGCACTTCTCTATCAGTTTCTGCATTAATGTTTAATCACTGTTGTTATTGCTGGATCTGCAACTTCCCATTTTAAAGAGTAAGAAGAGGTGTAGTAGGCAATAGGATTTCAGGTAACACAAAAAGAAAATCCTAGTTTTATACAGAAGTACCTCAAACATGCAGAAAGAATCGAGGAGGAAGAATGTGCCTTTCCTTCAAATAACACACACCAATGTGTCAGGGTGACCCATGCCTTTTTGAGTACCCTTTACTCGCTGCTTTAAATCAATCTGAGAAGTCACATCCCCTATCTTTCCCTCAAAAAGGCATGAAAACGTTAGGCTTTTTCATGTCTTACAATTGTCCCCCTCACAATTCAGTTCACTCTCTTTTCCTTTTAAATTACATTCTTCAGGAAATTTTTCACATCATACCTCTGGAATCCTAATTCTTATCCTTCCATGCTACAATTATTTAGTATAGTCCTCTGTATATATGAAGACACAAAAATCTGAATTTTTACACATTCACACATATTTCTTGCATGATACAACATATTTACAGATCTAACAAAGATCTTTGCACATGTGATACATGTACAGGTTACTCTCTTAAAATAAAATTGCCAAACATTTCAGATCTAATTTAATCAATACAGCAAGAAAGATTCCAATTTTTCTTCTAACCAGTGTGTCAAATCAGACTCACTGAAAACAAGAGAGTATATCCCATATTGAGACTGTTTAATTAAGAACTAAATTTAGCATTTATGGAAAATGATGTGATAAATAGAAGTCAGAAATTGTTTAAGATTGTCAAAATATATTAGTATTTACAACAGTCAAACAAATTAGCAGATTAGCTTAGATGTTACAGAAAGTTGTTTCTCCTTTGTATCTTGACAAGTAAATCTTTTAGTTTATCTGTTTGTTTTACCAGCCATTGGATGATTTGCAGTGGATACTTGCTCCCATATTTATCAGTTGTTCTACTTGACTCAGAAAGCCTCTCCCTGAGGCAATCATTAGCGCAGTTGCGCTGGTTTCGCTGTGCCTATAATCAACTGAGAAGTACAACAAACATCAGCAAACCTAATACAAACATTATTTTTTCAGCAAAAGGTAGTATAAAAATTACTTTCAAAATCCACCCCAAAAAAAATGTTTCCTCATTTATCCCACTAGTCAATTCGTGTGAATTTAATGCTATTTTAGAAACATGTCAATACTTCAAAACAAGTACCTACAAACCTCATAAATTTTGCTAACCCTATTAATTTTTTTCAATACACACCAGAATTCAAGATAAAATAAAAGCCATTTTGTGGTGTGGGTTTTTGTTTTGTTGGTTTTGTTTGTTTGTTTGTTTTGTATTTTTTTTTATGCAAGAAGATGAAAAACTTACCACTGACATTTTCAGTTAAAATGAGGTGGAACACCTGAGCAAAGGAATCAACATCTTTATTCAACCAGATATCAGAAAGACAAGAATCCATTTCTTTTATTAGCCATGGCTCAAGGCAATTCACATCTCTCTCAGCCTGAAAAGAAAAAACTACATTGAAAGACGAATCCTCTCCAAGAGCAGTCTTTATCCTCATATATTAGACATGAAGAATTTGAACAGTGAGTTTTCAAAGTAACAACCAGAAATACAGTATTCAAATATCAGTGAACGCATTTATTGTATTATATGCAAGTACCCTAAACAATGGCAGTCTAGCCATTTGATCTGAACAAAAGCTATGTACAACATAGCAATGTACAGTTATGTAATCATAACTGAAAAGCACATATTAGCATGAATGGTCCTAGCTAACAAAAAAAATAAAAAATGTTAGTATCATTCTAGACATACAAAAGGAGTGCCACCTTCAGAAAACAGTTTTTATTTGGGTAATAATAATACAATGCAGACTTAAAACATCTCTTCCAACAAAAGGAAAAACTTACCAGTTGATTAAATACTGTGTCACCACCATCATCTAACAGATTATACTCCTCAGTTGCACTTGGGACAGATCTTTGTCTCTGAGATTCCACTTTGCTATTATTTTCCTGAACAGAGCACCACTCAGTAAGACTGCTTTGCTGTTTCTCCTCTAAAATGCATAAAGTTTTGTTGTTTGTTGGTTTGTTTGGGTTTTTTTTTAAGTTTTAGTCATTTTTATTATTCATTGTTTTCAGTTACAAAAACCACTTATATCAAGTCACAAAGTTACCTATTCAACCTCCTTTTATTTAATCTAGAATTCTGTTATCAGTCTAATATTCCATGATTAAGGGCACCTGAAGTGCACCACTGCAAATCTCTTCTATAAGAACAGCACAAAACCCCACTATTTGGGTGCTTAACCCCTAACTCTCCAGTATGCCAATTCAGTGCATTCAAATGAGCTTCCTAAGTAAATATCTTCTTCAGTTCAGATCTTTCCCCAGAAGTGAAATACCAAAGGGAAGCGATACAGCTCCTGCGTGAAACAACCAACTTTTGTGTACGAGTAGAAAAAACAGTAGAAGACACCAGTGTGCCTCAACTGAATTTTTCTATACACAGTGATCAGAGCTAACCACCACAGTAAAACATACATTTAGTACTATATGGTACAGATTTGGGGTTTGCCCACTTTTTTTTTTTTTTTTTTTGAATATAGTCTACAATCCTTACTTTCAGTTGTCAGGAAAATGTCTCAAATATATATATTTAACCAACTGCAAACCAACTACATTAAATTCACGTGTATTAATGCTTCTGGGGATACATACTGAATACATCCATGTCTCAAGAATGCAATGAAAACTTTCCTACTAAGAACTACATCTGTGCAAGATGTAGAAATCATGCCCTCTCTAATGGCTGCACTTCAATCTTCACCCAAAAGACAGCACATAGTATCTTCGGCTTCTAAAGTTCTCATCTGGGCGAAGTCCCCAGTTATTTGCAATTCAACTCCTTAATAATGAGGAAAAATTTAACATTTATCAACTGAAAGCAAAAAGAATGTAACTGCTGAAAGTAAATAACTTTCTTTTTGAAGTTGCATAATCTACTTCAATAGTAGACACTAGGAACTTAAAAGATACTTGCTGTCATCTAACCATGTCTCATTTAATATCTTGACAGTGAAATTTTAACAGAGAATAGTTCTGTTTATTTGTTCAATCAACCAGTGAGACTCAGTGCCAAACCTAATAATTAATAAGTCCACCAACCTCGCTGCTTCTCTTTTTTGTACTTTAGCATCTCTTTGTTTGTATACCCAGTGCTTCGTAAAATGTCCTCCAAAAACATCTCTTTAACTTCAAAAGGTCTTCCTTGTACTGAAAGTATAAATAATTCATACAGTATTAATAAACGTCTTGTAAGAGTATCTTCACTGGAGTTTATTTTGTTAAAATTCTGGGCCACAAAACAACACAACATTTTAAAAGGGAAACATCAGCTGTGTACTTTATCACTGATCTCTTCAATTCCACAGTTACAGCAAGAAATGCTCATAAGATTGACAGTTATTAATTGGAATTTTCTCAAAATGATAAAAAGAAAACAACCATTTTTGTTTAGGGTTACAAAAAAGAATTCACTGTGTAAAACTGCCACCTGGATTACAAAATCTAACAATAATTAATACAGCTTTAGTGTAAGATCCCACAGGCAAACCGGCACATTTGTATTAAACTACTTAATTTCATGAGGAATGTATGAGGAGATGGGACTTCTCTCAGTTTCCTCAATCACCTCAGCCAATTTTGATGTTCTTGACTAAATACTTCCTGATGAACAAGACATTCCAGTGGTCTTTATCTTCTAATAATTTGCCGTGATTTCTTTTTCAATATCACTGTTTTCAAGAGCTTATTTATGGACATTAAAGGATTCCTTTTTACAGGAAGAATTGAAATCCCTAGATTCTGATTTGTTATCTGTTAGCAAACATTTTCCATAGCTGAGTTTGAACCACCCAGGCCTTTTTTTTTTTTTTTTTTTTAAAAACAACCAATTTGTGTTCAAATGTTGGGATTATAAAACTTTGGTTTCCTTCTTTTTTTGGGGGGTGGGGAAGAGGGCAACAAAGAANTTTATATTTTTTTTTTAATTATTTTTTTTTTCTCTTTGTTTTTTTTTTTTTTTTTTTTTTTTCAGAAAAAACAAGCTACAGTTCACATACTTTTAGAAGCTGTCAGAGGAAGTCTTCCAACACTGATCACAAACTCCGTGTACCACAGGAACCCACGACTACAAAATGTTGTTTTCTGTGGTCAGGATTTGTCAGCTATATTGTTGAAGAAGGATCAAATCTTTTTCATTACATTAACGAAGTATCTAAACCCTCTTTTGATTTTAATTCTCAAAATTGGAAAAGGGAAAGTATCTTTTCAGTCGTGATTAAGTCTTTGAAGACTAGTACATGATAACAATATAACCACTCAGCTAAACTGGAGAGATTGCCATCAGAATTTCTTAAATAAACATATGAATAAATGAACAGGAAGCTACAAAAAGTAAACTGGAAAGCCACACAACAATTATAACTGAAATTTCCCTTCTCCAAATAAAAATTTGGAAAACATTGAAATAGCGTATTTCCAGATTCTTCTTCAACAATCTACAAGCCTTATTTTACTAGGCAGAAATTCAGAACTGGGAACTAGAAATAAATACTTCAATCTTCAAAAAACCCCACCAGACTTTCTTTTTCAGGAACATTCACTAAAACAAATATATCATTTGTAGAGAAGATTCTAAAGAAAGTGATCCTATCCATGTCCTGAGCCTGCTGAACTTCTTAAAATAGGCTGACATGCAGACAGTCTACTGGACTGTTTTGAAAAGAAAGCATTTCTCTTAAAACCTTCTTCTCAAAACAGTTACACTTTGACACCATTGGTAAAAAAAGAAGAGGACTGCAAGGTGCCAGAGCAGGTCAGCCATGCAGAAAATTGGTAAGACAGGAGGGTGAAGAGGAATAAAAAAAGGGAATATTAATCTATGTTCCCTTACTCAGCTTGGTTTACTACAGTTTAATAAGATCTCCAAATCCTAGGGCAGGTATACTCAGATTTAAGAGTTCACATAAATACTTACTGTGTATTACTGGGCAACTTCCAAAATACCTAATAAAGAGATTTGCATCTAGAGCAGCACTAGAAATAATTAGTTTTAAATTAGTGTGCTTTTGCAACACATCTCTCAGTTTTATTAACAAGAAGTCACTGAACCTATCCCTCTCATGTACTTCATCCTATAACAAAAGGGGAAAATAAAACAGAAAACAAAAAACAAATAGCAGGTAAACATAACAGATCCAAAATAATAGCTTTTTAGAAATATGAACTTTTTAAAAAAACTAAAATACGTAATTTCCCAGCACACTACAGATGCATTAAAATGTGTAACTCTAGTTTAAGTGAGAATTTTTTTAAAAACTATCCAAAAGTAAAAAATATTTCAAGAGGTTTTATAAAGACACCAGAGCAGACTGCACTGGTAATGCACAAGCCACACATACTTTGATTTCAGAGGTTAAAGTGAATTTCTGAAAGTTTGTGAATTCTTATATTTTAATTTCATTTTCAAGATAATAATATAAACCCAAATCCTGCACATCTTATTTCAATAAATTCTCACTTCATAATTGATGAGCAGTTAACGAAATGTATGATAACACACAATCAGAAAAAAGTTAAAATTGCTTCAATCCATTAAGTCATGCACAAAGCTTATAATCAATTAAGGCACATGACTGATTAATCATCTTTTCTGGTGTGTTCTGTTTGTTTTACATTATGAACTTACAAAGCAGGGATACAAGCACAACATTTTAGGCTGAAGCCAGTAACATACAAATCATTCTTATACTTTTTTCCATTTAGTTTAACAGACAAGCTCCTAAAATTATGAATTTTCCTGTCTTCCGCTGGGAAGAATTTGTGGTAAACATTCCGTTTCCACTGATTTATCAATAGAAATATTTACATACATATATGTAAACAAATACACTTAAATAATGTGCTCAAAATTAGATTACTCATTATCTTAAAAACATTTGCACAAACAGACTGCAAGCCTGATATTGCTAAAACAAGTACAGGATACAAGAAATTCTCACACACTTACACTGAATCATGTATCTACATTACCTCCCTAGGGCTTTTCTGCTTTCTGACAGAGGCAGTTCAGAAAAAAAACTTACGAACTCTGTCCTCCAAAACTGCATCATGATTCCAAAATTCATTATTGGCGTGGACTTAAAATAAGGTACTTCTACCCACCAAAAAAATTTATCAAAAATGTACATACTACAATAAAGATTCAGTAAGGCTCCAGTGTTAATTCACATTCTAACTAAACAAAAACACCTTATATGCTCAGCAAATTAATAAAGAAAACTAAGATCTCACCTTCCAACTAACAAGTAACACATATTGCAAGCGCTCACATGAAATACAACAGGATTCTTACCACAATAACATGTGTCACAGTTGATAGAGTGCTGTCTCCTGCCATCAGTGTGCGAAGTAGTACACCATTAGTGCAAAATGTTAACAGTGTCTTTGGAGAAACCCTATTGAACAGTTCAAAAAGATTCTTCAGTTTTCTGCACCATTTAAATGTGGCTAGCTTTCTACCACTTACTGAAAATTAAAGGATTTAACAGCTGCCCACCAGAAGTAGAATTACAGTTATCTCCCCAAAAAAATCCATGCATGCTATTTCTCTTAAACTATGCCTATTCCCAGTGCCTAAGCAACCTTGGTGTTTATGCTCCAAAATTTCAGGCAATGGATTTACTAACAAACTGAGATTTAAATTTGTAAAAATAAATAAGCAAGTGAAACAGAACCTTGAGAACCTCTGCATGTTGTTTAATTTACTGGAAAATTCAGTATGGACTGCATCAGAGAAACAGATTCCAGTTCTTCAGCATATGCTTGGATACAGTCTTTTACTTCCCTCTGTGTGGTGGGTTGACCCTGGCTGTACACCAGAGGCCCACCAAAGTTGCTCTAACGCTACCCTCCTCAATGAGACAGAGGAGAGAAAATACCAAGAAAGGCTTGTGAGTCAAGATAAGGACAAGAAGAGATCATTCATCAGTTACCATAATGGGCAAAACAGACCTTACTCGGGGAAATCAGTTTAATTTATTACAAATCAAATCACAGTAGCATAATGAAACCAAATATTTCCCCCACCCCTCCTGTTTTCCTGTGCTTTACTCTCAGATTCTCTACCTCCTCCTCTGTAGAGGCACAGGGGAACACAGAATGGGGCTTGCAGCCAGCTCATCACACATTGTCTCATCCCCCTGAAAGTCTGAGGACTCTCTCTCCTGGTCTCCAGCTGTGATACAGTTACTTTTCCTCCTACTAGCTGGCACAGTGCTGTTGTGGTTTCAATCTGAGAACAATGTCAATAACACACTGATGTTTTAGTTGTTGCTCAGTAGTGTCTACCCTGATAAGGATTTTTCAATCTCTCATGCTCTGCCAGTGAGGAGGGGCATGGGAAGCCAGGATGAAGCAGACAGAGGACCGCTGACACAAACTAGCCAAAGGGGTATTCCTTATGACAGCACATCATGCCAGTAGGGAATGATCGCTGCTTGGGTCGGGCTGAGTATCAGTCAGTGGGTACTGAGCAGTTGTATTGTGCATCACTTGTTTTTCCTGAATTTTATTTATTTATTTAGTCTCTTTTTTTTTTTTTTTTTCNCAATAAGCAACAGAAAAGTTGATAACCGGAATGCAGTACTGACCTACCAATCTGTAGTCATTCTTGAATTAATTTTGTTGGAGTTCCATGTATTTAGTATTGAGACACCTAGACTAAGCTTATATTTCGTTTTTTTTTTTTTTTTTTTTTTGCTCCCTATTAGTATTATTACTAATTATTGTATTTACTTTGCTTCAATCAGTAAACAGTTTTTATCTCAGCTCGCAGGTTTTACCTCCTCCTGATTCTTCCCTCCACCCCACCTGGTGTGGGATCAGTGCAGTAAATGAGTGACTGCTTGGTATTTAGTTGGCACCTGGGATCAAACCACAACAACTCCTCACACTCTTCCCCTGCTAAAGCGTGGGGTCCCTACCATGTGAGACAGTCCTCTATGAACTCCTCCAGCATGAGTCCTTCCAAGGTGCTGCAGTTCTTCAGCAACTGCTCCAACATGGGTCCCTGCAGGATCACAAGTCCTGCAGCAAACATCTCTAGTGCAGGCTTCTCTTTCTGTGGTGCCAAAGGTCCCATCAGGACCCTGCTCCAGCAGAGGCTTCCCATGGGGTAACAGCCTCCTTCAGCCATCCCCCTGCTTCAGTGTGGGGTCCTCCACAGGCTGTAAGAGGAATTTGCTCCACCACGGACCTTCCTGGGCTACAGAGACACAATCTACCTCACCATGGGCTGCAGAGGAACTTTTGCTCTGGTGCCTGGAGCACCTCCTCCCCTCCTCCTGCACTGACCTGGTTGTCACAGGGCTGTTTCTGCCATGTGTTCTCACTCTTCTCTCCAGCTGTAATTGCACAGTTTGGCTGCAGTTTTCTGTGGTGTGTTTCACACTCCCCCCCCTCCTTCTCAACTACATTATCCCAGAAGTCCCACCACTGTCACTGACAGACTTGTCTTTGGTCAGCAATGTGTCTTCCTTGGAGCCAGCTGGCATTGGTTCTGTTGGACATGGAGGAAACTTCTAGCAGCTTCTCACAGGTAGACAGACACCTTCTACCAAAACCTTGCTACGCAACCCAACACACTGTACATGACTGAATCACAAAGAAATCAGTTGATCCTTTTCAAATGCTTTTTCTAGAATTTCAAAATCTTAAAAAGTGACTATTCTAGTACCTGTGGCAGAGTTAGCTGTGCAAGTAAAACCAGCAATTGCCATTATTTTCTCCTGCACTGCCACTTTAAGTACCAACAAGTTGCTCTGTATTGTACTCTACAGTTCTTTCCCTGAAGATGTGAGTTCCTAGTCATTCTATGCAAGTTTGGAATTCATCCCTCCTTTGCTTTACCCATCTCTAGTCTTCTCTCTTCAGTAGCCTTCTAGAAATCATCATTGTAAATACCTCCAGCCCACATCTTTTCTGCCCAATGTTGAAAATATTGCCATCTCTCCTTTTTGATCTTTCTCTTGAATTTAATCTGTTGATTCTTCTTAAGCAGGATTTTGTGCACTGCTTCCAGTAATTCTTCCATTTTAATCTGACCTATACTTTGTTCTGCTTCAGCCAGCATCATACTTCCACATATTAATCATCTACTTTATTTGCAATTCATCTTTACTAGTTCTTTTATTCCCTTAATAGCCTCGTAAACTTTTGTATACACATTCAAATTCTTCTTTAACTTGGTTTTGTTGTTCAAGTGCACTAATTTTCATTAGCCCCGTGGTATCTTCATCCATACAAGCAACAGCTATACCTTTTGCCATCTTTTCACTCACAGGTCAACTGCTGCTCATTCCTGGAAATCCCACTACCTTCACAGTTCAC
This sequence comes from Agapornis roseicollis, assembly GCA_002631895.1. NCBI lineage: Eukaryota > Metazoa > Chordata > Aves > Psittaciformes > Psittacidae > Agapornis > Agapornis roseicollis. Next base: position 48,719 of record NDXB01004874.1, on the reverse strand, counting down.
AGAATGTAGGAACTGCACACAGCCTTCAGACTTTCATCAATTCCTGCTCTCCTTTAGGAACAAATTTCTCAGGTCACTCAGAAATCTATACATTTGTGTCACTTCACACTTTAAACATCAAAGCTGAAACAGAGTAAGTTTTACCCGAACTAGACTCGTAAGTAATGCTCAATATTAAAATGTTGTTTTTTTCTTTTTTACATCCCCTATGAACTTTCACTACAAAGCATTCATTACAGCATAGTGGTCTTCCTATCTATTGTTAAACCTGCAGAACTTCTGGATCAATATCTGTTAAGTTGGCAGAAAAAGAGAGGAAAGTATAGAGTTGATCTGAACTTAAGACAAGGAATTCCACACAATACCCAAAAAGAAATCAAGACAAAGCACCAGCAATTCACTTAAAGACAACTGACCACAAGAACTTGCAAAATACAGGACAGACACTATTCTTCTCACTCTTAAATATTCCATGACCTGAAGTAACATAACCTACCTATACTTTATTTGCTAAGCTGTATCCCAAATACATTGTGATTTAGATGTACACAAGACTAAATAAACCAACATAAGATCAACTGACTTTAAGAAGTAGTACCTGCTTTCTAATCGGATTTGATAACCAATTGTCTGGCCAATCTTTTCTCTTCTTTCTGCTGCCACTCTTTCAGCCACAGCAACTGCTGCCAAGCGTCTTGGCTGAGTGCAAAATATACGGCAAGGAGTTCCGGTTTTGTAACAGTCATCAAGAAGGAACTGAGGTATCTATAAAGAAGTAGTTTAAATTTATTTTAGTTTGATAAAGTCAGCTTGTTTACCAAAGTGAAACATTGAACTGCATCTCAATACTGCACAGGTAGCAAAAGAATTTACTATAGATTTATCATTGCAAATGTACTTGAAAATATATTTCTGATTTTAAGTTTAATCTGTTAAAAAGTTACAGAAGTTGTACGAAAGCTTTCCTCTCCTGCTTTAGAAAAATCTATATAACAAAAAAAAATTAACACAATAATATTCTACTCTATACATTAAGAGCAGAACTAACTTTGGAAGGAAAAGGGCTAAGAAAAACCATAGTTACCTTTCCTTCAATATTTTACCCTATTTTAATGAAAACCTAGTATTTATCAGAAAATTGTGCAGAACTATTTTGCTTTTAGTACACACCTGCTGGCATAATATTTCAAAAGCAAAAATGTGAATTAGAACACAAGACTTTCAACTACACAGCAAAACTAGCATAAAGAAATCCCCTACTACAGAAATAGTATAAAATTTGCCGTAGTTTTGTATAAATACTGTAATCTTTGTTATTTCATTAAAGAAACATACTTGAGTAGTTTTGCCTGATCCAGTCTCTCCTACAATCAAAACAACTTTATTGTCATTTATTATTTTGACAATTTCTTCCTGTTTTTCAAAAACTGGTAGGGATTGCCTGAAGGAATCAAACTCCGATTCCCCTCTTTTCACTGGAACCTGGGGTATACCATTGTTAAGTCGTCCACTTGTCTTGTTCACTTCTCTGTTTTCTGTAAGAGAAGTTATCAATTTACTTAGATACAAAAGGTCACTAAAACACTGCTTTCAAACAGTACATAAAAATGAATATTCCTGATTTTATATGCACCCCTACTGATGAAGTGACAAACCCATCACACATCTAAAAGCCATATTCATAACAACACATTCTGTTACAATGTTTGAAATAAATATTGTTCAAATGAGTTTTTACTTTCATAGATATTTTAAACAAAACCAGAAAATCCCAGTGCATTGCTCAAAGTCAAAAAAGGTCATGAAGAGCAAAAATAGAAACTAAACCTAAGAAAAGCAGCCTGGCATATTTTCCTGGACTTTTATCAAGTTTACATATTCACACCTCCATATTGTGTCCAGAAATATTTGCTGTACAGTTAAGCCCCTAAGTTATTCCAAATTGACAAGCACATCTTAGAAAAAGAAAACTCCTTTTTCATATGCCTCCTTTCATATCCTCCCTGGTCTTTTATGACCTCCTTTCAGTCAATTTTATGTAAGCTATTGCTCTAGTCCATGAGATTTGTCTTACCATACAGATTGCTGTACTTAAATCACTGAACCCATGCAGCACACTGTCATTTATTAGAAAGAATTGCTTAAGTAGCCAAAGCACCCGCATATCTTAGTAGAAGACTACTTCAAATTCAGTACCGCAAATGCTATTCTATAATTCTTCAATAATTATTTTTTCCAGAAGAATGAAGAGCTTGTTGTAAATTCGATTTATACATATTTAATGGGATTAACAGATTAATATATTAAATTTCAAGCACTGTCTTCTCAAGACAGACATAGGCCAACAGATGAAAGAGCCAAAAACCATTGAGGAGGAGAAAGATAAATTTTACAGTATTCATCACCTTATGCCTTACATCCGTAAGGAATTGCTTTTATTATAGTTTCACTCTCTTCATTAAATAATCCTATTAAACAACTGAAACAACTGAAAAAGGAAACTAGCAAAGAAGTGCTTAAAGCATGAAATGTTGTTGGTCAGAAATATCCAATGGAACAAGGCATACTGGTACAAGTGTTTTGCATGCACTACACCCAGTTTTGCACAAAGAAACACAACATAACTCTTAGACTCGTAACTGTAAAAGCATTAATGTTGTTAAAAGCATTGTTTAAAAAAACCTGTAATATACCAGAAGTTTGCCTTCCACTGAATTCTTTCATACTGTAGAAATCAAGAAGTCTATATAGTAGTTTCAGAGGTACCAAATCTATTTTACAAAATGACAAAAAAACAAAAAAAAACAAAAACAAACAAAACAAAACCAAAACAATCTGTTTTGGGAGGCCATTAATTTCTTTAAGAACAGCCAGACTCATTTTCTCGTAAGGGTTTTCTTAGAGTCATGGTAACACTTTTTTTCCCCCTATCTCACCTCATGGAACTTGTAGAACCCCACATTTCAGAAATGTACTTCCAAATAAACTTGCCTGGAACTGGAGTAAAGATTCAAAAGTAACTTGGCACAGGGGAGACATGGGAACATGAGTGACGTGACTGTCTAAGTTCCTCATGACACCACTTTTAAAAGACCCTATATTAACAACTGAAAGTCAAGAAAATGAATGGGTCTGTGATGAGGGAGGGTGTCAGTTGGGATGACAGAGACAGGAAAGGGGTTGTTTTGTGGTTAGGTTGTGAGTTGCTGAATTTTTCTCATGCAGTGCTGATTCACAAGTGCGTATCAGAAGACACTGAACATACCAGATTCAACTGCACACGTATTTCCTCGCTCTGTCTTTGGCAGAAGCTCTGTTCGTTCTTTATTTGTTACAGGAAATCTCTGAATTAAATTCCGAATAGCATGTTTTGTACTGGGAGCCAAGACACACGTCATTATTGCATGTGCTAATTCTGATCCATCCTTCTTCTTCACAGTCAGGTATCGACTTGTTCCTTTCCTGGCAGGCGAGAAAAAAAAAAAAAAAAAAAAAAAAAAAAAAGAAAAAAAAAAAAAAAAAAAAAAAAAAAAAAAAAAAAAAAAAAAAAAAAAAAAATTTAAATTT
>NDXB01004874.1:0-41693 GCA_002631895.1 Agapornis roseicollis | reverse complement strand
CAAAAACAAGGAAAAAAAAAAGAAAATCTATTTCTAAAAAAAACAAAAAAAAAAAAAAAAAAAAACAAATTAACTCCACATCATACAGTATCCTTGATATATTAACTCAATGTTACGAGTTTTTCAGTCTCCAAATCTATCATACTCTGCCGTGAACGTATCTTTAACTATTCTACGATTCGTATCTGCAAGCGAAGTATTCGGGCAGGAAGGGGCTGAGGAACTGCTTCTGCTGCTGAACCGATACCGAGCCTCCGGGCCTAGACGCCCGTCACCCCGCTGCAGGCCTTATTCGGTGCCGGCCCAGATCAGGAGTCCACAGCCCTCCCGCCGCCACAGGCCCGTCCGGCGAGCACCTGTCTCATGCCACCTTTCCCCTACGGCCGAGCTGCCGCAACACACCTTTCTCCTCTCCGTACCGGAACCGCTCCAGGGCGAGGCTCACCGCGATCTCTACCTCCTCATCAACGCGGATATCCTTCAGCCTCTTGCGTCGGTCGCGGCCCGCAGCAGGGCCGGCCGGAGTGGGGGTACCCGAACGCCCACCGGCCTGGCGTGGGGAGACGCTATTTGGTCGAGACATGGCCTCACGACCGGTGGCGACAGCCCAAGGCGGCACCAGGCGGTGTTGTGGAGACTGCGAAAGGAACGGGAGAGCGCCAACGAACCGATCAGCGACAGCGGCGCTCCGCACAGCGTCATGGCGTCACGCGCGGGGCAGGGCCCGCAAGTAGGCCTGTAGGGAGCGGGGCGGCCTGCATCATCCGCCCACCTGCAGGACCCGCCTCCCCTCCGCGGCCGCGATCCCTGATCTCCTGCCTGCAGCGCCCTCGTCACCTCAGAGGCCTGCAGGCCCGCCTGACTTCAGTGCATGGCTAATTCGTTGTAGCCGGTTTTTGCAGCGTTCAGTGCCGGCATGTCAGAGCACATCACATTTATGATAGTATGGAAAGTTAAATTCTTCACTTTAACAATGTAAGGATTCCTCCTACCACAGAATGGGTTGGAAGGGACCTTACAGCTCATCCTGTTCCAACCCCCCTGGCACAGGCAGGGACACCTTCCACTAGACCAGGTTGCTCCAAGCCCTGCCCAACCTGGCCTGAACTCTGCCTGGGATGAGGCAGCCACAGCTCCTCTGGACAACCTGTGCCAGTGTCTTGCTGCCCTTGGAGTACAGAATTTTCTTCTTTATATCTAAACAGACTATTTTTCCTGTTTAAGTTTAAACCCATTAATTACCTCTTGTCCTACCACTACTGTTCCTGATGAAGGGTCCCTCTCTGGCATTCTTAAAGGCCCCCTTCAGATACTGGAAGGCTGCTAGGAGGTCTCCACGCAGCTTCTCCAGGCTGAACAGCCCCTATTTTCTCAGCCTGTCTTCATATGGGAGGTGCTACAGGCCCCTGATAATTCCTGTGGCCCTTCTCTGGACTTGCTTCAACAGCTCCATGTCCTTCTTATGCTGAGGATACCAGAACTACACACAGTACTCCCAAGTAGGGTCTCATCAGAGCAGAGCAGAGGGGAAGGATCACCTCCCTCAATCTGCTGATCACATTCCTTTCAATGCAGCCCAGCACACAGTTGGTTTCTGGGCTATGAGCACACTTTAAAACTGAGTCATAATCAGCTTCTCATCCATCAATACCCCCAAGTCCTTCTCTGCATTGCTGCTCTGAATCTCTTCTCTGCCCAACCTGTAGCTGTGCCTGGGACTGCCCCAACCCAGGTGTAGGACCTTGTATTTGGCCTTGTTGAACTTCATGAGGTTGGCATCAGCCCACCTCTCAAGGTCCCTCTGGATGGCATTCCTTCTTCCAATGTGTCAACTGAACCACACAGCTTGATGTCATCAACAAATTTGCTAAGGGTGCATCAATCCCACTGCCCATGTTGCTGACAAAGGATGTTGAACAGGATCAGTCCCAACACCAATCCCTGAGGAACACGATTCATCACTGGTCTCCATATGGACATTGAGCCGTTGACCACAATCCTTGTGTGTGGCCATCCAGCCAACTCTTTATCCACCGATTGGTCCATTCATCAAATTCATGTCTCTCCATCTTCCTCAGTATCAACAGTAATAAATGAAAAATCATAACTTCTTTGAAAGAGTCATGTCAGAAATGTTTAATTAAAAGCCCGGCTTTGTTACCAGTTCATGTGTGTCTTGACAGCATCATCTTGCCTTTCTACAAAAAAACTCCATGTGATTCTGCAAAATTCCTGAGGCCCTGTTCTGACCTCAACTTGTAATCTTGTGTATATAACAGCTCACAGAGATGATAACTAGTTGATAAGTCTCCTCAATACAGTTAGGAGCACGATGATGCCTGAGTGCATGCTGCATGACAAATTTCTCAATACATAGCTTGCAACTTTTATTGCTGTGTTGATTCTCCAGTGTGGGGGGAAAAAAAAAGTGTAATCCCTCAAATAAAAAGACATGACTCAAAGTACTCAGTGGGGATACGCATGGAGAAAGAAAGAGCTATTTTTGCATTCTCCTGTTGGAAAATAAAGCTGCAGCCTGAATTCACAGCTAATGTAACTCTGTTTATAGCATTACATTAAATGTTAATCTGCCTGCAGGAGTTTAAGACAGGAACTCATAAAATACTAGTGAAATAAAGGGAAGCCTGACTCAGTAAACAAAGAGTGTTTGAATTTAACACTTTGTAAAGATGAGCAAGTACTGACACACTGAGCATGATTTTTACTATCTACTTGTTTTTGTGGGGTTTTTTGTTTTGTGTGGTTTTTTTTTTCTTTTGTTGGTTTTGTTTTTTTTGTTTGTTTTTGTTTTTTGTTTTTGTTTTTGTTTTGTTTTTGTTTTTGTTTTTGTTTTGCTATCTGCTTGGTTTTCACTATAAATATACCCGAAAACCATTTCAACCAACCAATAAATCATTCTTCCCAATCTGCTGATACAAATTACTGAAGTCAGCATTTGGGCAACAGAATCTTCTGAACACAGAGTAGTTCCATGCTACAGTGAAGAAGGAAGAAGATTTTCTTGAGAAGTCGTTGCCTGGGTACTGCATGCTGCAGTGAGTGTGATCTGCACTGAGTGTACGAAAAGAAAGGAGTGAGGGCAGAATACTGCCCTAAGCCTACTTCTTGGGGCAGCTGTGCAAACTGGTCTTCTGTTTTGGTGAATTTACTTCCAAAAATACTAAGTGTGATTCTGCACCATCTTTGTGGTTGCCCTCCTGTGGAGGGAGGAGCAGCAACATCCTCTCTGGAGCCCATGGAATCCAAACATGCCCATACTAGTGTGGCATAGAGAATGCTTCATGGTATGGTAACACAGGTCGAGCTTCCCATTAGTTACATCTTCCCTCAGGCTTTTGAGAAAAGAGCTTTACATACAGATCTGTGCCAGTCAGCAAAGGAAGTGTTCTTTTGCATTCAGCCAGGTCTTCACCTAGTGTAACATTTTCTCTTTGGTAAACACAGTGGAAATCTCAGTATCTTTGTTCTCTCTTCCTGACTTTCTGGACATCATGCGCCCTTCCTGCCAAGGACAGTGGAAATGCACTTCAGGAAGGATTGTACCTTCTACAGCACAGTTTGTTCTCTGTTTTTAACTTGATTGGTTGGTTAGGTTTTGTTGGGTTTTTGTTTGATTGGTTGGTTTGGTTTTGCCATCTGAAATTCACATTTATGGCTGCAGGAGTGAACTGCCACATAATTCATAGCAGACACCATGATGTGGGGAACTACAGCTTACAGCAGTGTGATACAACTCTTTAAAAGTTAGATGTGGATCATGATACAAATCAGCAAACTCAGCTGATTTTACTGTCTTGGATGACATACCACAGCTAGGATATCAGCTGTTCCTACCAGCTAGGAGGAACTGGTGCAAGTGAAAATCAGAAAATCAAAGTCTGAAACTACTGCACTAGGTTTTCTTGAGACTTGCCTTGAAGACGCAAAAAGTAACTATCACTGATCGCTGAGAAGGGGAAAAGCTAGCAGGAAGAACTCAGGTCATTAGCAAAGAGAATATAAGGAATGGATAAATTCCTGATCCACAAGGAAAGCTACTGCATGAAGCATGCATGCACAATGAGAGCAAAATATAAAAGTGCCAACTAGGAAATTTAGCTAGATTAGAGATGATGTGGGAAATCAGTTGAAAAAAAAGAAAAAGGTAAGAACTGTGTGACTGGCTTGGCAGATTGCATCAGGATGGAGGGAGGTTATTCTTGGAAATTCTCACTGCTGTGGTTTGGATCCAATCTTGTTACATTGGTATTGGTAGCTTTGCCAGGAAGTGCTGTTTTAGGACTCTGTATGATTAAAAATTTTAATTCTTAATATGAAGTGTGTGCTGCATTTGCAGAGTGTGTGCAAGAATTTCTGTGTGTGGTGTTGAACAGCAAGTCTATGGGATCTGGCTGAAGAAAATGGTCTTATGACTGCCCAGCTCATCCAGTCTTTGTGTAAACAAACAGCTGCAGTAAACACCCTTCTTACACATGAGTAACCTCCTATACAGGGCTGAGAAAAGGCTCTTGCTGAGACTGAAAGGAAGATTATTGTAGGTCAAAAGATGGAACATGGTGTAAACCTTCAAGGATTACACAGTGTAGTGTGAAAGAAGGGTACTTGTAATATTCTCACCTTTCATTGTCTTGAAAGAGTATGGAAGTGTGTTTGCTTCATATTCCGGTGCTCTGGTCATCCAGAAAGAACCAGCACAAGGAACACAATTTGGAAAACTGCAGAGATGGAGAGTATGAGTGTGAGTGTGCACATGTTTCCACTTGCAAGTAATTTTAGTTAATAAAACACCATAGACTCTTTGTCTTGTAATGACTTACTTAATCCAGATAGGATAAATATTAAGTTAGAATTACTGCCATCTGTGATTATACTTGAAAGGGACTGTGCAACAATATAAGTGTGATGATTCTGCTTACTTTACATATTCATGAGCCATTGTCAGTAACAAGGAAGATCAAGTTGTTATGTGGGAAGAAGCTCTCTTCAAAGACTGAAGTAGTAGGGGAAGGATAATATCTGATACTATGAGAGAAATGCATGCCCACAGTAACAAGGGGTTTTTTTCCATATACATAAATAGGCTAGGAAAAACTTGGCTGACCTTATTAATCACGGGATGATGGAGTAAGAACTGTAATGCTGCTATCAAACAGGCAAATGCTGTTCTAGGCCTCCTCAAAATAGGTATTTCCAGTAAAGGAAAAAGATGTTGCCAGAGGTGCTGTTGGTGTATCAGCTCTTTTCACATGAATAAGGAGAAGAGACTGATTAAAAATTAGGTGTTCAAAAGGGCGCCAAGGATATGAAAGGAAATGAAGTTTTTTCAGCTGGCAACATTAATACTGTAAAGCAAATTATTTTTCTCTAAATGCAAAGGAGACAGATGGGGATTGATGTGAGTCATGAGAAAGTTTAGAGCACTATCTGATGATCAATTGCTAGAGCAGAAAGCCAAATTATGTACTTTTGAGGTGAAATTTGATCAGTGGAAAGGAACTGGATGTCAGGAGGGGCTGGTTGCCCTGGAATGTTCCTACCATGATTGCAATCATGGGCTCATTGAAGATGCTGGGGGTTGCTGTGATTTGCCTAGAGCTGGCTAACACAGGCCAGCTCAAGTGAAACAGGCGTCCTGAGACAGAGAGCAGGACCTGTCCCACTACAGAAGGAGATACCCGGACCACCGGACTGACTGAAGTTTGCACAGCACTTGGTGTCCGGACTCCAGTATCCTAATTAATGATGTGGCCACCTGTCCCTGGCGTGGCCAAGCCACTCTCTCGGTGCCGCCGTGGCTTCTGGCACCAGCAGGGAGGACAGAGGGAAGGGGGGCCAAGGAGGAAGCAGGATGGCGACGCCCAACGGGGGAGAGCGGGCAGCGATCACTGTGCTTACCCGCCGTGCCGAGGCGCTCGGGGGTAGCAGCGTGGCTCCCGGGGGTCCCGCCGCTGCGGAAGGCGGGGCTCCCTCGCGCCCGGCCCAGCCTCTCCGCCCCCACCCCCTCCTCCCCCGGGTCAGGTCCGCGCGGTTGGGCTCTGCGCCCGGCTTTGTGCTGGCGGCCGTGCTCTGCGGGCGCGTTGGGACCGAGAATCTCGGGCACCTAGAGCAGGCTCGCCTCCCACTCCGTCCGCTCCGGAGCTGCCGGGGCGCATGATGGCGGCGGCCGCTGTCGCGGAGGTGAGCAGCTCCAGCAGTAGCAGCAGCGATACCTCTAGTACGGGCGAGGAGGAGAGGATGAGGCGCCTCTTCCAGACCTGCGACGGCGATGGGGATGGCTTCATCAGCAGGTAGCGACAGCGAGAGGAGGTTCTTTGCGACACTGATACGGAGCCCTCCCGTCTTTTCTCCTCCCTGCGCCTCCCTCCCTGACCGCCCGTGAAGCCGCTTCTCAACTTGGCGAATTTGGGCAGATCGCAGAGCGCTTATTACGCCGACCGGTGACTCCCGGAGCGAGGGGTTGAGAGTAGTGCTCCAGCGGTGCTTCTGCACCGACAGCTCTGGAGGCGCGCAGGGGAGGCAGGACAGGCACTGCCGGGAGCACTTACACTTCTGTGTGTCTGGAGAATTACGCTTGCTTACCCTTGGCGGTGTGCCTAACTTCATGCATTAGGCAAGTGGTTTTTTGCAAGAAAACAAACAAAGCTGGTCACAGGTAATCTAGGAGTAACCTCGTACTGATCTACCAAATCGTCTGTTTCTTTAATATGTTTTCGGCAATATCCTTGTTAGACAATGCATTTTAAATTCCTCTGCTGGTCCCCATTTAGTTTTGGTATTGTGACTTCGGCTGACAGGTTTTGAAGGGGAAAGTGGTGAGAGTGTAATTTGCAGTAGGTAGTTGGAAATAAGATGTAATGAAGTGTTCGTGTGTCTGGAAGTACTGGCAGTGTGTTTTTGTCAGGACTAGGTTTTGTTGGAAGAGTACTTCTGGAGCTAGTCCGCTGCTCTCACACCACATCTTAAAAATACTGAACTAAAGGCGAGATTTGTCACAGGTGGTGGAAACTTGCATTTTCAAAATGAAATGTATGCTAGTTGTATATAGAGAGCCGAGTCAGACAGGGAATTTCTAAATCTGTCATTTAACCTGAAACCTAAGAATATGACCCTGCTAAAATGCTAAGTAAACTTCAGTCCCCACTGTCATCTCTTTGGAGCCAGAAAGTTGTTGAAAGTTTATATCGACTGGCAGTCACTTTAAAAATTAAGGGTCATGATATTTTGTATCTAAACAGCTCCCCAGACTTTTCCCCTAGCCTAGTGACTATTTTGGCAGTGTATTTCAGAAATGTAAACTTTGTAAATGCATGCTTTCTATTTGTTTACTGTCTTCGTGGAAATTACTCTGATGTATGAAAACAGAGTGTTCACTGAAAGTGTACAGTGCCTCCTCGGGCACACCTGCTTTTCTGCAGTGTAAACTCAATAGACTTCTGTATATTTATAATTTAAAGATCTTGCTGAGGGAATGCTACTGCTTTAGTGCTTAAGAGGTGCTGCCATGACACATGCCACTCCTTTCTGATTGTTTTGTTCCCAGTTTATGTTCTGTGTATCTCAAAATGCGTGTTTTTGAATGTTGGTTGAACAACACTCCTGAAAGTTTTGGAAGCTCCAGGACATATCTGAGGAGGAACATTGGATTCAACACCTTCAAGAGGTGGTCCATTGTTGACGGTTCTAATAGTTTCCTTCAGAAAGGACATGTGCCTTCAAGGCATGACATTGCATGGCAAAGCTGGCATGGGCTTGATCAGAGAAGGTAGTGTTACTGCCTTCCCTTAGATTTCCATATCTGCGGGAAAGTAGTGAGTGAATATTTAACAAATGATCTTTGACATGACAGGGAGTCATTTACTTTTGTTGACTTCATTAGTCATCTTAGGTAATCGGTCTTGCAAATGAAGTGTGTTACTTGCTTTGTGTAGTGTCTCATCTTCCCTCATGATCTATTTTATGGCAACAGCTTACGCAGGAGCAGGCTTGCCCAGTGGTTTTTGGGTATATTTGCAGTATGTACCCCTGTTGTCTTACAGAGAGCTCTTTCTGATTCATGAAAACACAGCATCCCTATTAAGTATAGCAACTGGAATTTTGTTGTTTACGGTCCAAGTGTTTAGGTAATTGCATTTTGTTAATAATGAGAAAAAGTTGTATTTGCTTTCACACTGAACTTAATCATGGCATTCTGTGCATACTGTTTGTCTTGCTTCTGCTTTTTATTTCTTTGTACAGGCCAGTTGCTGGTTTTGCTGTTCCCTCATGCCCTGCTTCCTTGGACTTTCCTTTGCTCATCCTTGACAGACAGCAGCAATTTCTTTGTTGCCTTCCTTGTAGCTGCAGCGGAGATGACAGGCTGATTTCTGCATGTTACTGCACCTTTTACAGCAGGTTAATCATTGCAATTAATGCTTGAGAAGCTATAAAGAGCTGTATAAATAGTTGAAAGCAGAGAAGCCAACACTGTAAAATCCTGTGCTTCCTTGTGGACTTTTTTTGGGTTGAGCCTCTTTTTCAGAACTTACTTATTTTCAATATAATGGGGTTGAAATTTGCAGTTTTGCAGCTCTTACTCAGCATAAGTTTTCATATCTTTACAAATGCGTATCCTTTCTCTTCTGCTTGCAGGGCTGAAGCTTGGTTAGTCATTTATTTGCCTAACACATGTAGCAGTTTGCTGACAAGATTTCTGTCTTTTCAATTCCAGAGATGGTATGGAAGAGAAGATCTTTATTCTTGCAGCAAAGGCAGGCATTTTATAAGCATGTTTATTTAGTTCATATTACATGGGGAGAAGAGCTATTTGCATTCCTAATGAGGTAACATGGTGTCTCAGCTGTGGAAATGATTTGTTGTGCATAAAACTGTAAAACTCTTCAAATAATAGCATGGAAGTAAAGGCACAGATGGAGAGGAGGAGCAAGTCCTGAGATACTGATTTGTTTTCAGGTGCTAAATAGCTAGGATGATATGAAGGGGGCCTCTGAGGATGCTGTGGAGGGGCTCTTCGTTAGGGACTGTAGTGATAGGACAAGGGGTAGCGGGTACAAACTTAAACAGGGGAAGTTTAGATTGGGTATAAGGAGGAAGTTCTTTACTGTAGGGATGGTGAGGCACTGGAATAGGTTGCCCAGGAAGTTGTGAGCGCTCCATCCCTGGAGGATGTTCAAGACCAGGTTGGACAGAGCCTTGGGTGACATGGTTTAGTGTGAGTTGTCCCTGCCCATGGCAGGGGGGTTGGAACTAGATGATCTTAAGGTCCTTTCCAACCCCAACTATTCTATGATTCTCTGAAAATGATAAAGTGCAATTAAGTGAATACCATTGTTGGTTATAACCCAGAAGCAGCTGAATGATGGGATATGAAGTGTTAACCCTATGTCTTTGAGGAACTGTCATGGTTTAAACCCAGAACTTCCTGGCTTCCCCTCATCCCTGGCAGAGCATGAAGCTCACAAAGTCGTTGGTCAGAGTAAACATTCTGACCCGTAACTAAAGACATCGGTGTTATCAGCGTTGTTCCCAGTCTGAAAGTCAAAACCACAGCACTGTACCAGCTACTTAGAAGGAGAAAAATGACTGCTACTGCTGAACCCAGGACAGCATCATGTTTAACATGTGCACATTGACATTTTACAATATCTAGCTAGACAAAGGTATTAAGAAAACATTAAAGTTTTAGCTTGCCAGTTTGTACTTTAATGGCTTTTGCTTCTTTGGGGATTACTATTAGTTATTTTAACATCTTGCAGGTGATTGGCATTTTTCTTATACTTCAACAGTGAGAGGTAACTTTACAACCATAAACCAGAACAAAAACCCAAACAAATGCAAAGCAGTCTACTATTAAGAATGGATTATGGATACTTGGGATCAACAGGATCAGCCTTGCTAGAACCAGAAGGCAATCTTAAACACTGTTTACAGCAGAACTTTGCTTTTGCAGGTGGAGGTGGATTGTGTTGTTTTAACAAAAAGCTATTAACTGAAAAAAACACTCATTGCTTTCACTGGTTTTGCTTTTTTCATTGTTTTGCTTTTTATTCTGTTTGCTTTGAAAAGTTTCAGAATCTGATCTTCTGGTTAAAAATACATGAAGTTTCAGAGGGTTTGTGAATTGGGAGGGCACGCAATGTTTGTGTGTGTGTTTTGTGTGGGTTTTTTTGGGGGGGGAGTTGGTTGGTTGGTTTGTTGTTTTTTTTTAAGGTCAAAATAGGTGGGCTTTGTTTATGTCTGTGAGGAAAGTGAGAGCATGCTCTTTTTTTTACAGGTGGTGGGCTAGGTTAATGTCTTCCTTGGGAACTTAATTGCCTGGTAGCTGGGTTGTACTGAAGTTCCATTTAGCACATCAAGAATTTAATCTTAACTGCAAAAGTCACTAAATAGCTTTCCAGATTACTTTTAACACTGTAAGGTCCAAATAAGGCAACTATGAATTTAAAGGAAAATTTGGTTTAAAAAAAAAAAAAAAGAAGAAGATATGAGCTATGGAGGTAATGGGTGAATAAAATATTAATTTTGTTATTAAGTTACAAATGTGCTAGTTTTCTGATTTTAACTTTAAAACATGGGTAAGTAATTTCTAGAGTCACGAAGTAAAAAGGTAAAGCTAGTGTTTAAGTCAGAGGGAGAATTGTTATCATCGCAATAATAATGGAATGATATTCTGTTTGTAGAGTTTGAGAATACTTTCTTCTGTGTACACAGAATTTTTTACACTGGGGTCAATGTCTTACAGAAAATCTCTGGTAGGTATTTAAAAATCCATAAGCGTACTGATTTTGTGCTGACCTTATGCATGCTGTTGAAAGGACATGAAAGACTGCCTCCTTCAATAACCTTTCTCAGAAGCAGTTAAGAGGAACTTGTTGGATTTGATCTGGTATCTGTGTGGTTTTAAGTGGTACATAGCTTTGGGAACTTGAAACCTCTGCAAGGACAAGCTGATACTTCCCTTATTATTAGGCTGCAGTAGTAGGGTGTTCCCAGCATTCTTGCTGAGCATATTTTGCGTCATAGCAAGTTAGTGATTGAATGTGACATCCAGTTACAATTTTTGGTTTATAATTACATGAGCTGAGGTTTTGTAGCAAGTGAAAGAAACTGTGGAAGTATTTATTACTATAATTCAAGTTGCAAACTAGCGTTTGTGTAAATTCACACATTAACTTGGTTTAACTAGATCAATTTACAGTGTTCTTCATATTTATTTTTTTTTCTTTCTTTTCTTGCAATTTTCTGCATGTAAAGTAAGAACTGCTTAGAAATCCAAGTGCCCAAACTGACTGTCTTGGAATCTTATTGTATAAATGGGTAGAGAGTGGCCTTATAACTGGAACGTTCTGGAATAAAAATAATCTTCTAGTTACTTAAAACATATGGTCCTTGCCTGAAATAAGAGATATTTTACTCTTTGTTATATGAATGTGGGACAGACTTTTCATTAGAGAGTTGCACAAAATTTGTCTTCTCAATTTCTTCTGTGAGTCTTCAGGAGAGAACATACAGGAAAAAGAACTATGAAATAACAAAAGCATTCATAATTTTTGTGTTTAAAAAGTAGTATAAAAATTCATTTTTTTTCTAAAATAATCTTCTGCTGTTCATTTCTTATGCTTGGATGTTCTAAGATTTGTTTATAAATTGGCAGTAGTGATCTGAGTGTCAGAGAAAATAAGTAAATCAGGAGCTCAGAACTGCACTGCACGCTGGTGTGTGGGTGGGAAATCATGAAGAAGCTACTGGTGTGGGGTAAATCGTGATGAATTTGTGAAAGGTCCTGTAAATCAAATAGGTGAATAAATGTGTAGCATTTAACATCCATATTTAGTGAGAAATAAATGGATAAATACCAAGTTTCAAATTCATCAACAGGGCAACTGTTACGCTTCTACTAGGATTAAAAAAGACAGAGGTTTGGCCTTCTGTGATTGCTAGTGTATCTCTTCTGCCACTTTTCAGTGTGCAAAGGGGTGCTGTGTTAATGTTGAGTTGGGACATGCATTGTTGCAAAGGGAGTTGATTGCAATATGTCAAGGTCTTCAGCACTGTAAAGAATATACTTACTTCACGGCTATGAGATTCTCAGATTCCTCCTTTCTGCTAGGTATTTTATTTTAATAATTATTAAACTTGTAATAATTATTATTAATAATTATTAATAATAATAAAAATAAGAATTTCCCAGTGTTGGTGGGAGTTGTCAAGAAGAGTGCAGACCACTCTGTTGACAAGAGGAAAAGGCCTTTTTTCTCAAAGTCTGCACAAAACAAAGCAATTTTCACAGTAGTGGCCACAAGAAAACACATAGGAATTAAAACATGAAAAGGTTCATCCTGTCACTATATTTTTGTTGCTGTATTTTCTTTCTTTAAATTCTGGTCATTATAGACTCATAGAATGGTTTGAGTTAGAAGGGACCTCAAAGATCATCTTGTTCCAACCCTGCTACAATAGGCAGGGATACCTTCCACTAGACTAGGTTGTTCAAAGTCACATCCAAGCTTGACCTTGAACACTGCAAGGAATGGGGCATCCACAACTCTTCTGGGCAACCTGTTCCACTATGTCACTACCCTCATAATGAAGAACTTATTCCTAATAATCTAAATCTAGTCTAAATCTCCCCTTTGGCTAGCAGGTTGGAAGAGGTGATCTTCCCCCTTCACTTAACCCTGGTGAGGCCACATCTGGAGTACTGCATCCAGTTCTGGGCTTCTCAGTAGAAGAAAGGCAAGGGGCTACTGGAGAGGGTCCAGTGGAGGGCCATAAGGGTGATCAGGGATCTGGAGCATCGCTATGAGAAGAGATTGCAGGAGCTGGGCCTGTTTAGAGAGAAGACTGAGAGGAGATCTCACTATTGCATATAAATATCTCAAGGGTGGGTGCCAGGAGGATGCTGCCAGATCATTTACAGTGGCACCCAGCAACAAGATGAGGAGCAATGGCCATAAACTAAAACATGTGAAGTTTCACCTCTAAAACTGACCCACGTAATAATAACTTGTTCAGATGTTGTCCCCTGTAGTAAGCACATTGGTTTTTCATCTTTCTTCACTGTACAGGTTACACTTCGTGTCTCTTGTTTGCTTTTCCTCTTGCTTACAGGAGCAACTGATACTAGCATGGATTGCTCCTTTGGTGTAGTTGCAGTGACTATCACTGTGATTGGAGTGGCTGCAGTGTCTGCCACTAGGGTTGCAGTGGCTGTAGTATCCATTGTCGGGGTTGGTGCAGCTGCTGTGTTTGTTGCTGTTGAGGTTTGACTAGCTGCTGCACTTGTCGCTGGGGTTGATGTAGCTACTGTACTTTGAGTAGCTATGTTGTCTGTTGTCAGGGTTTCAGTAGCTGCTGTACTTGGCATTGGGGTTGTTGTAGTTGCTGTGCTTGGAGCTGGAGTAAAATCAGCTTTTCCACTCCATCTGGGAAGCTGCTCACCAGAGACGGAAGCATGAAAACAGTGCACTGGAGTTAAAATATTTTTGTTTCTTCCTTTTCTTCATACCTTCAAGTAAGATATATGATGTTGCTATTGAAAACCCATTCATACTTGAAACCAAGTCAGGTCTGAAACATGTTTAATGTATTCTAGGTGAGGGAAAAGGTAGTAAGTAAATAAGGAAAGCCATTTATTTACCAAACCCCTGCAGCTACTATATTACCCCAGTGCAAAATGTTATCAAATAAGAATTGTGAGATTCCACAGAGGCATAAATAATTAATTACACACAGCACACAGAGTGTACAGAAGACTGCACAGGATAAAGAGGAAGAACTTTTTTATGATGAGGGTGGCAGAGCACTGGAACAGGATGCCTAGGGGGAGTTGTGAAATCTCCTCTGGAGACATTCAGAACCCTGGAGGTGTTCCTGTATAAGCTGCTTCAGGTGGCCCTGCCTTAACAGGGGGGGTTTACTAGGTGATCTCCAGAGGTCCCTTCCAACTCTAATGATTCTGTGATTCTGTGAAGTAGAAGCTGCTGTGAGTGATCAGGTGTCAGCAGACTAGGGACTCATAAAGCCATATATTCTGCAAGCAAGAGGTTTAAAAAAAGATCAACTCTGTAACATCAAATAAGTGGAAATAAAAAACTGCCTTTGGAGACTTGTGAGAGACTATTACTCTGCTAGTTTTGCGGGTACAGAGGTTTCAGATTTCAAATGCAGTTTGATTCCAGTACTGCACAGTCCTAAGTCTGGCCTCAGTCCAGCTGTTTAACAAGGGAACATCATTTATAAGCATTCTGCAAAATGTCACCAAGATGGGATCAAGGCCTTGCTAAGTCCTTGAGTTTGGTCTGGCTTTTCATTTTGCTGTGCTGTTTTTACCATGGAGCTGGAAAAGTTATTAGACCTCAGTACAAGATTTTATTCTCGCTTAAGATCTTGATTATTTGCTCTGTGCTTTCCAATGAGAAATACCTGAACCTTGGTAAATGACACTGTCCTAGTTTTTGAGTGTCAGCACTCAGGTTCTGTTCCTAGACTTATTTTCATCCATCTCCATTAGGAACCTGTCACATTTTCTGTGATCCATGTAGTTGAAGGAATACTTTTATAAGTATACTTACTGTACACCAAATAAGGTGGTGAGTTGAAGTACTGTGCTGTTTTGTGCATGATTGTACTTAGTTTTCTCTTTCTCTTGGGACTTTCCTTAATCAATAGCTCCACAGCTGCACAGAGTTTTGTGCAACTTTAGTCCTTACCCTCCACAGGTCCTTTCATCATAACCATAAACATCGTAAGCATCATAACCAAAAAAGGAGCAAGTTATGGGGGAAGACAAATGGAAGAATTTAGATGAAAAGCCAGGAAGACACCCTGCAATACTTAGTTTAGCATGCAGAAAAAGATACCTGTCTTTAAACATTGTATCTAGAAAATATATGCCCAAGAATCAGCATTCATTAAAGGCTTATGTATTTCAAAATCTGTATTTGTTACCAGCAGTACACAGTCAGGAATATATTCAAACTTGGATTTTCTGAACCTTTCATATTTTTTAATTAGTTAGCTATCCTGTTCTTATGGTAAACATCAGACACGTGAATAATACAGCATTAATAGCTGGAGCTGTCATTTTAAATCTAGTGAAGTTAGTTGGTGTGTTTTATGCAGGTTATTGTATTGTTCTTTCCTCATTGGTATTAATAATCTGGAAAAAGTTGCTTTTATCTCAGTCTTGTTGTTACATGTTATTGTATTCTTTGTCTTTGTATTCTTTTTCTTGGGAGCTTGATGTCCAGATAGATTGTAGTGTAGAAAAAATAGTGAGTCACTTGAGAATACAGTTGTCAACCTTTTGATCCCTTTGAAAATTACCATCCAGTTAATGTGTTTCTTATCTTTATTAATTTTTATTGAATTTTATTAATTTTTAAGGAGGTTGTTGCTAATACATGTTATTTGGGCTATGACTGTAAGAGAATTGAACCTCTCTTTAAAGCCTGTATTTGCCCTTTAGTGGCCCTGGATGAAAAAAAAAAAAAGAAGTGTTAAACTTTCTTTTTGTTTTGTGTTCTTGGTTTGTTGTTCCCCTGTTATATTTTCTTGGGTTTCTTGGTGGCAATTCTGAAATATTATAATCACTTATATAACTGATATACACTGAATTCATTGATATACCCTATTACACTCCCCCCAGGGGTGATGAGGAACAGGGGACCACACAAGATGCTTTGGTACCTGGCCTTTCTAGCAAATCCATGGTCCTAAGTTTATAACACAAAAACCACTGCTGGCTGTTCTAGCAGTATGACTGGGACTACAATTTGTCTCAGTCATGTGTGATTGCATCTTCTGCTTTTGGCAGATGAGGCAGTTAGCACCCTACATAACCACTGTTAGTTAGCTTATGTTTCCAAGGAGCAACTTTATAGATGTGCTCAGAATTAATTTGCTAAAACCTATTGTTTGATGTTAATGCATGGGTTGACTGTTTTGGAAGGCACTTGGATGAAAGAAGAATTCCTCCAGTGGGTGGTTAACTCCTTTATTTTCTTTGTCTCCCATTGTTTGTCTAGTTTGAGGATGCCATTGTGAATGAATTCTAAACCAATTTTTAAAAAATCCTCCATCATAGATTCAGTGGGGTAGGGTAAATAATGTCTGAAACTGGTTCAGGCAGCAGCTCATGCCTGTTTTGATGGGAAGCAAGGAGCCTCACAAGAGGCTTGGACACATGGCATTTCCTTGCAAATGCATAGCCCTAAACTAGGTGCCTGTATGCCTTATGAGATGAACTAGGGAAACTAGAGGTTTCATGGTTTACTTTGAAGTCAGCCTGTGCTGCTTAATGAGTTGTTCCACTGTGTGCGGTCCTGAAGTTTCGCTCTCTTGGCATGACAATTTGTTCAGTCACGTAACTCCCCTGGCCGAAAACTAGCTCAGTAAGAAATACTTATTTCCAGCATGGTCAGTTCTTGGTTCTGGCTTCTGATGTTTAATATTAGCACAAGGTGGGGTAAGAAACTTGAGCTTGGAGTTTAATTGTGATCCCTCTGGTTATGTCTGCTTGATTTTTAAATATAATTCATTCTGA
This sequence comes from Agapornis roseicollis, assembly GCA_002631895.1. Lineage (NCBI taxonomy): Eukaryota > Metazoa > Chordata > Aves > Psittaciformes > Psittacidae > Agapornis > Agapornis roseicollis. The sequence continues at coordinate 25,129 of NDXB01004874.1, read as the reverse complement.
GTGCTACAAGCTCTAAAAGTTAATTTGTTACCATAAAAATGGCATTGTTTTAAGAGGTGTAAAACTACAACAGAGGTTTTATTTAGACTTTTGGTATCTCAGCTGGAAAATGAAAGAGAATAGCAAGGCTGGTATTGTGTCTAATTATGTGTTGTCCAAAGGATGGGCTTTAGATGTGCTCTAACGAAAAACAGCTATGCTGTAGATACATGGCTTTTTAAATTCACCTTAGTTTTACTGTGAATGTTCATATGCATCTTTTAAAATAAAAAATACTAATGTTGAAGTCATACTAACATAGTGACATTTGGATGCCTGATGTTGTATGTAATTAACATAGCTGTAATGACCTGTGAATAACAGCAACCATGTTGAATATCTCTTCTGAGAGTTTTTCCGCAGCATACTTTCTTATATTTATTAGAAGAAACCAGTATTTATGTAGTATTAGCAGGTATTCTTTATAATCCCGTATATAATTTTTAAGGGTAAGTTAGGTAACAAATACCAGGCTGCCTCTGAATATAAACTATGCTCCTGATAGTTCCTACCATGTAGTAGAGGCTGTAGGTTGAATTGGTACTGTGTTTTAGCAAAATTTGAATCTAGTAAGCAGCACAAAAGAAAGCACAGAGTGGCTGAGGTCCTATTCACAAACTCTGCTTCTCTGTTGATAAAAGGAACTTTGTTTGCAATAACTATGTCTCCAGAGATGGCAGCCTTAGCCAAAAATGGACACACTTTGCTCACAGGTCATGAGACACAGTTTGTGTTAACAGTTTGATGTAGACATTTGGAGTACGCCATTTAGGTTATTTCTAATGCATAGAATGTGCATTTGTTGTGCCATCTATAAAGCACACAGTTCTGTTCTGGAATTTCCTGTGACAGGCTGGCAGTCATGTCCATCTCTGGTAGGAAATAGTTGGAACCAGACACTCTGTAGTAGAAGGTGCTGACTGTCAAAGGAAATCCTCCTGCTTTCCCAGAAGGAGCAGTGGCAAAGCTGTCATGAGAGGTAGCCTAGCCGGGACAGAGCAGTGAAGTAAAAGCTTAGCTAGCTGAATTATTCATATAAGTGTACAGGGCTTGGGGACTGCTTGATTGTTCACTCTGTCTTTTTCCTGCTGTTGCTCGGTGTAGCAGAACAGCATCAGGTTCAAGTTAATTGTGAACTGACAGAACAGGCATTGGAACATGCAAGGCAGAAAATGAAACTAGCAGGGAGTTCGGAGTGTAATAAAAAAAAGTAAATCTCAGAATATGGTAATGGTAACAGGAAAACCAGGGAATGATTTCCCTAGAGATGGAGCCGGTAAGCTGTTGATGGCTGCTGCTGAGAAATATAAAATGTTCTCTTTTCTATAGTTTGCAACACTGAAAATATCAAATGGAGTGAGATGATTCCTGCAAGTAGGACCAGTAACAAATACCTTGAAAGGAAGAAGAAGTTACAGAGCATTTGGTGTTGTTTCAGTTAGCTGTACTTGAAAATACTGATGTAAGGTTCATAAGCATTGGACTATTTTGCAGTTGTTTGTTTGTTGGTTGGTTGGTTGTTTTTGTTTTTTTTCCCATGGGTTTTCCAAAAGATAGGCTTAACAGAAAATGGGTAAAGAAAATATGCTTCTTTTCTTCAAGACTGTGACACAGGGATCTGTCTGCAGACAGCCTATAAATGGTTGAATATGGATTTATTGAGAAAAAGTTGTGTCAAACCCATTTGATCTTTTTCAATTCTAGTAAGAATAGTTAGTGGTGGAAGTGAAACAATAGATGCCTTCTGGCTTGTCTTTGTTAAGGCTTTTGATGTTGTTTTATGACACTTATAAGTGAGCCAGAGAAGCAGGGTAAGGGAAAGAGTTTGGCTTGGGTTTGTTTTCAAGCTTAATTGAGAGATCATTATATATCAGTAGTTTGTTTTACAAACTGAAATTGGAACCATGGCCTGGGCCAAATCAGTACATTTAATGGTTAGTGATCTGAATGACCTGATGAGTAAGCTTTCTTAAATCTGAAATTGCATCAAGCTGAGAAAGACTGAAGACATGCTGGAGGATAAGATTGGAATAAGAATTGGTGTTGATGAATTGAAGATACGGCCTGAAAAAAATCAATTGAGATGAAGTATGGATAAGTACTTGATATTATATTTGGTGGTAAAAATACAGGATGTGTGATTGAAGAAAATCCTCTGAGGTCTGAAGTTAAACTAGAATTAACAGTATCGTGCTATTGTAAGATACTCTTTTCCATGTATGTTTTAACATGGTGTTTAGTTTTGCATGCCATTACCCATCAGGATGGTGGATCAGTTTTAACTGTCAAGCGCAGATCACTGGAGGTAATCAGAGATGCAGAAATTTGAGTTCTTGGAAGAAGGTGGGACATCTGATGTTGTGTTTTAAATAGGTAGTGACTTCTTTTCTTACCCACTGATTGCAGAAACAGACTGTTAACTTTCTTATGTAATGTTCTGAATTACAGCTGGGATGTTTTAAATTAGGAAACTTGCAGGAAAGAACAGTGAAGCGCTAGAACAGATCAGCAAAGGAGATCATGGCAGGCTTAAAAAGAGTTTAGACACCCATCCATCAGTGATGACAAGGATACGTTTTTCCCTGTCATTTGGTACAGTATTGAGTAATCTTCCTTTGCAGTCTTAATATGTGCTTACTGTGCATGGTCTTAGTATGTGCTGTATTTCTGTGTGGTGATGTTTTAATAGCATAAAGCTCTTTCAGTTGACCTGTAGAATTCTCAGAATGGAGTTCTGCGCTACTCTTCTTTAGATTTCAAACATGACTAAAACTCCTTTCTTTCCTTCACCTTTTCATTCAGTTTTCCAGAACAGACTCCTCCCAGCTTTCTTTACTCCAAGCCAGTATTTCTTCTTTTTCTTCTCCTGAAGCTTGTCTGACTCTTATTTTCCCTTGATCCCCTAACAGCAGCTGTGTACCTTGGTTCTTTTCAGGATGCCATGTTGGGAATTGTAGAATCATAGAATGGTTTGGATTGGGAAGGACCTTAAGATCATCTAGTTCTGACCCCCTGCTACGGGCAGGGGTGCCTTGCACTAGACCATATTGCCAAGAAAATAGATGATATTTGAGAATGTAAGAGAACAGTTCAAAGCAATATTGTGTTTCTAGTGCAGAGGTTAATTTCTGTACTCTAAAAATGCTGGCACCATTATGTGGTTGGTGTTATGCTCCTCTGTTTTTTCTCCTTCCTTGTATGGGCTAATTTCTCCCTGTAAACATGGCCATCTTGTTAACTTCTGCAGCACTTTTCTTGTCTTGTCTTTTTTTGTTTGTTTGTTTTGTCATGTATGTTCTCACTGTTAGAACTTCATTGCCTGTCTTCTGCTGTATAAGAGGTTATTTGCTGAGTTTTGCAATGTGTCTCTTATGCTTGTATGATAATCAAGCAAATGTGCAAGACTCCATATAGACTCCAAATATGCAGAACCCAGTGTTTGTGGAAAAAATACCTCTTTGTGGAACTTTGGCCTGGTTTAGTGCCTGTTGTTCTTCCTCACTTGCTTTCAACATTGTTTACAATTTGCCTTCATTCCTGTGTATCTGGGAAAAAACAAAACAAAACAAAAACAAAAAACAAACCAAAAACCCCAAAATATTGTAACTAGCAAATGTCAACCAATATTCTTTTGTCTTACCAAGTTTGCCTGTCACATGACAAAACATCTGCATGAATTCCCTTCCTGATCACAGTGAGATGTTAAAAGTCAAGCCTCAGTGTGAGTTTTCAAAACCCAGTTATCAACTCATTGCTGCTCAGCCTTTTAACCAGCTCTGTAGTGTCCAGCTACTGTGCCTGTTCTGCATCTCATCCTGCCTGATGTTATCTGTGGCTTGTCAAAAATATCAGCTTAGTTGCAGATGTCTCCCTTGGCACTTTTGCCTTGTGCTGACAATATACACAAAAAATAAAACAGGCAAAATTAATTTTGTTAAATAATCTATAGACTATTCCGAATATGTATGAAATTAATTGTTTACACATCAATTTATCAGTCTTTCTACATATGAGTCTAGTGCAGAGAATGAATGCACTTTATTAAAATGGGAATGAGGCCTTTCTTCCTCAACAGCAGCTGTCAGGCAGGTGTATTGTTGCAGCAAGTTCATTGTTTGGCCTTTCTTTGTAGTGTCCAGGTAGTAATAGGTGGAGAATTCCAGCTGTTCTGAAGTTGTACTAATTACTACTTCAGAAGCTGTAGCTTCAGTCTTGCTTTACCTCTTCCTTTGAAAGGTAACAAGGAAATTATGAATGAGTCTATCAGGATGACGTGCACTCAGACAGTAATAGCTTCTGTATTGTTAAACCATTGAAACCAGTTGAGGGAATAGGAGAATCAAAAAATACCTGTTGAAGTGTTTATATATGAAATGGCCTGTGCAAACTGGTAACTGTTGAGATTGTGATAAAGGTAATGAAATCTGGTGTTTCTGAGTATAAAGATTAGAGGAACAGAAATTACTTTCTTGTGGCTATTCCTAGGCCTGTTAATTGGTTCTTCAGAAAAGCTTGCCGAGTAAGAATTACATAAATGATTGTCTCCTTTCCTAGTCTTCTAGTCTGGTAACCTTTAAAAGTGATCTGTCTCTGGGTGCATATCTCTAGGTGCTTTGTTTGCCAAAGACCATAGTGTAATACAGAGGACTTCTGTAACTTTTATTCTCTCTTGCTTATGCATTCTGGGTATATGAGATAGCTTTGGAGTTGTAATGAATTGCTCCTGTTGGTACAGATTAAGAAATAAGCATTTTGTACAATCTGTTTCACCAAAGTACATGGTCATAATGTAGTTATTATTATTACAGTCCAGTTTTTATTGTTAACATCTCTGCTAAGAGTCCTGTTGGGGCAGCTCCGGAATTCCTGGAAGAGGATGAAAGGAAGGTCTTTTGGCTCTGCCTTATTTGGTGTCTGAGTTTCCTGAGTAGCAGCAAATTAAGGCAGGCCTAGGTCTATCAATATTGTTTCCTGCTGTGAAACCTTGGGCATGTGGAAGGGAGCAGAGGTGCTTTATCTATATGCTCAGGAAGATTATTTTGTCTCGCTTTACTATTGCAGAGTTATGTTTGCGTAAGAACAGCAGGGGTTTTTTTAATGATTTACATATTGGAAAAAAAGGCAGCATGACAATATCTTTAGAAAAACTGTCTGGTTTTTGAGAGGTTGATTTAGTCTCTGATGAAGCAAATGATTGAGGAATTTCACTGAGCTGCGCATCTGCCACTGTTAAAAGACTGTCAGGTGTTCATCTAGTAGCCCACTTCCATTATATCCAGCTAACATCCCGTACCTTCTTTCCTTCTGTTTGTCGGGTAGGCTTGTTAACAGTTATTCACCTTTATTTAATTATCAATTTCTGATTTATTTATTTATTTATTTACCAAGTACTGCTGTTGAGAATTCCTTAAAAATACTTAATCTAGCTCGGTTTTGAAAAGGAAGCAAGAGAGTGGTGGGGAGCAAACCCCTCAGAATAATTTCTCCTAGGACTACTGTAATACCTCACATTAAGGCTAAGGTATGTTCTTGAGGTTCTGCCTTTCACATAAAAGAGAAAGTGGCATTGGTCATAGCGTTGTTGACTGGACTTTTTTTTTTTTCTTGTTTCTGTAAGTGTCTCCCATGTTGATTTGGTTGCAGCTGTCTTTTGGCCACTGACAGTGTTTCCATTGGACTGCCCTCCTTCCCCGTTTGTGAGTTTCATTAAACCACTGGACCAAGCAAGCTTGTTTAGAGGGGTTTGCAATCCCAGTGTTTAGAGACAAGCTTAAAGCCAGTTAATGAAAATAGTATTTCTTTTCTGCTGGTCTCTTTGTCCTTTATGTGTTTTTCTTCTTTAGCTGCACAGTGGCAAAAGAAATTTCTGTGGCCTGTCTCACTGAAAACAGAAATCTAAGTAGCCATCAATCTAGTCAGAAAATAATTATCAAAATTCTTATTATTTACCGTTTCAGAAGGTAGTGTGAAAATGGGCAACAGGATTCAGCTCTCCCGAGTGTCCATCTTTGCTAGCAGAAGTGTTAGTAATTTCATAAAAAGAGAGGTTAGTACTTAATGAAAAATGTTCTCTTCTTTTCCATAGTCTTTCTGTGTTGTATTTTCTTGCCAATCTCACAGTTACTTTGTTTGGTTAACAAAAACAATAGTTGACTTATTAAATGTCTATGCATTAATGCATTTCCAGATTAGATAGGATTAGTATTCTTTCTTAACTAAATTGCTGTTCTGTCTTCTCTGTTCCCATTTTTCCAATCTTTCTTCCACTTCCATCCTTCCCCTTCCCCCCCTTTTCCCGCTAAAAATATCCTTAGGAATGACTTGCTGATGGTGTGTCGCCAGCTGAATATGGAGGAGTCTGTCACAGAGATCATGCACCAGCTGAGAGCAGATGAAAATGGGAAAATTTCCTTCCAGGATTTTAGTCAATGCCGGATGGAACTGGTACGAGAAATCAGGAAGGAGGAAGTGGAGCTCTCTGTGAAGTCGGATGACCCTTGTAAAAAGAAAAAGTTAAGGGATGAGATAGCTTCCTGGCCAACTAGCAGCAATAACAGTTTAGGTAGGTATGACTTTTAAATATCCTGTTGGTGTAATTTAACAAAACATAAGCTCTGGGGGTTTTGTTGCCAATTTTGCTGCCATCAGGATTTCCCCTGAAGGGCTTTATGAATATGCCTTGGCATAATTATGTCATATATTAGAGTGCTGTTGTAACTGGTGCAGTCTGGTCATCAATATGCAGACGCGACTGTGCAGAGCATCCTTTTCTAAAAACCCTAGTTGCACAAGACAACAATCTTTCTTGAAAGGACAAGAACTGCAGAGCTCAACTAGTAGCTGAAGATCCAGTCTCCTCTGTAAAGCCCAGACAGGTATGTAGCTAGAGATATTAAAAATGAGGAAAGGAATAATCTTAGTCTTTTCTCTTTCAGATCTAATATACTGTAGGAATGTGGATGTTTTTTGAGTGCTTTAAAAATCATTCCATTTGGAGATCTGAGTGCTGGAAATGCCTTCTGAATACAAAACCTCTCATTTCCTTTTTCTCTCCTTTCACCTGGGGTGGGGGGAGTGAGGAGATGGAGGAGAAAACTCCCTTGTTCTGCCATCTGCAGGAATATGGGATGTTTATCTTTCTTCTATGCATGTTCTCAAATTGCAAGACAATTGACTCTGTAGTTTCTATGCCCATTTCACCATCTCTGTCTATACTGAATCTTCATAATCCTGGCTTAGCTGCATTTTCAGCCCATGAATGTCTTTGAAGAGCTGTATTAGATAGCAGTTCAAGAGCAAGATCATGCCTATTATATTTTTATTTTTTAATTGGATTAAAGGTGGTGTGTGTTCCCTAGTTCTGTCTCTGTTGACTGTTTTGTCAGTGCTGCTGCTTCTGTATTTCACTGCAAACCAGAAAACTACTTCTGCCTCAGGCAGCTGTATGATAGCTATACAAAGTTTCTCTGTTTGCTGGCCAGATTTCTGGCAAGTTGAGTTTTAAAATTGTTTTTCTTAGACAGACCAGCCTAATAATTATGGTTTGTAATAATCAGAAGTAAACAATAGATCCCAAGCTTTACTGGAGAAAAGTCTGTGTTACAATCTCAAAATGTATTTCACAAAGAAATCTTACTGATTGCTACCAAAAATAGTCATATATGAAAATTCAGATTCATTAACGTATGCAAGTCAATCCTTACTCTTTTTCCTGTTAATTTAGTGTGTTGTTAAAGAGTTGGTGAGTGAATTAATTTGGGTTTTTTTTGATATTCATCCAGTTAAGTCCAGACCACCTTTGAATTTTCTGCCTTGGTATATTTCACTCTGTGCTGATGAAGCCTGACTATTTTACTTTAGTATGTTTTTAAACCTATAAGGCAGTAATGGTTTTTGTACTTGCCCTGCCTTGACTCTTGCAGATTCTGTAAGACTTTTTAATAATTAGAGAACATATGGAGATGCCCCCCCATATAAACAAAAAGGCAGAATGGGAGAAAGTAATAATGGACATTTAGAATGCAAATGGTTTTTATTTGGTTGTAAAAGAAAACTATTGTGGCAGCACTGTTCAAAATACTCTACAGATCTTTTGTAAAGAGCCAAGAAGACATCGCTATAATGTATTTCAGTGCTATAGACATTGCACAGAGTATGAACATAATGACAGCTGAGCAACTATACTTGCAGTCAAGCTTGGATTACAATCTGTGTTTGTTTTCGTGCCTTTCTTGTCTTTGCAGGCTCATGTATGTACTCATTAGTAATCAAAGAGGTGATTGTGTTATATTAACTATTTGCTATTGCTTTCTAAAGACTGTTTAGTACAGGAGACATCATCATGTGCAAATTCAAACATATAAACTTGGAGCATGTTCTTTTTTTGTGTATTTTTTGAAAAAGACACTGGACACTGTTTTTAATAGATACTATTTTCAAAGATAGCTTGCAGAGCTTTTCTCAAGACTAATTTCTGTGTAATGTTAGGCTGCTGATAATCCTTGAAAGCTGTTATTGTTTGTACGTGTGGGGTGAATAAATAAAAAAATTCAAAATTGATTTGACTGTCACTGAATAGCAGGGGTCCTGATGCTCTGAAGCAAAGGAATTAAGCCTTTGGACATTTTTGTATGTAATTGTGCAGAGATTATTGGCAAGACAGCATTTCATGCAGACTTTTCTTGCAGCTGTTCGCAATTTCTTAACAATGAGTGCAAAAATGTATGTATGTATGTATGTAATATCTACCTGTAATTTTTACATTTCATTATAAAGGATGTAACTGGGGAAAAAGGTACTCAGAAATAATTGCATATAAACGACTGTTCAACTTTGTCTTGCCAATCATTTTTTATCACTGAAAAGGTTATTCCAATTTTTTTGCTCAACTTTGCCCAGCAGATGTTTCTAGGGGTGTGTTTCCAAGTGGAGTGCAGAAGTAAGGAAACTGGTTGACTGTTAGTCAAGGTCCAGGACTCAGTATTTATTAACACTCAGTCATGTACTTGCTTGGTAAACTAAACCTGTATCCACATCTACCATCTTGACAATCACTTAAATATACACTCATCTCAAAGTTTACTTAGTATACACTCATTTCAGAATGTTTCAAAGTTTAATCTTTTATTCAAATGCATGAAAAACTGCCATTTCCAAGTTACTAGAGTGATGCTTTTTGCTGCTTGGATATCAACAACTCAAAGCTTATTATAATATATTGTAGTTCTTACCCTGCACTATTAATGTCAATAGGAGTGTCAACAATAATTTTCAAGTAGTAACCAGTAGTTTTGCTATAAGTGAAATGGAATGCCAACTCTGTTCTTCTGACATTGTTTAAAATATAATAATAAAAAAAGAATAAAATAGCTTTTGAAAGTGCTGCTGGAGTCTTGCTGTGACTGTAGGCTACCTGACTCTTTAGTATATTGTAGTATATTATTCAGTAGGAAATACAGGAAGAATGTCAGTTCCTGATAGGATCTGTGGGTTCTATTTCCAGGAAAAAAGACTGAAAGCTGCGGTACAATAAACCTCTGTGAATCATCTAGTGAGCGATAAAAGTGGATTGCTTTGTGAAGGAGAGCTTGTAATAACAGTAGAACTACACTTCTAGTGATTTAAGGCAGGAAATTGCTTGAAGAGTTGCGGCTTTTGTCAGGTTTTTCAATATAGTCTTCTATGTAAGACATAGAAGCTAAAATTAGAATTATTTATATTATGTTGTATATATTAGTCTAGCTCTTTAAAGATAATTAGCAAATTTCTATTTTCTTCCCATGATAAAGAATTGTCTATATCTAGTACGAATTAAGGTTGAATAAGAAATAGGACTGCTCTTCAGTAATTTTGGTAATGCTCAAGAAACTGTAAACTCTTTCTTTAGATAGGAGAATGGTTTCCTTGCCCACTGAAGGCTGACTCTTCTTTGAAAATAAGTCCCTTGAAATTTTGGTATGTGTCTCCATAACTTCAGTGTTCTCTCTAACATTCCAGAGTTTCCCTATAGAGCTGAGACTTGAAAGGTACATTACCCATGAGGACAGCATCTTAGCATCCAGGTTTGGATTCTGAGAGGAAAACAGTGTGGAAATTTAGAGATTAGTGTTAAACCCAAAATAAAATACTGGAATGCCTTCCTTTGAAACAGTCATCTCTCCTTGTGCTTTTAGTATGTATGCAGTATATGTATGTATGTGGTATTTAGTATGTATGCATGTATGTTAAAGAGTTGAACTTCTAAGAAACCCTGGGTCAAAAATACAGAGTACAATCAAAAAAAGAATCTTTCCTGGATCCATCCACAAATGACAGGTGACTTTTGAGCCAGCTGAATGTTCTAAGTGCTTCCTGTCTGATAGCAGACGGTGCAGTCTATGAAGGCCATGTAAGTTGTCAGCAAAACTACTGTTGCTAATTGAATGAATGTGAAAGCTCCTGCAGAACAATGTTGTTTGAGTAACAGAAATTCACTGCAGATACTCCATTGAGGTATGTGCCATATTTAGCTCTGTAAAAAGAGGAGGATCTATATGATATAACTTTCTCTCTTAATTCTGTGTCTAAGCTTGTGCATAAAGAGTTGTTTACCATGTTATTGTCAAGTGTGGTAGATGGCAGAACTGATCTGATCCTGTCTTCCTCATGCTCCTGAGGTACTTATGCTGCTTCAGCTCCATGGGCTGCTGCTTTTTTTGCTGTATGTTGTACTGTAGCCACGAGATGGCAGAAATACCTTATGTTTCGCATAGTTAGTACTCCATACACAGTGTGAAATACTGCTGGTAGCAGTCAGTGCCTCAGTGAATGTTGTAGTGCTTAGGTCTATTGTAGCACTTGCAGCATGTAGATTAAGTATGGTGGTGCATGCCCTTGCTGTGAAGTAGCTAAATTAATCTTTAATTGTTACCCATAACTGTAATTATGGTAGCTGTGTTAATTTAAAATGTAATTATTTTTTGTTTTGTGTTATTTTCATATTATGTGTTTAAAGACTGCCATATTCTCATCATAGTAAGGCAGCAAAACTGCCTCCAACTTTCCTAAGTCAATTTGCCATAGAATCATAGATTGGTTAGGGTTGGAAAGGACCTTAAGATCATCTAGTTCCAGCCCCCTTCCATGGGCAGGGATGCCTCACACTAGACCATGTTGCCCAAGGCAGTGTCCAAACTGACACTGAACACTGCCAGGGATGGAGCATTTACCACTTCTGTTGTCAATCTGTTCCACTGCTTCACCACCCTCACAGTAAAGAACTTCTTCCTTATAACTGATTTGAACTTCTGTCTGAAGTTTGCTACTAAGATAAAAAGTCATTAACTATACAGCTTAATGATTAATTTATTTTGTTGATATTGAGTAAGCAAAAAGAGGTGAATTATGGTTCTCCTTTTTTGTTTTTTGATCAGTGCTGCTTTTCAGTCTGACATAGTAACTGACCTCAGTCAGTGGTTCTTAGCCTGTTGTGAACCCATAGTCTGAACCCATTACCCCTTGTCCTATCTCTACAGTCCCTGATGAAGAGTCCCTCTTTGGCATCCTTGTAGGTCCCCTTCAGATACTGGAAGACTGCTATGAGGTCTCCACGCAGCCTTCTCTTCTCCAGGCTGAACAGCCCCAACTTTCTCAGCCTGTCTTCATATGGGAGTTGCTCCAGTCCCCTTATCACCTTCGTGGCCCCTCTGGACTTGCTCCAGTGGCTCCATGTCAGTCTTATATTGGGGACCACCAGAAGTGCGCTCAGTACTCCAAGTGGGGTCTCACCAGAGCAGAGCAGAGGGGCAGGATCACCTCTTTTGACCTGCTGGTCATTTTTCTTTTGATGCAGCCCAGCACAGTTTGTTACTGGACTGTGAGGGCACACTGAAGCCTAGTCATGTTCAGTTTCTCATCACCCAACGTCCCTAGGTCCTTCTCTGCAAGGCTATGCTGAATCTCTTCTCCACCCAACCTGTAACTGTGTGTGTTAGGGTAACTGCTTTACAAGAACACATAGGGTATTGACCAAAAGCTGTATCTTAGTTGCTCTGTTGCTTGCCTGTTGACTGGGTTTCTGTTCGCACTTCTGCAGCTTCAACTTGGCAATGGAGGGACATTCTCCTAATAGTTCATCATATAATTTATTGTTTATCCCTGACATTGTGTTGAGTAAGTAATAATAGCTGATTAGTAAACACTCGCTTAAAATGCTGATTAATATTTCAGAGAGGGAACTAGCTCATAAAAAGGAAAAGCTTTCAATAGGATGGCATTACAGACCATTACTTAAGGTTTGATGAGTGCATGGTGGATTGAGATTCGTGCTCTACTCTGTAGCTCTGGATTTTCTTCTGATTTTTCTATTAACTTAGAATGTGTGCTTGGAAAAGTCACTTAATAGTGTTCAATCTTCATTGTGTTTCATATGAAATTTTACAGCACTTCCCAGGGTTTTTAAATAATCTAGTGTCTACCATGGAATGTTTTGTTATAGGAAATTGTTGAGCCCGGAACCTAACAAGATTTTAAAAGGAGTGGGACAGTTATATGTGAAGTAGAAGCACCTAGGGATGAAATGGTTACTGATAAAAAAAAAATATGTTAATTATTTAATTAGGGATTAAGCCTGTCTCTGGCAGTAGGGAATTGGAAGGATTGTGTATGGAGAAATAGCAACCCTACAGCTGCATGATACAGAAAATTTCCCTGAAGTATTTATTGTTGTTACTAGCTACATAATCATATTCTTGCATTGATTTGTAATGATATGCCTTGTGATTGATGTGTTGTTGAAACTTGAACTGGAACAACCAATAATAAAAAAGGCACTCCTAGGATAAAAAGTGATTAACTATACAGCTTAATGATTATTTTGTTAGTATTCAGTAAGCAAAAAGAGGTGAATTATGGTTCTTTTTTGTTCTTTGGTCAGTGCTGCTTTTGTCTGACATAGTAACTAACCTCATTCAGTGGTCCTTAGCTATTTTGAATTACACTCTTTTTTACTCTATACTAAATAATGGATGCATTCTTTTACTTTTCCATCTGGACCTTGTAATTAAGTAAATGATTTATGCATTGAAAATGTTTGTATTTCTGTGTGGTTTTTGTTTTATTTTTCTGGCGGTGTCAGCATGTACAAGATAGGGAGCAATGGAGGTGGAACTGATGCTTTTTTTTTTCTTTCCGGAAAAACAAGCAGGTTTATTCATGCGTTAGTTCTGTGCCCTGGCAGCTGTAAGGGCCAATTGTGTCCTGGAGTGCATCAAGCACAGCATAGCCAGCCCATTGAGGGAGGTAGTTGTCCCACTCTGCACTGCACTTGTGTGACCCCACCTCAAGTCTCATGTGCAGTTTTGGGTTCCTCAGTAGAAGGAGGACATCAAAGTATGTGAATGTGTCCAGATGAGGCTGACCAAGATGATGAAAGGCCTCACAGGCAAGAATTGGGAGGAGTGGCTGAGGCCACTTGGTTTGTTCAACCTGGAGAAGAGAAGGCTGGGGGTGACCTCATGGCAGTCTACAGCTTCCTCACGGAGGACAATGAAGGGAAAAGTGCTGATCTCCTCTGTCTGGCGACCAGTGACAGGACATGAGGAAATGGAATGAGGCTGCATCAGGGGAAGTTCAGAAGAACCTAGGAAAAGGTTCTTTACAGAGGGGGTGGTCACTCAGTGGAGCAGGCTCCCTGGGGAAGTGGTTAGAGCACCAAGCCAGCCAGAGTTCATGTAGTGTCTGGACAATGCTCTTAGCCATATGGTTTAATGTTAGGTAGTCCTGCTAGGAGCAAGGAGTTGGACTCTGATTCTTATAGATTACTTCCAATTTGAGATGTTTTATTATTCTCCGATTTTCCTAATACACAGTCCATAGTACAATGTTTTTTCCATTTTTGCATTTTAGGTGCCTTATCAGGAGCCAGAGAAAGCTGGGAGTATGATTCAGGAGCAAGAGACCTTCAGAGTCCAGACCTCCAGAGTCATTTTACACTACAAAAGGTGTTGGAATATGATGGAATCAAGGAGACCCGACAGTCTTCTCTGCAAAGACTTCTAAATCAGGCCTCAAATTTTAGCGGCTCTTTTGGAGGAAGCTACTTAGAACTTGCCAACACTGTAAGTACATTCTGCTTCTGCTTTTAAATTTTCCTAGAAGATTTTTATAGTTTGTGGGGTTTTTTTCAGTGTGTTTTGGTTTGTGGGTTTTTGTTTGTTTTCTGAAAGCAGCATATCAAGTTCAGGCTTAGAGCCTTTGAGCCTTCATGGAAACAATACTACACTGCTGCGGCTGCCTTTCATTTATCAGAAAACTCATGTGATTTTAGCAGTTGGTAAGTGTGTAGTATTTCCAAAGCTTGTATAACTGAGTTTCATTGAAAAGGGTAGGAATCTATGAGGTGCCAAACTGAAGTTCTTAATTTATACAATTTAACAGAAGATGTTTTTTAATGTGCCCTTTATGGACATGGTTTAGTCGTGGTCTTGGCAGTGCTAGTGTAGTGGTTGGACTCAATGATCTTAAAGGCCTTTGCCAACCTAAATGATTCTGTGATTCTAAGACTTGTGTCTGAAAACCTCTTAACAATTAATTTCAGTATGGTTCACATTGCTCAGAATTGTTGTGCAGAAAAAATATTCATATGTTATTTCATTACTTAATTATTTGATAATTTATTTAAACCCTTAGTGTGCTAGTACTTTGCTTTTTTATTTCTACAGGCAACTATTCTCCCCTGTAGAAAATCTGTAACTGTTGTGCATTCCACTGTATTGCTATCAAGTTTGTGTTTTAATTTTAAGCCAGATGTGTTATAAAACACCACCTATTTTGTAGCATGTTTCTGATTTATGCTGCACAGGAGTTTAAGTGGAGAAATAAAAGATACTAACATGAAAATGAAAAGTTTCTAATTTTTAAAATGACTGTTTATTTACATGCTTGACTTTGAAATAGTCTTGTAGTTCATGGTATTACAGGATAATTCAAGCTATAAGAGAACCTCAGAAGGCCCTCTAGTCCAACATCCAGCTTAAGACTTAATGTCTATTGAAGGTCGTGTCTGGCAACAGAGGAAAATCAATTCTTTAACTGCTTTAAATTCTTTAAGCAGTTAAAGAAAGAAAGGCCTTTTAAGTTTTACTTAAGTTCCTGAATATGAGCTGATGTATGACCTAAATTTTTCATATTCAGAGTAAAAATATGTAGATACTAAAACTTATTTAAGGGAGAAAAAAGTTCAAGGAAGTTGTCAGTCCCTTAAAGGAATTGTGTCCTCATTTTTCCTAAGAATGATAGTAAGGGATGGAGTGTAATAAATCATAAACTTTTTGATCTTCAAAACTGGACAGAAGCATATGGAAACTGGAAAGAGCAGAAAAATGAGCAGGCACACATATATTGTAGAGAGGTTAAATGGAGGACCTGGGAAATTATAGGTCAGTTAGCAGCTTTAATGATATGTTCCAGTAGTTTTTTGGAAATGTGAGCAAATTTAAGTGACCAAGAGACAACATGTGGATTTGTAAAAGAACAATCATATCAATCTAATCTAATACCTCCATTAACAGTTGGAGTACTTCCTCACACTGAAAACTGCTCATACAATAATCCACTAAAAAGATGCAAGTCTAGGTCTAAGGAGGATAATGGGTGAATCAATGGGTGTTCTGTAGCATTGGTTGACTTTGTTTAAAAGTTAGTATTTTGAAAAGGGCTGTTGCACACCTGATTAGTTTAAAGGATGTACAATGCACTTTGACAGAGGTTTTAAGTAGAACTGCTTAAAAGAAATATAGCTGGCAAAAAGCATGGCTTGCATACTTTTTCCTGGATTAGGAAATGTGAGTTGCTGTGTCCTGTTTGGATATGGAGTTCATTCAGGTTTCAAGGTGGGTGTGCACTTTGTATGTCCTCTGTCTATGCTCCTGGCTGATGATGGTTCAGAAATCATGGGCTTTGGTAACTTCTTGTACATTTGCAAATATAAAGACACAAGTGTGCAGTGTTTCTAGAACGCACAGTGTGAAGGCTACTGCAGTCCCATGGCGTGCAGAAATCTTAAAAATGGTGAAGGCTTATATGAAATAAAGGTCTCTGGATCTTACATTTTTCTATAAGTTTATTCCCATCTCTAAATTGCTTCTATACTTAATGTCATGAAAGATGCCTGATCTTTGTTTTAACAAGCATCTGTTACACTTACACTTTTAAATAGTATTTGTGTTCTTTCAAACCATAGAAAAATCAGCAGTCTTTCCCTTTTATGTAGGTAAATACAATACCATCTCCATTTGACTCCTGTTGAGCATTAGTCATATATAAGTTTTTCATTTGGCTTTATTAAAATGGAGAGAGAAGGGAATGCGAGAAAACTGAGAGAATTGTTTACTTTGGTTTTCATTGTTTACATTTATTTCCTTTGCACAGTTTTTAATACTGAACACACTTACTGCAGTCTAAATTCACCCTCTTTACACGTAGTCTTCATAGAGTGGTGATTTAATATGGGTACTTGTGTCTCTTTCTCAGATTGTTTTACCTAACTGCATTTGCCATAATGACAACCTGAGCTGCTCCCTTGTGTTCATTCTCACAATGCATTCATTTTCTCAGCGTCTGTATTTCTGTGGGTTGAATCCTGAGAACTCTTCCAGTTGTACACAACTAGCTGGGCATATTCCTTTGTACTACAGTACAAAGTATGTATAGTAGTTATAGTACTTTTTAATTTATTTATAGTATTTATAGTGTATTATATACAAAGTATATTATATACAAAGTACTACAGTACAAAGTATACCAAAGTATTACTGTAACCAGTATTACCTCAAAAAAACCCANGTACTACAGTACAAAGTATGTATAGTAGTTATAGTACTTTTTAATTTATTTATAGTATTTATAGTGTATTATATACAAAGTATATTATATACAAAGTACTACAGTACAAAGTATACCAAAGTATTACTGAAACCAGTATTACCTCAAAAAAACCCAAAAACCAAACAACAACAACAAAACCCACAAAAAAAAACCAAACACACACTCACAAAAAAAAAACCAAACCACAAAAAAAACGCCCAGATGGATAT
This sequence comes from Agapornis roseicollis, assembly GCA_002631895.1. Lineage (NCBI taxonomy): Eukaryota > Metazoa > Chordata > Aves > Psittaciformes > Psittacidae > Agapornis > Agapornis roseicollis. The sequence continues at coordinate 8,018 of NDXB01004874.1, read as the reverse complement.
TTAGTAACTGCATTTGTTCCCTTTGCGAGTTGTTACTGTTTGTAAAGCTGTATGATAGAGGACAAAGAATTAAGAAACAGACTGTGTGGACACTTCTATCCGGAATTCTCAATTCTCCTAAAGTTAACCAGAGAGATTTATCTTCTTCAGGACACTTACAAAAAAAGCAGAGCAGGGCCTCTCAGTGTCATTCTTCTCTCAGATGCACAGTTCCTGGCAGCTTCTCCCCGTGCATCTAACAGGCCATATGAACACACTCATGGAAGCAGTGTTGTTTTACATTTTTTGATAGATGTTTAGGTTTTAAACTTAGAGGTCTAACAAAGTAATTGTTGTATGGGTGAACGTACATCAGTTCTTTTGCTAAGAAATCATATGATTGTTTTTCTGTCAGCTCCTTGAAGTGATTTTTCCTTCTGGAGTGTCAGTTCTTGTTACTTAATTTCCTTTTTTTTTTTCTTTCTGACAAACTTTTTGATTTTAAACTGTGCAGTCAGGCTAAAGACATCTCTGTGGTGATTATGTACTTCTATAGCAGAGATTATACTTCTCAGTCAATATAAAAGGTCTTTATGCTGCCGTCAACATTTAAGTTCTGCAGAGATTTGCAAAATCTAAATAAATGTCAGGCCATTATAATTTTGCTTAGTTTTTATAAAGTGAAATTTTTAATGCATTTGTGAAATCCTATGAAAATACAGCTCTACAAAGCTTTATAAAAACATAATATCTTCTCTGAAGATTTTGTTCGTTCACAGAAAGAATGTAAATTTTAGAAAGTGCTGTTTGAAATTTAACCCTTTATACTCTTTGCATGTTTTTGTGTTTGCTTTGCATTATTTTGCTGGTTTAGTTTATTAACATATGTTGAGGTTCAGCTTTTGTTTTATCTGAATAATTCATTCTGTAATCTTTACAGTGAGTTAATCTTTCAGTATTTTTCAGACTCACATTTTTAGATAGCTCACATTTTTGGTACCAGTATTTATAACTAACTTGTTAACTTTTAATGTGGCCTGTCACCACTGAGTAGGTAATGTACCTGTTTGTGCCAGTAGGTTAAATACTGCAGCACATATCTCTGGTGAGAACCCTTGTAGGTGTTCCAAATGTAACCATTTATGAACTCAGTGTGTATTGCATTGGGATGTAAATAATTTTAGTATCCTTTGTGGATAGAAAAGGATTATTTTGTGCCTGTGAAAGTTTGGGAGCTGTTTTTTATTTTCACTTGGATTTTCAAAGTTGGACAAGGATCACTAATGTGGATAGTCATGTAACTATAGTGAAATAGCTGATTGTGTTCACATCACTTCCCAGGCAGCCATGTGATACTAATGCGTTCCCTGTGATGCTATCAGGAGTAATAGCACTCTGTTGTAGGAGCTAAAGTATTGCTGTTCTCTGAAAAGATCATATGAAACATCCTCTTGATATGGTGGGCATATTTCACATAAGAATTACTGTTAAGTTTAATCAGATGAAGCAGTAAGATTTGTGTATATTTATTTCCCTTTTCATATTCTCTTTGCAAGTGATTGAAGTAGACTAGGTTAACTTTTTTTTTTTAATTTAGAATATGTGCCTTAGTTCAGTATTGTTTTAAGATGAATCAGGTATCTATCGCAGGTAGATAAGCTTAGATAAGTAGAAGCAGTTGGAAGTGTTTCATTTGCCAGTATAATATGATCTCCTACATCTGTTCTTTCAGGTGTAAATAATTCTGGTGGCCTGAGAAAGTCTCTGCACAAAGATCTTACATTATTTTTAAATGTGAGTGACCCCAAGTGTGTTGGTGCATGGGTTTTTTTTCAGCTGTTGAGTCCCTGGACTGGTATGATACAGCATCCTTTAATCTATTTGATTTTTTCCTTCCAAAGATACTCCAGCTGTATTGGCAGTTCTTTGATTGCACCTTTCCTGCTAGGGCTATTTTGGTTGAAAACATTTAGAAAAATTTGCTGAGGATATGGTTGACTTTGAGAGGGGAAGAATACAGATGTGTTTTTGAGAATAGAGTGTGGTAGGATTTCATCATGATCACTTGCATTTAGAAGCCTCTATTTTACTTCCTCCTCAAAGCAGCCATGCAAGGGCCACAGGTGTGGTTTTCTTACTACCTGAGAGAAGGGCATATTTACAGAGTTGCTAGCATTGCTTCCTGCAGAATCCTGTGGTTCTGGCCAGAAAACAGGCAGGCATAATCCTGCTTTATTTTGTGCAGGGCTGTCAATGCAAGATGGATGTTTCTAGTTAGGAGAACATTGGGCACAGATTGCTCCACCTGCCAAATCTGCGCTTCTCACCTTAACCAGGGCTGATTTTGCAATGTCTCCATCAAGAACAAAGTAGAAAGTTAATGCTATAAGATTCTTAATGCATATTCTCTGAACTACACTGCTTTTCCTCAACTATTCCTGCCTATTTTGCATTTGTATTTCTCTCATTTGGAAGTGCTGAAAACTTTCTTGAGCTTGGGAATGGATCATTTTAGTCATGCATCTGTGTGACAGGGTATGCTTTATGTACATAAGGATTAAGGTGACAAAACCAAATATAGCCGTAATCAAAATTAGAGTGTGGGCTCTCTGTGCCAAATGTAGATATAATCTCTGATGGGTATACAGCCCAAAAGTTTATAGAGTACAAAGCCATACTGGACATATCCATAGCAAAGCAGTATGTCCTTGTATTAGCACTAGTTTTTCAGCATGATCACTAGCAGGTGGGAACTTACTGTCTTTGTTTCAGGAAGTGTCATGTTCATCAAAAATAGATATTCTTACTGTGATACTTATCTATTAATTGGATTTGGTGAATGCTTGCATTGCTATTTTTTTCCTCCTTCAGAGCATTGAGCTGCAAGTTATGACAGACAGAACCATTGTTTTGAGAAAGTTATTCTTTTTAGTTGATGTAATTTATACTGGACGATAATATTCCAGAGGTCACTATTACATTTTTCAGGGACAGATGAATTTTTCTTTCCCACCTAGATAATCTGCTCTATGTTCAGACAAACCTAACTTGCTATTGTTGATTATGTACATATGATTATTTATATATATTTTGGGTATAAAGAGCACACTTAATATTATAATTATATGTATTATATGTATATATATGTATGTCAGACTGTGACTGTAGTGCAGCTGGTTCTGGATAACTGCTTGAAACAGCCTTGATGGGCTGTTTTATCCTGAGTCACAATAACCATTTGTGTGCTCTGAGGTACATGCAGATCTAAACTAGGTGATTTGCATGTAAATTTGGTGCTGCCATGTTATGGAGCATATAACAACTTTTTGCAATGCCTTAATATTATACAATGCACTTATTACTTTAGCAAAACAGTATTATAGAGATGCTTGGTATTTGACATATATTCACATATGACATTCTGTGATTAAATTCAAATTGCTGAATTTATTCTCTTTGTCTGGCCCTTTCTCTATCACTTCAGACCATTTTAAATGGTTTTATAACTCAGTAATATTAGTATTTCCTTTTCTGGCAAACTCTGCCCCTTTTTCTTCTCCCTCCTCTCTCCAAATCTCTGTTTTTAAATTAAGCTTCTTTGTTTCTTGGCTTGGGAAGCTCTATTCTTTCAGCTTCCCCACCCCTTTTCTTATTAAACAGTGAAATTTGGCCCCAAATCTATCAGGTACTCAGTGCTCTGCAAACACATCCTCTTCGACTGGAGAGAGCAATGGCTTCCTCATCTCTCTGCCTGAGGCTGGTGTGGACAAAGCACGTTTAGATTCCGTGTGTTTCAAGGAATTTATTCAGTGCTAGAGCATTTTATAGGATATGTCAGGACCCACTTACTTGTGCACAAATTGATTTATTCCCAAGTTACTTTGTTGGAAAGTCTGTTCTGTATTCAGCATACTGTCAAAAGTAAACTGTAAGAGCCATGTCTCTTACTTTCCTCCCCTTGCAGTCATTTGTTTTCCATGTCCTACATGCAGTTTCTTTTTCATGCCAGTAAAACCTATTGAAGTTTTTTCAATAAGAATGCAAATTGTAAAATGTAAAAATGTAGCCTAATGATTTCTTCAGCTGGAACCCTATTAGGTAGAAAGGCCTAAAGTTGAACATTCTAGTGGTGTGAACAGTAGCACTTACTATTTATAGAAGATTTGTGCCCAAGATAACCTTGCCTTTTGTGCCTTCGCTTCCAAAGTAGGCTTCATTTCCATTCTGCCAGTCTAAAACTAGAATCCAAGAGTTTCTTAAAGCAAGATCTGATTATTGGAAAACAGACTCAGGAGGCTTGGCTTACCAGAAAGCAGGCAGAACGGCAGTTTTGTCTGACAGATGTTTTTTATGTTAAATGGGAAGCTGTTTGCTGTTTGTCTTTGATTTCAAGCCAGCATTGTAATGGAGTTTGTTTGTCTGAAACAGGTATAAGGTGTACTAAGTCTATGCATTGTATTTTTACAGTCCTGGCTTCTGTAGCTCTCTAACAGTGCTCAGTTACTCTTCTCTTGTAAACTAAAATGGACATGATGGATTAGTTCTGCCAGGAGTCATTAATTTTATATGAAATGTGTTTTTCTGTCTTATGAACCTACTGGATCATAACAGACATAGAGGTGAGCAAAAGGCAGATTTGTAAGCTTTATTGGAAATTCACTTCAGTAGCATACATGCTGAGGGGGTTGGTTTGTTTCGTTTTTCTGTTACAGAATACAACATGCTATAGAGTACAACATGATAGGTGTCAGCACGGGGCAAATTTGCTGAGGCAGCCTTTTAATAGCTCCTTTTGACTGAGGCTTTTAACTGGATCTTTTATGTGACAGTTGAACAATATCTCTTACAAGCATGTAACAAAGGTGAAATGTAACAGAGTGATGGGTTTTGACCCAGCTTAGTAGTAATTGCATGATGGGAACTGCTGTGTGGCAACTGGGTGCAACAGAAAAGGGCCCCTTAAGAAGTGTGTTTAAGTAGATGTTTTGAAGGTCTATGGAAGAAGTTTCAAAACTTCTAGTTGAACTTAGTTGCAAGGTCTTTATGTCTTTCCCTGCTCCCCCTCTTTGCTAGAAACTGTCTTTGTGCATCCTGTTTTGTTTGCTGTAGTTAAGGGAGCCCTATCTCCAGTGCAGGTGTTCAGATCTTTTTACTTTTTCAAATTTCTTGTTTTTCCGGTTTCCAGAAGAGCAGTTCACCTGGTATGTTAGGCCAGCACCACTGCACGCAGTTATATGGAATGTAATATTATAACTTTGCTTGGCAAAGTGGTAAGATGAGCCTGAGGCCCAGGAATACTCTGTTGAAGCAACATTAACTTCCTGGATTCTGGTTTGCCAGAGCAATTACCACATAGCTTTCTAACAGGGTCTTTTGTATTAACAGCTTTCCGCTCTGTGCTTTGCTTGAGCTTCTGTGAATCCTCATTTATTAAAAAGGTGAGAAGACTTATTCCCACTCCTCTTCCACAAACGTACTAACACCCTATGTTTTGGTTACACGATACAAAGGAATTTGATAATAAAATGAAAATCTTAACCGTATTGCAGAGTTGAAAATGGACTCTAATGTGTTTTTACAGTTCAGTGCTGGCGCAGTTACAATGGAGTAATCAACCGCTATCCTGCCAACCAAGCAAGAAAAGGCAGGTTTTCCACAGAAGCCTATAAGTGCCATGGGTAAATTCATTAAGATGATCCTGCTCCCTGCAGTCTTTTCTTTGTCACTGTCAGGTCTGGGACATTGACCTGAGGCAACACAGAATGGTGCCACTGTTGAAACTCCCTGCTTCTCTTCGTGTTTGTTCTGTTTGTTTGTTTGTATATGTGTGTATGAGGGTTCTGCTTGGTTTTGTTTGTTCAGATTTTTTGATGAATATATGTTTGTCAGCACAGCTACTTTGGGGAACTATTTTGGTACCAGTGCAGAGAAAATGGGAGGTGAGTACTTATGCAGAGGCATTCTCTTGCACTTACTATTTCTACTTTTTGTGAAGAACTGTTTCAGCATGATTGCTTCATTTTTGGGCTAGAAAATCACATTATCCTTCTCAACTGGCAGATAGATTATGACAATAGCTATGTTGATGTGTATGCTAAACCCTACTCTTCATCATGGTAGGAAGCAATGAAAGTAAACTTTGAATTTCAGGAAGGGCAGTGTCTGTTTGTGAAGAGAAACTCAATGATGTTCCCAAGTTACATTTGTGCCTTTAAGCTAAATAACGTCTTTAGTTTCCTACACTAAATTTTGTATTACTTTACCTACTTGAGGCTGTAATTTGAGGGAATTGACTGGAGAAAAAGATATTAAATCTTTCTACCCTATGAATTTTTAAAGATTTTCTAAGTGCATATTTTTGGTTGAACATAATTTTTACATGGCTATTGACTGTCTGGTATGCATTATAGAAAAGGAGGGAAACATGTTTCTGTAGCACCTACAGAGGTGCCAGGTGTTTGTTCATAATGCTGAAAGGATTTTTTGTCAGGATTCTAAATTCTGAAGACAGAGCAAACAAGATTTCAAATTTTTTAAAGATGAGTTTGTTTATTTGCTTTGGTTTAGTTGGTTGATAGACCCTTATATAACAGTAAACACTAGAAATATTTAGCAAGTAATTTCTGAACTTAATGAAATAAGGGACTATCCAGGTGAGGCCTGAAAGTAAAGAAGATTTTAGCTTTGTAATCATGTTTCATGAACCAAATAGACCATACAAGATAGTCAGAGATACCATAAATACAGAAGCAAAGCAGGGTTGTTCGCTGTCCTTCCCAAGGTAAAATGAAACTGAGATGTGAAAGCTGTAAGGCAGCCTTGAAGATTATGGTAAGAAGCTTAAATGGAGGAAGGTGTATAGGAAAAAAAATCTCAGAACAGCTTTGAAAGGTACATGACAGAGCAATTAGAAGGCCAAAACCAAAAAATAATTTTATGGACAAGATGGGTTTTAGAATAAAGAGCTTGGATTTTATGTCTGATATTTAAGGAGAGAAAAAAACCCAAATCAACAAAACAAAACACAGACCTTTAGAAAAATAAAGAAATATTTACTGGATAGTAAATAGTTAGGGAGTTGACAAGTGAATTTGTTGATAGTAAATCCTGGATTTGTTGATAGTAAAATACATCTGGTTGAAAGCTAGGGAGTTTAACTGACCACAGGTTTTATATATATATATATTTATATATATTTATATATATTTATATATATTTATATATATTTATATATATTTATATATATATATATAATTTGACATAATTNNNTAGAATAAAGAGCTTGGATTTTATGTCTGATATTTAAGGAGAGAAAAAAACCCAAATCAACAAAACAAAACACAGACCTTTAGAAAAATAAAGAAATATTTACTGGATAGTAAATAGTTAGGGAGTTGACAAGTGAATTTGTTGATAGTAAATCCTGGATTTGTTGATAGTAAAATACATCTGGTTGAAAGCTAGGGAGTTTTACTGACCACAGGTTTTATATATATATATATTTATATATATTTATATATATTTATATATATATATATAATTTCAGCAGACATAATTGTCTAAGTGATTTTTGTTATAATTTCTGCCAAAATGAGATCTTGCCAAATTCCGTAAGTGCTGAGTGAGGTTAGTACTCTTGTTGTTTAAATGCTCATGCCAACCCAAAAGTTCTATAGAGCTTCAAACAGGGATCAGACATTTGCCTTGCATTTGCCAGAATTCATCTGCTTGAAAATGTTTCAAATGGAACATTTCAGTGAATCTAATTTTTCAAATACTTATACATGCATACATTTTTATCAATGTGTGTGCATATGCATGTATTTGTATGTAAGACATGCTAAGGCACATGAAGAACAACAGGGTGCTTGGTGACAGCCAGCATGGCTTCACTAGGGGGATATCCTGCCTGACCAATTCGGTGGCCTTCTATGATGGGGCTATGGAACTGATGGACAGGGGTAGAGCAGTTGCCGTCATCTACCTGGACTTGTGCAAGCGTTCGACACTGTCCCACACGACATCCTTGTCTCTAAATT
>NDXB01004873.1:167907-284617 GCA_002631895.1 Agapornis roseicollis | reverse complement strand
GGGGGGTTGGAACATGATGATCCTAAGTTCCTTTCCAACCCTAACTATTCTATGATTCTATGATCTTTGGCTGATGCAGTTCTTCCAGAATGGTGCCACATATTCCTGTTGATTCCAGCTTGTTTCTTCTCCCTGAGGTTATGCAGAGGATCAGATGGGATAGTGCCCAACAGCATCTCAGGAACCCAGCTTGTCTGGTCCATTCTGGTTCTCTGACCTTCTGGAGCTGGCATGGTGCCTCTGAATCCCTCTGCCCATCAGCTGTTCTTTCTGTCACTGTGCCAAAGACAGATTTTGCATTCCAACCTCAAGATCCCTTCACCTGATGCATGTTTTCATTATGGCTATTTTGCCAGGGTCCATAAAAATACATTAGAGCAAAAACTTTCACAAAATATCTCTTCAGGGTGAATTGCAGATCTTCATCTCAGGATGCTCCTTTGAGTGGTATCAAGAGTAAGCATATGGATGTCTGACCCACAGAGGAGGCTGAAGGTAGAAATATGGAGGAGCCATAGCTGCAGTGGGTTATTCCCTGACTAAACGGCCTGAGTTTGTAAAAGGTGTGTTTGGACACCCATATGTATTCAATTCCACTTTAGGGTTAGGGTCTCTTTAGGTTTGTGTACTGCTTGAAGTGCTCCAGTTTTGCCAGCTCAGTATTAAAACTCAACTTTCTATTTTTTTTTATTATATTTCATTTTAGAATTATGGGTTTGTAGTTAAACAGCTCAGTGGGTAAAGTAAATGAGAATAGAGTGAAATTTGTTTTTACAGATGTAAAAATATAAAAGCCCAGAATCTCTGTTCTGCATCAGAAAAGTATGTATGTCAAAATCTGTTTCTACCTAAACAAACCAGTCTTTGCTTTTAACAGATACTGATGACAGAACTCTTCCTTTGCTTAGTATCAGCAAGCAATTCCTCCAGACTTCACTCAGCAGCCATGTATGATTTTGAACTGATGCGTGGAGAAACAGATCCAACCCTGCCTTCTGGGTACATCTTTTTTTGAAGCTGCCTGCTTTGATACTCTTCCTGACCATTTTTAATTCTTACAGTATGATGCTTAGTTTTTTAATTATACCTGACAAGGCCTTTTCTCCCACTACTTCTTTTATACCCAGTATCGACCATTTGCTTATTGTCTTTCCAGAAAGAAACTTTCTCTAAAACTATAGCTAGAAAAATAGCGGAGTTATTCCTAAGGGCTTGTAGTGATAGGACAAGGGGTAACAGGTTCAAACTTAAACAGGGGAAGTTTAGATTGGATCTAAGGAAGAAATTCTTTCCTGTTAGGGTGGTGAGATGCTGGAACGGGTTTCCAAGGAAGGTTGTGAGTGCTCCATCCCTGGCAGTGTTCAAGGCCAGGTTAGATGAAGCCTTGGGTGCATGATTTAGTGTGAGGTGTCCCTCCCTTGGGTGGCAGGGGGGGGTTGGAACTAGATGATGTTAAGTTCCTTTCCAGTTCTAACTATTCTATGATTCTATGATCTTTTTCTGGGTGCTCAAATGACCCAACCATTGTTGTGCCTGAGTAGATCTTGTGTTTCCCCATTTAGACCACAACACAGTGGCAAGTATGAGGATCCCTATAAATACAGGCACAAAAACTGAGACAAGACAGACAAGGCACAATGACCCATAGGAGCTTTATTAGATGTGCGCTTGCACTACAGTACAGTGTGGTATAGGCACACTTGAACCAGATACAAGTAGGTTAACTCAAGTACAACAGTTGCAGCACAGAGGAAAACTAATCCACAAATCCTACCCAGAAGGGAGGGTTAGTTCCTCCTGAACTCTCTCAGACTAAAGCTATGCTATAGCTTGTATCAAGCTAGGTATTTTAAAGCTCTCACAGGTACTACAGTGCTGTCACTGTTAAAACTGCACTGTGACACTTGCAGGGGAGCTGTCATCTGAGCCATTGTGTTACTGTAAGATTACAACTTGAAACTTTGCAAAGTAAGGCATCCTAATAAGATTACTGCTGAGTTGCAACTACTTTTGTTCTGAGGCAAAGTTTGCGTAGCTGTAAGAAAATCTACTAGTTTCATGAGTAAGAAGGAAACTGAGAAATTCAGTGACCATTTTTTTCCTTGATATTTTCTTTTTGCATTTCTAACACTTCAGCTTATGACTTCTGGACTTCACCTCAGATTTCTTGTTAAGCATGGGAAAAAAGCCCTCCCTTGTTTAATATCAATAAGCAAGTTTTTTTATGCTTCACTCAACAGTAATGCACATTCATATCATGTGTCTTGAAACTTGAGCAAAATGCAGCCTTGCAATAGTTAAGGGAAAATGAAAGGGCCGAAGTCCAAACTGAAGCCCGTTTAAACACAAAGCTATTTTACAGAAGATGTCCATGTGGAAGGTTTACACATTTTACTTCTTGGTTCTGAGTTAGAGAATTGTGTTCTGCAGAAAAGGACACCTTCAGAGATAAACCCCAGAATGCTCCCTTTTGTTCAGTGCAAACAGCCCTTCAGGGGAAGAAAACAGCAGTCAGGTAAGAAGAAATTGACGTTATATGTGACCATATGGATTTTATTTATGTGACCATATGGATTTTATTATTATTTTTTTTTTTACCTTTTGTAGTATTGTAAGTATTTTTTTGTATAGCTTGGTCTGCATGATCACCTTAAATCTGTGTATTTGTAAATAGGCCAGTGTATCACACAAAGAGTTGCCTTATAAAACATGTTGAGCACCAAAGCATTTCCAAAATCTTCTTTTCCAACCTAGCTGCACTTTCTTGGGAGCCCAGTGAGGTCTCTTGTTTCTGACCAGCCAGAGAAGAAGGAGGAAGCACCGTTTCACCTGCATGCTGCTGCTCAGCTTGCCATATGTCTGTACTTTCTCCTGCCCTATGTTTTGCTTAGTGCTTTGAAAGCTACATGTAGTACTGTTACACAGTTTGAGGAGTTTTTCAGATTCTTGCTTCTGTGTTCTTCACTGAACTTTTTATCATCTCCTAATTTTCCTAGTGAAGATGGTCTTCAATTTAGGTCTTGGATGTAACGTTGCACATTAGAATGAGTCACAGCTGTCCCCTCATTTTCACTGTATAATAATTTACATCAGTTTAAAGTGTGTGTAGATTTGAAATGGTAATGCTTTACACCCAGAATACATGAGTGCAAATGGCCATGGCACTGTATGGTCCCATGGAATACTTGAATGACTTACACGCTTCTAGATGTGCTTTGACATGCTGCTTCATCCATTTTATTTGCATGGATGACCTCTTACTAAGCACTTAGAATAAGGTTTTTTTTTCTGTATGTTCTGTTCACATCATACAGAGGGTCATGAGACTGCAGTTTCTGGCTCTGTGATGAGATCATGATTGCCTAGTTCTGGTCATACAAAGTTAAAGCACTGTGACACATTTAATATCTGCCATTTAGAGAGGCAGTGATACAGGTTTGGAATTAATATCACTCTCTGCCGTGCTTGATATTCTGATGGAGCAGACACTAGTGCCACATTCAGAGCCTCAAGACAAATCTCTCCATTAATTAATTTGTCAGGTGTTCTTGTCCTGTACTTAAGACACAGAAATTTAAAGATTTTCTTGCCTTCTACAGGTGTAAAAAAAAGCATCTTTAATGCTTAATCCTCTCTGCACTGCAGCTGCTTCATGTATGATATAATCTTCATGTATTGTCAGTGGACCAGTTACGTTCAGTCTTGCACAAAGTCGTGAGCCCAGATTTTGTTCTGTGTTGAGTTGGAGATGCTTTCCTGTTGGGAAGGAATTGACATGTTTGAATTAAACCAAAAGGGAAACCTTGTGCAGCACCCATAAGCTTTAGTCATAGTAAGTACCATTTGTGTTTGCCTGTGGAAACAGAAATGTGAACAGTTAATCCTTGCAATAGATTTCTCTCTTTGCTACCTATGCACAGCAAAGCAAACAGCTCCATCTTACAGGGCTTTGGTTTTGGCACAAAAACTCTGAAGGTGTATAGGCCCAAGAAATCTCTGATTACAGGTCTGATGGTTTTAAATCCTAGTGTACAGTTTCATGAATTTCTTCTTCATGTTTTTTCTCTTCAAAGTGGGAATGCATAACGGAGAAGGAAAAAATAAAAAGCATCATCAGCTAGCTTGAATGGTAACCTAAACAGTGGCTTGTTTGATGTAACATGGAATGATTCTTTTAAATAGATGTATATTAATTTGTGCAGTGAGCCATTCAGCTCCTGCTTTGAAGTGCTCTATGAGAACAAAATTGACAGAATAGTCATTGTCTATTAGCAAGATAGCATTGCCTTTAGTGAATTAGCTCAGTTATTTGTCCGATGCTTAAAATAGTACAGTATGTTTGTATGAAACTGCTAAGGCTTTTTGATAAGTCTCATTCTTACAGTGTCTTTCCCTACTTCTGCATTGTTCCCTTCCCATATGCAGTTTTCAGGCTGTGCCAGATGTGCTAAATGCCCTTCGCTGCACACTTGGAATTTATATTACCATAAATATAATTCTTCACATTTTGTGAAGACATAATAAAATAGACAAAATAAAATGTGCTCTATACTACTCTTAGCCATTTGTGGGAAAGACATTGATATTGAAGAAGAATTAGACTTTCCCAAAGAAATTAATTTCCAAGGAAGTGTGTAGCCTAATTGCTGTATTTTACAGTACTCCACATACCACTGTGGCTCCCTAAGCCATACTAGGCATCTTGTATACTCAAGCTGATTATCTGACTCTCTTCAGTATTTAGTTGGATATTGTAATTGGGTATTTTGACAGTTGGCCTTGAGGCCCTTGACTCAGTTTGAAGTCCTTGCTGTATTACACAATATACAAGTACAGGCATAAAGAAGGTCTGACTAACACAACAGTGCTTCTGCTGGAAACAAAACAGCAAGAACAAAAACCAAAACAAAACAAAACCACCCAAACACAAACCCCAAAACTAACCAACATCAACAACAAAAAAACAACAACCCCCAAACAAAAATATTAGGTACTAGTTTAGAGCACCAAGTCAGAGAAGTGCAATTGTGTAGGCTTCATGTAATTGGTATGAGTAGCCGTTTGATGCCGTTCTTTCCAGGTACCAGGATGAGCAACAGATATATGACCTGAAGTCATCTAATGATGACTTGTGTAAAATCACTGCTGAGTGGTCTAGGCCTGCTGGCTCAGAGAGCTATTGATGATGCAAAGGTGAAGTGAGGACAGAATGTGGTCTGGAGTCTAACTTTGAGATCGGCATGTCTTTAGTACCTTGACTTTATATTTCATATCTAAAACACATGTTGTGTTAGTACTGCAATGCCTGTGATTTTTAACCAGCTTACTTGCTGCAGAGTCAGATATCCATATCTGAGGGCTGTAGTCCTGAGCAACTCAGCTGCAGTTGGATTGGGTGCCTGGAGTGCACCATAGCTTGCTCCTTAAAGAGTGGGTATAAACATAGCTCCATAATAAAACTGCCACTATATGATTATCTTAGTTATTTTTTACTCTTGGAGGTACCATGTAACTTCTTGGGATCATGTCATCTTACACGCCACCTACCAGCATTTGCCTTTAATGAGATTTTGCAGAATGTTTAGATAGCCTTCCAGTTACTGATATATTTCCATGCTTTTCTGCAGAAAACAATTGGTATCAAGCCTGTTTCGTATATTGTAGCATTGCAAATCTTTTGCACTAATGCCAGAATCATTGCTAACAAAACCACTGGAGTTTAGAGGGATATTTCTTTCCTTTCATTTTACACCGTACCCTGGATTGCCAGATATCCTGAAAAAATAAGACGACTTACTCACTTGTGTTTTACAACTCCTTGGAAGAAGTAGCATCTAAATCTGTTCTGTGTAGTATTACATTGCTCCTTGTTAGATTTTGAATGCCTTCAAATAGTTAAGGGGGGTGGCTGAGACACCTGAATTTTGTTTGTGATCCAGCCCTGATGCTGTTTGACTTGCCCTGAGCTGATCTCTTGCCTAGTGTAACTTTTTCTGTAACCATCTGTACCGTAGCACTAATTAAAGGTTAAAAAGAAATAAAATTGAGGTATTGTGGGGTATTGCTGAGAGCACAAGGGTCTATACAGTAGAGCTGTTGTACTAAAACATTTTGATGGATCCTTAAAATTCTAAGCTGCCTAATGAATAGCTTGGTTTCAAGATACTTGGGTTGTCTTTAAAGCCAACTTCTGTTTGTGTGCTTGGAAGAGAGAGAGGAGAAGCAGAAAAGATACAAGATCTCAGTGATAAGCCTCCAGGACACAGGTTAATTTAGAAGTAGACTGTTTGAAACTAGGCTTCACCAATATTTGTAGCTTCCTTGTTTCCAGTTTTAATTGCTTTACCTTCAAACCAATTGTAAGGATGTGGTTTATCATGACCTGTCTTCAGCTGTTGAAAACTGATGTGCCTAGGCTAAGACAATCACTTGGTCTCCCTCTGTAGGCACCAGAGGTAGATTGGATGCCAGTGTTTGGATAAGATGAATTGCCTGTTGGAGAGATGTAGATGACTCAATTGGCTCTTGAGGAAACCTAGATGATACCGATCTGTAGCCAATTTGCTTGATTTTTAGGTGGCTGCAGTTCACTGCAGTGACTCTCACCCACAGGATCTTACGTGCTAACACTGAAGAACATATGAAGAACAGAGTACTCAGCAATGAGGAATAACTCTAAATCCTACACTTTCCTCAGAATCCTATCTTCTATCCAAATATTGCAACTTTATTTAACCTAAAAGTACTTTTCTCCAGTTTTATCAGCCTGTGGATTGCAGTTACCACTTTGGTTACCTGAAAAAAAGCCTAGATAATTGTTGCAGATAGAAGGACAGTAGCCCGTTCTTGTTTTGTGTGACCAAAAGCAACAGATTTGTTAAGGCTTTTTTTCTCCCCACTTTTCGTAGATTTAATGTTGAGGGAATAAAAACCTGCATAGTTTTACTATAGGCTTTCTTTTGGGTGACTGAGCTCAAGTGAAGTTCCCTTGGGATTATGCTGCATCTGAGTTCTGTGGTTTTGTTTGTGCTTCGAGTATTTCTATTTTAAAAGGGGGATATATGTGAATGTGATGAATTGTACTGTTTTATTTAACCAGTGACATGGAGCAACTTCCACTTCTCCCCTTGCCAAACACAAGTAATTTTGTTTGAAATCAGGCTGCAATGCTTTTTTTATAAATTTGGTTAGAAGCAATTTGTAGCTCTATTAATACATGTAATTCTAGTAGTCTTTCATCCTGGGAAGGTCTGGCACTGGCATAAAAATTGAGTTTTCCCATGAAAGCATGGATTGCTGCTGGGGCTTTGTTGAGGTTTTTATCAGCAATGAACTGAATAGAAGCAATCAAAAAGAAAACAAGAAAAAAAAGTAAAAAGGTGAGCTGGGAATATGGAAGAAGGAAGAAGAATTGAAATGGTGCCCTTTTTCCAGAGACAAGCCCATTAGCTCCCCTTAATCATAGAATCTTAGATTACTTTCAGTTGGAAGGGATGTTCAAAGGTCATCTAGTCTAATGCCCTTGCAATGAGCAGGGACACCTTCAGCTTCAACTGTGTCCAGAATGACATCTAGCCTGGCCTTGAATGTCTCCAGGGATGGCACATCCACCACATCTCTGGGCAACCTTTGCCAGTACTTTACCACCCTCATGAAAAAAACTGTCATCCTCACATCCAACCTGAATCTCCCCTCTTTTGACTTCTCTGAATTCTGCAGGTATTCCTCTTGCATTTTTGTTTGTTTGCTAGGTTTGGTTTTGTTTGTTTGGTTGGTTTTTTTTTTTTTTGTTGGTTTGTTTTTTTTGGTTTTTTTTTAAAATAGGTGCTTCATTATCTTTAATTTTCATTGACTTCAACTTCTATGCCAGTGGTTCACACAGATGCTTGTTCTGTCCATGCCAGTGGCACTGCAGTCATTTTGCCCAGGCCTTCTCCAAACTTTGTTAATATGTTATTACAAACTCTATGTGTTTTCTGCAATTTCTCTTTTCCCTGACACAAATCTAGCATCTTCTAGTCTTCTTCTATGTACAAACCTTTCTCTAAATTACCTACGGCCAGTATACATTTTGCTTTCACAACAATAATTCTCTGCCTTTTAGCATGCCTGCCTTGTGACTTGATGGTGATGAGAATAATTTCTGTGGCCTGTTGTTCTGTATCTCTCAGCTGCCCTTTCATCCCTACACATTTCTGAGCGGCTGTCTATCTATGTATGAGGTATTTTTGTATAAGACCATTCATAAATACTAGTTACTCTCTGTTTTTATATTGCCAGTTTTTGCTCTTCATTTCAGTAACCTTGGAGATCACAGCAGTCATGTAGAATATTCTGTTTGGTGGCCTTTCTACATGTTTGGAGAAATAAAGGCTGAAAAAGACTCAGTGATCCTTATTTTAGGGAAGATGTTCTTGCTTGGGGGCTTCCTAGCTTGTAAATTTTTCTGTGATTTTTTTTCAAAAGACATATATTTATCTCTTTGAGAGGTTAATCTCCTACTGCACTGCTGCTTTGAATATTTATTGTGCCATTAATGTTCCAATGAGCAGTTTGTAACTCAAAGTAACCAAAATCTTTCTGGTTTCCTCTCACTCGTCCTGATGGTACAGGACTGGGGGGGAATGGAGGGAAATCCTTAAGTCATGTGTAGTATTCTCCATGCAAGCATGCATATTTATTCTGTGATATGTCTACTCTCAGCTTGTGATGTTTTCTTCCTGCTTGTTAATATTTACATAATTTTTTTTTTAACCTGGAACCTTAAAAAAAAATGCAGTTAACCTCTTAGATGTTCTGATCTGTTGATACTTAGATGAGATATGTTGCACATTACTTTTTATTACCCTTCTGCAGCGCATGTATGTGCATTTACGATTTATTTGGGGCTGTCAATATTGTGCATGCATAGTCCTGAGAGAAGCTGGTGCCATCTGAGACAAGAATAATGGAGCTGCTGTATTAAGTGAGATGTATCTATCTTACCATGTTGTTCTAGTGGTGTTTTATTGTGTTCCATTGCCTTAAAGATTGTCAAGAAAATTAAAGGACATTGTTTAATTACATCTGACTTCAGTAATGTTTACACTTCGTTATGGAAAAGAACTTTAATATACTGCCCATGGCAGGAGGATTGGAACTAGATGATCTTAAGGTCCTTTCCAACCCTAACTATTCTATGATTCTATGCTAACATGTAAAGAAAACAGACAATAATTAAATGTTACTGAATTTGCAGGAGAGAAAGATGGCCCTACTAGATTTTCATTAATTTCGTTTTGACTTTGGGAAAGTAAAATTATTTTAGAGTTATGACTGATATTGGACTTTGTGAATTTTGGCACTTCTTATTATTTGGATTGGTACTTCATGCTGTTAATACCTGCTGCTTTTCAAAAATAACAGTAGCATCAGAAACATGATTATATTGCAGGATGGCTTTCTTTTTTATTACAAATTCTCAGGCACAGTCTGTGACAGCCAAATAAAGAAAATAAATAGAGAGGAAATATGATTTGTAGTTAGGATAAGAGGGGGTTTTGGTGGATTTTTTTTTGTTACGCCAGCCATTTATAGAACAAAATTTGCATGCTGTACTTCAAGAGTACTATGTAGAAATAATAACACATGGGTCATGATTTGGGATATAAAAAAGTTGATGTTACAAAAATAAATACTAATGAGGGAAAATAAGGATAATAAAAGCAGTGAAATGATGTCAAAGCAAGAATAAGAGATAGAATGATTAAGAGTAAGGGAAGTTGTTGCAGACATGTATTTAATGGAAAAAGGTTAGATCTGAACTTGAAAGTAGGTATGAAATGTAATTTGCTTGATCTGTGACTCTGTGTTCCCCAGTCCTACAGTTCATGCTGTGAGTGATTAAAGTCACTGGGCTTGGTTCATGTTAGTTTTGTTTACTAGGGAGAACTTTAAAGACAGGGATTCCACATCATTTCAGGGAAGGTCCTTAAAATGCATAGAGATTTTGTGGGCTCTGTATCAATACTGTGGGTTCAGTATCAATATTGAACCATGTATTTACTAAGTGATTTTCAAATGTATTTGTTATTTTAATCTCACGTTCTTAACAATACGG
Source organism: Agapornis roseicollis (assembly GCA_002631895.1). Classification (NCBI taxonomy): domain Eukaryota; kingdom Metazoa; phylum Chordata; class Aves; order Psittaciformes; family Psittacidae; genus Agapornis; species Agapornis roseicollis. The sequence continues at coordinate 274,518 of NDXB01004873.1, read as the reverse complement.
AACAAGATAGAGAATAATTCATCTGGGTTTCTATCCATTTTCAAGAGAACTTTTCCCCCACCTTAGCAGAATTGCTTAGAAACTAATTTGAAGATTAATTGAAAAATCTGCTCCTCAAAACTAACCAAAGCTGTTGTGTATCTGTGGCCTTTATTCTGTATTTTGTATCCTCTTTTTAGGTGGACAGTGCTTCTCTTGGGGATGGAATGAACATGGGATGTGTGGTGATGACACTGAAGCAAATGTTCATGTCCCAAAGCCAATCAAAGCTCTTGGTTATGCAAAGCAGATCTTAATTGGATGTGGGGCAGGACACTCCATGGCCCTTTGTCAAACTTCACATTAGACTCGGCACACCTGAAATCATACACCATCATGGACATGGATGGACATCCTTGGATTGTGTAGCTCAGAAGCACTACAAGAGGATTGCCCATTATGAACACTGCAAAAGTTTTTTCTGAGACTAAAAGGAATGAGTATGCATATTAAAGTGTACTGGCTTAAAAATGGTTTAATGAGTCCTTTTAACAGGAATTTACCTTCTTACCCACAGGTATAATGACAGACATTTTGCCTTGATGCAGTACTGCTGAAGAAAGAATAACTACTTGTTCTTCTGAGAAGTCTTTCAGGAAGCTGCTTAATCACTTATTATTGGTGTATAAATTCAGTCTGAGGAAATGGTCTGAGAAGGTGGAGGCATATGGCCCCTTCTGGTCTTTTATTATTACCTCTTAATGTCATGATGAGTTTGTGTTGCAACTCCAACTTCTACTGGATTTGTCAGCACCTCAGAAAATGCAGGTTGTATCACAGAGAAATGCCAGTGAACATAAATATATGCATGCAGTCGTTTTAAACAGGAGACTAGGATTTAAAAACTGAAAAAGGAGATATAGTTTAAATGGCTGGCAGAAGGGGAGAAAGAGGCCCTTCTGAGCTAGCTGTATCTAGATTAAATTCTGAAAGGAGCAATATTTCTGAGGAATTATGTTCTGTGCCTGGCATCAATTTATTATAAATTTATGGGGATGCAGATCTGCATGAATTATCATTAACTTGCAAACCAAGCGTGGAGTTTCTGAAGTTACTGCTTAGGGAGGAAAAACTTCTAGCAGTTCTTGGAAACAATAGAAGAGTTCTTGTCAAAGGACATAAGTCAGCTGTAGCTGTTGAGGACAGTTGATGCAACATAGCTCCTGTGTTTCCAGCTGCTTTTGAATACGAAGACATCAAAACCTAACTAGAAAGTTTTTACAAGTTTCCCAGACCAGAACTCAGACCAGAATGCTCCTGGTATTTTCAGGTTAATTCTGACTTTTGCAGCCCAGCTGAGTTACTGTTCAGAGCATGCCCACAGTACTTATCCCAGGTGAGTGCTTGGCAGAAAATGTAGGCCTAATGCTTGCTTTGATAGGAGAAATGAAAATGTGTGAATTATCTTCAGATATTACTAGTTGCCTATGTTGAACAGAGTTTTGGAAGCTATTTATAAAACTGGTTTTCACACAAATACAGTGAATGCCATTAAACTAGATGTTTATCACCCACGATAGTTACATTTACTGTGGTATTTGATGTATTTCAAGTGCTAAATATAGAGAATACTACTGTGTGGTAAATGCACCTTTTAATGAGACCTACTGTTGCTAAACAGTGGCTTAATTTTTAAAGCAGGCCTGCCAGAGAAGAAGGCTTACTGAATTACAAAATATTCAGAGAAGGGCTCTGAGCATATAGACTTTCTAATGATGTATCAGCTTACACATGATGGGGAAGGAATTAAAGTGCAAATATGGGCTGCAAGGGTTTCACACACACACACACACACACACACACACACACTCCCCTTGCTTTTACAGCAGTTATAGTTCATGGCCTGATTTTCAAAGGCATATTCTTTTTCTATTCAATGGATAAGAATCTTGAACTTATTGTGGAGCTGATTATGACTGTATTACATATATTGAGAGAATCTGTAATAATGAAATGGATTCTCTGCAAAAAGTGCAGAATTGAGACTTTAAAGTGGTTTATTATTTTTAATCCATGTGCTGGTTATGATTCTTCATTGCAGTATACTGCTCTGGGGTGTGAGCTCTTGTACTTGTCTAAGCTGCTAGTTAATTGACTTTCCTCAATGTCATTCTCTAGATACAACAGCATCTCTGTTATATATACTGAACAGTTCCTCATGCTTTTTTCTTGGGTGGTTCTGTCTAAGAGTTCTACCTTTGATTTCCTCCAATATGTACCAAATAAACATGTTCTCCTGTTTCAGTAATCATTCCCTTTAAATAATTTTGTTCTTTAATTAGTCACAGCTACTATGTGTGACCTGTAACACAAGGGTTGCTGTACTGAGTGTATTTTGACTGTGCATGCTGTTGCTGCAGTCCATTTCAAAGGGATCCAACAAATTATTTGACAAATAAATATGACTTGGTTATTTGAAATGTTCACTTTTTCACATCTGTAACACAGGCACACTTTTGGAAGAGCAAAGAGTGATTTGGGGTGATAAGGAGGAGGAAAGGAATACTTTGGTTTTCCTGGTCCTGATCTTGTGTTTCATATCTGCATCTGATCTTCATCTCTGAAAGACTGAGAGCTGCATTTTCTCTCCTTTGTCTTGCCTATATAAATTGAAAACTTTAAGAAGTAATGATATATCTTGAGAGCTTGACATATGAAATGCTTTGTTGTCAGTCAGGACTTCTAGATGCTGCTGTAGTATAAAGAGTGAATAATAATTCATTGTAGCTGGGATATCATTGAATATTAAAACCAAGTTGTTGTTCATTCATTCAGAACTAGATGCCCAGTTATGTCAGAATAAGGCATTGTACAAAATAAGCATGGACCAGACAGTGGAATGCTTCTTATCAAATGAAGAAATCCCCTTCCTTGTTGATGTCCAGAGCTTACTGATGATGCCTTTTGATGTCCTGATGTCCTGTCTCTGCCAGGCAAAATGTATATCCAGTGTGCTATGCCAATGCTTTTTCAGTGAATGCAGGTCTTCAGTGCTAAACTAAGAATGCCATTTATGTAGGAATTCTGCATTCACATTCAGCTGCAAATAAACTGACAGTGTTTGTAATATATACCACTGGAACTAGGTAATCAAGTGTCTGTGAAGCTGCTCTCCACTCACATTTTCTGAAAATAACCAAACCTGCCAATGAGCTGACATTCGTGAGGGAGAAAAGGTGAACTCATTCTCCAGCTGTGATACTAAGTTGTGAATTGTTGACCTTCAGTCCAGAGCTCTCAAGCTCTTGGGTGGAGGGGGGAGAAGGAAGCTGTTGTGTGTTCTTCTGTTTGAAGTCTAGCAGATCTGCAGTTGTCACTCCTGCAACCTCCATGTGTGCCTGTTGCATTTGAAGAATGTTGGTAGGAGGATGTGTCTTGTGTCAGAAGTTTCTGTCTCTTGGAGGAATTGTTTAAGCTGCTTGGCGGTCACTGGTATTGTTTGACTTTGTGTGGCATACCTGAGTGACTTGATGGTTTGCTGCTTAAATAGCCAGACTCTGAATTCGAAGTGCGTTCATTTGAAAGAAAGATTGCAGTCCTGCTTTTCTTCCCATTTGCCCAGTCACCATTTCTTATATGACATTAGCTTTTCTCCTCTGACTGCAGATTGTCAGCCCTGTTAGTGGCTAACTAGTTCTTGTCACCTGCTGTAAAGGTCACTTCTGCTTGAGTGAGAAAAAGTTTTGCTCAAGTACATGGCTAAGGTTAGAGGAATTGAGCAGGAGGGGAAGAATATAATTTGATTGTGCTTTATGTGACATTTTTTGAGTAGTAAGACTTGAGATGAGGATGGAAAACAGGCAAAAGAGATCAGTTTGAATGTACTGGTGACCATGGAAAGACATTTAAATGAATGGCAGTAGAAAGCTTGACAGTTGACTAAAAAATGGGGGAAAAGGAGGGCAAAGGGAGAAGTCGGATTCAAGATATAGGTTCTGAAGATGGAATAATCACACAGATGTAGCAGCATTCTAGCCTGCTGATACGGTGGGAGTGAAATGGGGGACAAGTTGTTCTATTTCTTGGATGTCATTGTTCCCCCTCTTCCACTGTTTATTAGTAAAAATGAATTATTAACCTGCAGTGGGTTTTCTTTCTCATTCATAGCACTTTTTGAAATTTCTAGTTCTCTTCAGCTGAAACAGCAGCGTCTGTCCCTACCTTCCAGTGTCAGAAATCTTACGATCAGGCCTGTGACCTAGTCCAGCACTTAATCAAATACTTAACTATTTTTTCCATTAAATTCCTTGAACTCTGGATCCAATCCAAAATGGATTAACTAATTAGTTAATCTAACTGGGTTAGTTAGATTAACTAATCCTTAACGAATTCTGGGACTTCTACTTCCTTTTCCCCTGTGTTAGAAATCAAGATGATGACAGATCTTTGTTGCTGAAATTGCAATGTTTTGTTTTCACCAAGAACTCCCCCTGGGTTCTCTTAGGGATTTTAATATTTTCATAGCATATGGCAAGTCTTGTGCTTTTTGTTCTACCTAGAAATTTTCTTTAAAAAAGCTCCAGAATTTTTCATCAATATTTGAGTCATGCTTTGGGTATTTACTACCAGCTTATAGTTCAGAGCAGCTGAGAGTTATGTAAATGGAAGAAGAAAATAATACTTCAGCAGAAAATGTAAGTCTTGCTTCCCAAAGTCTGGGAGTGAATACAGTCTGTGGTAGGGAATCATCTTGTGTGGTTTTGATTGCACTTAAAAATGTGCACAGTAGAAAAGTGGAGCTTACATTGAATTTGTTGAAAACTCTAGCTGCCACAAAAGTGATTGGAAATTTGAACTTCTGAGATACCAGTATCTTGATTTATGTGCAAAAAAAGGGGGTAGTACCTGCTTTGTTCTTTTAGCTTTTGTGCTATTCTTAATTCCTAATAAACGCTGGTCTTGGGTGTTTTGCGCCATGTTAGAAAGAATGATTGAATAGCCTTGAGTTAAAATGCTTTGCTTTATGGAAATGGCTGCCTGTTGGGTGAACGTCCAAAAGAATAACTGTAAAGGAAGGTGTTTACCATATGTGCATTTGAAATTATGGAGAAACTGTATATGTAAAGCCACTGCTATTTTGTAACCCATTTAGAGGTTGAAGGAAGTGAAGTACTGCACATTCTTCAGCTGTTTGTGCATTTCATTCACATTCATCTGTCAGTTGTCTCTGCTTTCACCTGTTTTTACCAGGGAGTTTTTACTCATCAGTAGAACATGGAAAAAGAGTTAGTGCCTGAAAATACTCAGCAATGAAAATGGTCTCTGTAATTGAATCATGACCTGGATGAGCCACGTCTTACCTTGTGGAAGAGTGAGGAAGCATAAATTTAGAGTATTGGGAGAGCACTTTTTTCAGCTTGATTACAAACAAGAGCAACAAAGTAATTATTCCTGAATAAAAGCTGGCTGTGAGAGTGAGAAAATTCAGAGGTGATGCTTATTTTGCAAAACTTCCTCAGGCGTTTTCATTTTCTTACATGCCAGGTTTGGATTTGTTTTCAGACAAGCCTTTACAAGTTGGGAGGGGGTTGAGTCTAAATCCCATTCCTCTGTTGGCTAGCCTCTGAGTTCATTTTCACCTTTCTCATGTATTTCCAGGTTGCTTTGCCTATGGACCACTTTGTAACTCAGGTACAATGCAATCTTGGGGAAGTTCTGTCTGCAAGGTTTGGTATCAAGACTTTGTCAGCGGAAATTGCAGAATTTCAATTCAGTATGATTCCAGTATTCCCTGATCGTCATAATCTTATAAGTGTTTGCAAACACTTTGCTATAAGACTCTGTGTTTTTACATACTTTATATACATATATATATGTAAGTGCAGCCAAGAATTGGGAATTTTTTCATGTTCTGACACGATTTTTTATTTTTGCTGCAAATGTCAAATGAATTTAGCTTGTGTTTTGTTTTTACTGATTTGAATGCATGAAGATGCGGTATCTAAATTTAGGGCAGTAGAGGAGTTGCCAATCAGTAACGAAGATGCTCTGTCATTTTGACTGTGTGGGTGCTTAATCATTTTCCATAATAATCCTCTGCTTTAAAGTACAAAAGAAAAGGAATTCCTGTGGGGTATTGTACTCTTCTGCAGACAAGGAAATATGGCATCTTTTAAATAATGGAGAGATGCTTCTTTCTTTTGAAGCCTTAATTCGAAGTTGATAGATTTTAATGACTGTTCCTACTTAAATACTTAAATACTTCTCCTCTTTTGACCTCAGAACAATTTCAAAAGACAATAATGTCACAGAAACAGAAGCTGAGGCACAAAATTTTAAAAGCCTCAATCAAGGTAACCCAGCATGTCCACAGTGGAGCCAAGAATAGAATTTCCATCTCCCAGGTTCCAGGCTAAGGCTCAACCTTCTAGGCTAGTGGTCCTTGGTGGTTTTTTAGGTAAGTGTCACTGCTGCTACTTCCATCTCTCTTTGATCTTATTTTCCCCTCATCACTGATTCCTGTTTCCTCATATGCTCCCCTCCCTCCTACTTGCATAACCCATTTTCCAGATCCATCCTGTGTCCTTTTGTTGCCTACCTTTTGTCCTACTGCTGCCTCTTCTCCATCATCTACTTGCACTGGTGCTACCACTGCAAAGCATGGCTCCTACTGAGCTTATTTGCTTGGACTCAATCCACATGCCTGGTGTGACTCATGGTCAGCAGCCTGTGCATAGGCTGTGTTGCCTCTGCTAATCCCTTTGGGTCCAGAAGTTGTGCGGGTGCCCTAGAGTATCTGAGCTAAAGCAACTACAATACTTCGTCTTTTGCTGACTAAAGAATCTCTAAACTCTGCTTGATGAGCAGTAGAGAAACCAATGGAAGCCATAGGGCACATGCTCTTAATGTTTGGTACCTGAAGATGTTTGGACCTATGTGCTTGCATAAAGTATTTTAAGGGCTCAAGTGAATGCTGAGGGTTGAAAACCTGGCATTCTTAGCCTGAACCAGGGAATATATCTTTTGATGGAGGCAGATGAATGTATTTAGTTTTAAAGCATTTGCTTGTCAGATAAGGAAAGGAAGTCAAGAGGTAGTTTTGGATCTATTTTCTAATTTAAAGTTCGATTTTAATTCAAGTACTGTTCTTGATTGAAAATAAGCATTTGTGTTCCCCAAAGAGAGAAATGTGGCACCCACAGTCCTAGATGAACACAGATTCTTTGGGACTTCTGAACAGACAGGTATTTTACGCCCAAACTCAAATAAGTGAGTGACTTGAAAATAATCTGCATAATTTAAGCACATTTTCATGAAGTGAAGATAGTTTGTATATGAGCTCGAAGACAGAATTGCTTCCAGTATATATATGGAAAGCAGAGAGGTAGGCTGCCTTGTTTTGAAACTATTAAAAGGATATGCAAAGTGTCAGGGTAAATAACTGCACTTGTTTTTTCTTCAGGGTTTCTTTTTTGTAAGCAGCTCTGTGCTCAGTTCCTTTCTGAATGCCCTTGCGTTAGACCTGCTTGCTATCTTCTGTATTTCAGTCTGCTCATTTATCCTAGCAGCCGTTTGTTTCAGTGATGTATTTTCTCTTTTGGCCTTGAAACTTCAAAGAGAAGGAAGGCAATTTATGTGAAAAATCACTTTAATGATTAATGACTGTTGAGCTTGACTGTTATCACAGCAGTATTAGCTAGATTTTCTTTTTGTTGGAATGAGAGAACAAAAACCACTTCTAATATCCTTGCTGTCTGAAACTGTAGTTGTGGAGGCACATCAGGTTGGTCCAGAAAAAACATGAGTACCTTCATGCAGTCAGAGGGAAAGCTGTATATACGCAAGGTGCAGTTGAAGTGTGCCTTTAATGTTAGCAAGTAATAAACCACTAATTGCCAGTGGGTTCAGATGAAGGACCAGCATCGGGTCCTGTAGCCAGGGGTCCATTGCTGAAAGGTGTTTGCAGAAGAAGAAACTCAGATGTTCATTTCCATCAGGAAACAGGCAGAGTGTAAGTGAACCACAGAACGTGCTTCTGCTGGTATGATGGTGTGAAGTCAGAAGTAGTTGGTGGCATTACTGCAAGCTGAGGTCAGAATCTTAGCCACGTGCATGGTTTTCCTGCTTTGATCAAGATATGTACTTCCTGGTGTGGAATTGAGCTGGCTTGAAGGAATTAATATTTTAATTGTAATACCCCAGCAAAAGCTCCTGAAATGTAAGTCAGCTGGGGTGATACAGTAAATTTCTCTAAGGATTCAGTGCCAGGATTCAGTGCAACAGCCCCTGAAATTTTCCAGTTGTCACCCTCTTTCCCTGTGTTGTCAGAGCTGTCCCTGTGTGCAAGGGAACTCTGGGGTCAGGCAGACACTAAGCTTTAGAGCACCTCCTGAAGGGTGGTGAATGGGAAGAGCTAATCTGTTTCTGAAGGGTTTATTGAAGTCACGCAAAAGACACAGTTACCTGAAATCAGAATAAGCTCAGAGAAGTACCTAACTGAAAAGGGGATTAGTAGGTGTAAAGAGTAGCACAGAATGGGCATGTATCCCCAGCCTGTCAGCAAAGGTTCATATATATATATATATATATATATTTTTATATTTATATATGCAAAGCACAGTGGAAAGGGAAGATCGGTGTAGGATTTGCACAGCTGAATTGTTAGTATTCCTTATGGGAGTGGAGAATTTGAACAGCCTTCATGCTGGACCCTTGAGTTAGTGTTAAATGAAAAAATGGGGCAAGTAAATCTATTTCTTGATTCTTAGTATATTATAAGAGGAAGAGTTGTTCATTAGGCAACTTTCAGATCCTGGATTAACCTGGATCTTATCTCTGGAGGTAAGAAATTGCCCATTTATCAGCTGAAAATAACAGCATAGAAACAGTGGGAGAAAAATAGCTCTCGGGGAGCAAGGATAGTCAACTCAGGTAGAAATCAAGTACCTAATACTACATTGAGGACTACAGAGGAGTCTTCTAATTATGTACAAATTCAGATTATCATCTTGCCTTCTATTCCTAAAACACAGCTTGAAGTTTTCCTTGATTTTTCCTTTTGGAGTAGAGTTTTGTGAAGGTCCAGCTGCAGTTGGCTTTTTTTGTTTATAATTTAGCACTTACCAGAGCTATGAGTGTTTCTTCTGTTTTTTTGTGGTTCAATGTCTGCTTCCTCCAGACCATAGGAGTAGATTTCCCTTACATTTCCATTCTCAGCAGCAGTTGCAAGTGCCGTAGCTTGCCTGGAAAGTTGCCAGCTCTTTTGAAGTTTCGTTCATGAGGATAAAGGTGTATCCTTCCTCATAAAAGTACTTTAATAAAAACGCTCCAGCAACTAGAATGCTGTTGATACATAGTCCATAGTTCTCATTTGTAGCATCTAAAGTGAAATTTAATCACACTGTATTTCTCAGTTCTTAGTGCTGCATTTTTTTTTTTGTGGCAAATAAAGTGCAACTTGGATGTCTGGATTTCTTTCAGAGTTTCGTATCAGGTGAACTGCTGTGGCTCAGTGAAGAACAAGTGAAGGACAGGCCCCAGAGAAGTAAGAAAAACTGAATTCATTCAGTCAGCTAAAAAGACAAACTTTTATTATTGTTGGGGAGGAAAAAGGAAGATACCTAGATGAATATCGGGGTTTTAATCTTCCCTCATAAAGTTACTAATGGTGAGAGTTCTTTAGACATCAGTTGTATCAAGTGTTTGCAGGCTTCATTTATTATCTACTAACCAAAATTAGCATTGTAGAACCAAAGCAATACCAAGCTTTTCTCCTACATTTCTGTTGAGAACACTGTATTTATTCAAGATTTTAGAAGCAAGTCTCTGGAAACCCCTGATCGCTTCAGAAAAGGATTCCCCTTTACACTATACAGCAGGCACTGAAACCATGATACAAAATTTATTTCATGCTAGAATTGTTTTGCATAACATCGTGCATGCATTTTACTCAGTACTAAATTGCATACAATGCTGTTGTCTTGTTTCTTAAACTTTGAGACCGTTTATACTTGAGTATTCTCCTGATTTTGTACTATAAGTCCCAGTTTTAAAATAACACCTGTTTTGTTTAAAATTCATACTGATTACTTAAAAAGAACAATTTATGNGCATACAATGCTGTTGTCTTGTTTCTTAAACTTTGAGACCGTTTATACTTGAGTATTCTCCTGATTTTGTACTATAAGTCCCAGTTTTAAAATAACACCTGTTTTGTTTAAAATTCATACTGATTACTTAATATGAACAATTTATGAAGGGTCTTTACGTTGGATCTATACATCAATAAAATACAACATAACCAGAGCTGGAAAATTATCCAGCTGTTACTGTCAGGTCCGAAGGAAGGTCCCATGTGTCACAAGCATGCCAACAAAAACAGACAGGAAAAAGTTGTTCTTATTTTTATACACTTCTAGTTGGATTAAAAGTTCTTGATTTCCATGTTGGTGTGATGAACTGTGAAGGCGTGGTCAATATGACCGATGACTGCCTGATTGCACTTTTTAAAACCATTACTCTGTATCTTGTATACAAAAGAAGCTATCCATAGCAAAGAAATGTACAGTTTTATAATGTTTTACATTTTGGCTACAACAATGTATGTAAAAGTAAAGAGCTTTGAAAGAAAATATATAACTTTCTTTTTTTTTTTTTTTTCCCTTTCTCCTTCACTTTTTAGATCATGGAGTTTTCATGTTTTCACTTAAGGAGCTGAAATGTTGCAATGAGATGCCCTGCTAATGCAGGCAAGTGACTTGTGCCATTTTTGTGAGCATTCACCCAAACTAGGCTACGCATTTGAATCAGTGCAGCCTGCAGGTGTTAAGTAGAGATTAAGCAGGCAAGTCCTCCCCCAGGTTCACTAAGGGCAGTGAGTACATCATGACCTNCTTCATGCAATTCATGCTATGGAACAAAAAAATAGATTAAAAAAAAAAAAGGATCTTCTACAGTTTTGTTACATTTTGGCCGTAGAAAAAGCCTGCATATCTAGTACAACTCCAAACCCACGAAGAATCATCCATAAAACCTGCATGGAGCGAGTTAACTTTGTCCAAATGAGAAGGTCTTCTATGCCTGCACAGTTCCACACAGATGTGTATTAGCCATCAATGTTCATCTCCATCTTGCCTTGTCAGGTCACTCTGACTGCCTCTGTTGGCATATATTTAGCAATGACTGGACTTTCTTTGCAAAGATCTGCATGTAAAGAATACAATCAGTACTTGAGCTTCTTCCCTGCGCTTTTCACATCAAGCTCGGCATCTTAGTGTTAAAGGAAGGAGGAAAAGGTGAAATAGCTACATGCAGAGGCAGCCATATTCTTCTTCAAAAGGTTTTTTTTTTCCCATGCAGTCAGCCAGACTGAGACCTCTCTACAGTGTGTCTGAGTATTGCTTTCAGCTTAAGATAGGTGCCCATGCAACGTTTCATCCTAATGTGCTTGTTTGCTCAAACTCCTGCAGGGTTCCTATGGCTCAAAAATATCCTGAGAAAAGCAAAATCTTCCATCGTTGGTATGTATCAGCATTGACTAAATGCCTAACCCATTCCATACAGAGCCAGTAGATCCACCATTAGCTAAAATAAGCATAAACTAGCAGGATGCACCAGGAAGAAAACTATCTGGTGCATCTACCCTTCATTCTATGTACTGATACCATGCAGCGTGTATGGCCCACCAGTTCTATGTAAGTGCCTGCCTATTGTCATCTGAGTGCTATTTAGGAGTGTTGTCACCTAGCATCAGGAGTAACACCATTTCCAGCAGGTGCTACTGTGAGACATTGCATCTTCAGACTTAGTCACCTGGATTATATGCAACATAGCATAGGCTAATTGAAAATAAAGCTTTTTAGACCATTCTCTGCTACTGATCCATGCTACAAAATAGATGGGATGGGAGACCAAGAACGTCTCACTGGACTAGGAGAGCTGTAGGGCGCAGACACTGAGGATAATCCTATCGCTTTTCCACTTATGCCAGCTATGCTGTTAAGGCTCCGTGACATTTCGTAACCTTCATTTAAAAGAAAAATGCAAAGTACAGCATTGGATCAATGACAGAATGGACTAAGAATGAGGTCAACATTGTAGCCAGTTCAATACCATCTGCATGCATGGACATGCCGAGAGTAGTATCGCTTGCAACATGACTCAGAAGGCCATTGAAGTACAGAACAAGTTTAAAAAGAAATAGAAATATATATATATATATAACCACCCCCCCCCTCCTCAAAACAGCGTTTCTCAAGGATGGTCAGGCTATGTAATTGATCCTACAGGCAGCAACATGGTTGTACCCTAAAAAGAAAAAGAGTCAGTGGGAGAGATTTTCTATGTCTGTCATACACTCACGCATACCTCTCCCTTCCACTTCATGCACTTTGACCTCAGGCAAAATTAAGGTTTCTGGTATCTTTGGGGCAGGAGGGGGAAAAGGCAGCACAATCCATAGAATTTATTGTGTTGCTCTAGAGATACTACTCATTTGTTCACAGCACTTTAAAAGGAAAGGAAAAAAATCCCAACAAAACAAAATTGCATGCATTTGGTTTCCCTCCCTCCCTCCCCCCATTCTCTTTAAGACATGCATGTAAACAGCTCAGCAAGTGTACAGAGAGTTGCACGAACTATGGATGATTTTCTGTTGGAACAACAATTAAGATGCTCTCAACGTGTTTCAAACAGGCCAACAATATGCTGACATATATGACTCTTTAGCCAACCAGCCTCTGTTTCATTCAGTAACGAGAGGCGGTTGCAGTGCATCGTGAAAACCATACGTTCCCCATCCGAAAGGATGTGCCATTTGGAGTGTTCCCCTGATCCACTGGAACCACCCGAACTCGCCCAGGCTGAATGAACATGGCCAATGCTTATCCAATACAGAATCAAGTAAAACACTTTGCTACAAAGGTAAATTTTAGAGGATATACTTTCATATGAAAGTCTTGTGGTCCAACTATATCTTCGTTGATGATAAGCTTTAAAACTTATAAATGCATACACTATCTATAACAGGCATTTACTATAACTATTGCCCATCATACAATGGCACATGGTAATTCTATACTCCATACTCAGTGTATGGTTAGAGCATACAATCTTTGCAGTTTTAAAATATTGACTATATCATATACTATATACAATACACCAGTGATAAACACTGATTTGAACAGAGAAATTTCTTTTCCGATTTTCGCATTCCTTATCAACATTGATGCATACATATGTAACTCTAATTTTGGTTTCATGGTTTCCTCACATTAAATTGTTTGAACAAAACAGCCTATTTTAAGAAGGGAAATTTTCTTATTCGATTTGACTTCTATTACTAAATAGATTATTCTGACCATTAGCAAACTAAAATGCAGTTACTTCTGAGAGATCTGTAGCTGTCAGAAGCCTGAGAAACTAACTGGTAATGGTTTATTTATGAAAGGAAAGTGATTTTAGATGGATTATTTTCCAATTGTAAGACACCCGTGCTAACAGATGTTCTAGTATGCTTCTTTTTCTCTGTTGAACTAAACAGCTATGATATCCAAATAATCTGGTTTAGTGCTCTGTTAATTTCTTGAGGATGTTTTGCCTTTGTGTTTTGTCTTTTCCGTCTGCCACCTCCAAGTCTGTGCTCCTTAGAATCTGGTAAGATCTGTGAGCTTTCCAAGTGGCAAACCTTCATTGCTATGAAATGTTAATTGGCCTCTCCTTGGAGGATGGTCTGATTTAAGGACATTGTAGAACATCCTCCACTAAGTTACTGCACCAGCTGGGGTGGAAGACTTGACTGCCTAGCATAGCTGCATTGGGGTAGTTACAGCTCCTCAGGCTTTTCTTTCTGAAAGAAATAGGTTAGAAACTCCAAATGCAGACATCAGGTGGTGGTTTCCAGCCCAAACGTGCATCTATACAGCAAGCGCACTATTGCGTGCTACAGCTACAGCTGACTTTTCTCTTACGTATTTAAAACGGTTGCTAACTATGTGGTTCCAGGACCCCAGCTACATACCCTTTCTTATTCCTCCATCAGGCGGGCAGGGATATTCCCCGGTTGATAAGAGGAAGCAGGGTCCATATCTCTCCCGAGTGCCAGAGCGGGTAAATGGCAGGCCCTCATCAGGCGTAATAGCCTGGTCTATGTGGGGACAGTCTTCGTTTGCCAGCGCCGCCTTGGCCACCTCACCATTCAGTTTCGAATCTTCAAACATATAAGCAGAAGGCTATTGAAACACTATGTACTGTTTATTAGAGTTCCAGCTGCAAATTAAGGGTTTACAGCTAAAGAGTTCTACAGCAACACTATAAAAGGTAGCACATCTGTCCTAGACACTGCATTCATGTGCACTGCACCAAAATAAAATAAAGTCTGTTAAGTGGGAGGAGAAACAAAAGGTGATCACGTTAGGGGTAACAGCAGCCACCTGTACTTCCACATAGAGGGGCAGATTCAGAAACGGGTGTGCATTGGTTCCTAGTCCTGTGAGCAGAAGACTGCAGTTAGAAATCAGATTATGTTTTTGCATGACATCAGATGGCATATGAATGACCTGTTTGTCATGAAGCCTACTGTCGCTCAGAGCTTTGGAGAGGCAGTGGACTGTGAGTTGTGTTTTAGTATTTGAGTATATTCTGTTTGTGCTAGTTTATACCTGTGTCCAATATTACTGAGGGGAGAATTCCTGCTCTTCCCCTCCCCAAAGTTTACCCAGATTGTTTTATAGTGTTTCTGGTATCAGTCATGCAGAATGGCTGTACACCTTTTAGACACACAGAGTACATTATGTATGGAAATACAACAGCAGAATGTGGATTTTTTAAAAAAGCAATCAATTTTCTGACATTCTCTTCTGAAACACATACAGCATTTGCAATGCCAGCACAGGACACTACATATAAAAAACACTACAGCAGGCCATGAATTTGGGAAATAGAGAGAGTAAGATTTACTCTCAGATGTAAATAATGAAAAGAGGAGGCCAGATTTGCCCATTTTTGCTCCACACATTCCCATGAGGATAGACTGAGAATAGTATGTTTCCTCTGTGTGACTTGTTTTACATTAATGAAACAAATTGAAGTGCTACTTTGTGTATGATTTATTTTAGGGTTTAAAAGTGCAAATCAGTGTATTGAGAATATACTCCAAATATGGCACAGCTCAACATGAGTATTTTGGTTGAAGGGAGGAAAAAACAGTCAAAACGTGCTTTCTGAAGTTTTACAAATGCTGAGATAGGTTAACTGAGTGGTATTGGCAGCATCCTACACCTCGGTTGCACAATGCTTATTACCTAGACACTGTAAGGTAGCAGGTGGTCCTGCGAGTCTTTAAGGAAGGCCAAACTCAACAGATAGATAGACTTAATTTCAGTGCCTCTTCCAGATTCACTTACTTGCTTGTTCTTAATGCTACACAATACTGTAATGTATTTTTTCAATGGTTTTGAAGCTGAGTAATAAGCCCAAAATAAAAAGCCACATTAGGTAGGGTTTGGAGGTATGATTCCGATCCTCTGGTTTCAGATGGACAACATAGATGAGTATTAGGCAAAAGCCTTTTCAAGTTATATTTGTAGCTTTGCACAGAGACGCACACACAGAGATGTATATGACACATACTATCCATCTATCTATGCACCAGTAATTGCATTCTGTGCCTTTACTTATATTTTATTGAAATGTCACTGGTTTGTCACAGAATGAACAGTCTTTTCTGCAGATCTCACCTCTGCCTCCTTTCTTCTCCATGCAAGAATTAGCCAATTATTTCCCCTGAATGGGTAGTATTAATGTTTTGGTTTGTGAGAAAGGAAATAATTAGGTCTCTCAATGCATTTTTAAAAATTACAAAAGCTGTAGATACTTTTTAATACTTGTAGACATTCATTTCAATAGGATTCTAAAGTTTTAAGGTTGCAGACTTGCAGTTTCTTTCTGTTCATAATGCTCACTGCTATTTAATATCTCTCCTTGCACAAAAACCTGGCATGGCTGCCATAGTAACCGTGACATTGCAGGTACTGAGCTGCTGGTTTAAAAATCATTTAATTGTGTTTGGGGAGAGCTGCTGTCCTCATGGGGGTGAGCAAAGAACTGAGCTTCTTCGTAAGCCTCTACTGCTACAAGCTGATGGCTCTAATACTGAAATGAGGGGGTCATATGTGTCAGCAAAGCTCTACACTGAAATCACTGAGGCTCCCACTGCTGTACCTGAGGCTGCATTTGGAGGCTAAACTGTTAGTGACTGGGGAAGGGAGGACTGGTCCATTTCTGGACCTCAAAATACCTCTGTGCAGAGTGGTTGTGGGTCTGACTGCTCACCAGTAACAGACATTGGAAGCAGCTTGTATGCTCTGTTGTGCTTGAATGACAAGAAAATTGACTTTCTTGGAATTATTTTCCTAAATTGCAACTTGAGCTTGAACTTGCATTTACAGCTTCCTCAGGATCCGATAGCACTGATGAATTTTTCTCTATTGAGAGATATTTCTGTGAATATTTCTTTGTTTTGTTGTTGAAAACCCACAACCTTGTTATTTCTATTCAATAGGAAGAGAACAGAATAGCTGGAAATGTGAACAAATCACTGAACTGTCCTACTGATGTCTCTTAGTCCACAATCACAATTTTGCTAAATATTTAGAAGCAGAGAAATTACCAGCACAGAAGACTGCATCTATTGCTGGTGTATATAAGTAAATGTTGAGTAGTTGTATTCCAAACCATTGTGTGCAGCACCTAATTCTGCAAAGGTAGGACTTGGCAATCAGATGTTCTTTACTATGTGATTAGTTTGTTATGGGTATAAAGAAACATCACTGATGCCATCAGCCCATAGTTTGAAGTTCCAGTTGTTCACATTAGCAGATCTACATGCTGAATAATTTTAGGAACGAGGTATAAAGATGGAATGAAATTATGTTATTTTAGGTTCATTTCTCAAGTTTCTATTTGTATGTTTTTCCAAGATTGACTTTGTGTTTGAAACAACTTCAGATAAAGCAAACTACTACATCAGTGTCTGCTGAGTAGATGACTACTTCTAGATGCTTAGAACTTCTAAAGCTTGATTCTGGCCTACCAGATTCAGGTGAGCCTTCGCATCCTTGCTAGAAGAATCTGAATTAGGCTTGTGCAGTGTTTTTTGTTCCTTAGGTTCTATTTCGTGAAGAAAAGTCAATGTTATCATCTCTGTTTTACAGATGGGTAAAACTACCATGCAGTGAAGTGACTTGCTGACTGCTGCATAAGAAGTTATTTACAACAAAATCTTCTGACTCACAGCTTGGGTATCTTATCTACATAATTGTCCTATCTGTGAATACCTAGTTAACTGCATCAGCTTTAAACATTCTCCTGCAGAGAAATGGCTGAGAGGCTGAAGAAAGTATTCAGCAGATCTCCCAGGTGAGTAGTTTGTTTCAGAACTATCTCATTTGTGTGGGTTCCACTTTCTTTTTTCCTGTCTTATCTATCTCCATTTGCAGAAAAGTGCTATTAAAATGCTGTGGGCTTTCCAAAGCAAAGACTAAATTTCAAAATGGGGGGACGGTTTCTGAAAAGAAGGAACAACGCCAAACCAAAAACTAAACTGATTTAGGGGAACTGCTGGATTTTGAATTAGTGTATTCTGCTTATTGTGGAGAAGCACAGTAGAGACTGCCTATGTACTTGCTGCATGTTTCATTTCTTTTGTCATAGCAAATGATTGCACACTGTGATAGTGACTTTACTGGTGCTGCTGGTTTTGACTATAAGCTAGAATCTGACGCTGACTCTCCACCTGTTTGAACTGCATCTTATGTTCAGAGTGTCAGTAGCCATAACGGTATGATGTTTTCATTGACCATAACGTATGGTTAGAAATGTAGCACTTGTACAGAAGTGATTCCTACAGGGGGAAAGATACCCCAGTCCTGTTCCTTTAAGCAAACACTGCCATTTTCTAACAGCTGCTCAGAAACAAGTTCCTTACTTAGATGCTTTCAGAAACTGTGTGGGGGACAGGGATGGTACCAACTCACACTGCTTCCTCTTGGGGTTGTAGCTGACCCCCTTCCTTTGTCTCCTGTGAGTCTATAGAGCTGTGAAGGGGTCAATCCAAAGATTGGATGAGTTGAAAGACACTCTTAGGGTGTACCATCTTTAGTCCTTTCAGGATTGGAAATCCAATGAATTTTCCAGTCCTTATAGGAACTTCTGTAGGTTGTAACCACTTTGACTGAATCAGGGATGAGAGAAATTCCATAATTCATAGCATGGTATCCATGTATATTTATCATGTTTGTCACTTGACCTGTGAGTCAGTATCTGGCTATGTGAACCATGCCAGATTCTTTGACATTGTGCTGAAGAAGATGGGTTCTTCTTGGCCCTAGATCAGAATCACAGCAATTAAAGAGACATTGTGCTCTTTCTTTCGGGCACATTAGATCTCTCACTGGTCATTGGCAGTCTCTTCCAGAAGAACACAGACTGTTTAAGAACTAAAAGAGACAAGGATCTAGCTTGACTATCTTGCATAGCAATTTGCCATTCCATAAAGACTTGGCTGACTTCAGGGTTCTGCAGCCCTGTTACGAGGGAAGGGGTTGACAAACAGGAAGGAGGTAAGAGCAGCTGAGTGCAAAACAGGGACAGGACTGAGAAAGTAAGTTGCTTGAAAGATTAAGAACTTTTTCTGGACAGACCTTGTCTGACTAAAGTTACATTCCACACTACCAATGCCATATACACCTACAAATCAATCTGCAGTTCGTCTGGATCTCAACCGTCTTTTACAGCCTTGATCTCTGGTTGTCATTATTGTGATCTATGGATAGTCGCTCCTGACCAGTTGATAGTGTCCTTTGGTTCTTATTTAGAGCTTAAGAGTCATATTCATTTGTTCATTTTAAATCCTTGTTGCTAACCCTAACATGCACAGTAGTTGTCTAAACCATCTCATGAAGAAGGATCTCCATGAGGTCCCTCAGAAGAGACCTTTAATCCAACTGGATCCCTGAAGAAAGTAATGATACATTGTCCATTGAGTGAGCTAATAACTCTTCTATTTTTCAGTCCTCTCACACTTTCCTGATGATGTAAAAGAGCTGTTAACATTGCAGACCTTAGTTGTGTCATACTGTGCTGGCAATGGGAAACTATTTTGGTATAATGGTTTTCCCTGGCTCTTAGGCTGGTGTCAGAATGGTACAGGAATAGAGGTGGCATGGCCAAGGTGAGGACAGAGAACTGCTGTGTTCTAGCTTTAATAAGCCACAAGCCTATTAGGTTCAAGTGGGAAGTATGTAGTTGCTGCTGGAGGACAGAATTTTCCAGCTGTGTTCTAGAGAAGATGCAAAGGTTTTGCATTCCTTTTCGCATAATATTTTTGCAGCATCACTTTTGCCTGATACTTCTTGTGCTAAGCAGATTTTTGTGAAGTTAAAAGTATGAATCCAAGCATTCAAAGACATTTACTCTGATTTCTGGAGGGCTTAAAAGCTGCTCAGCATCTGAAAATACCCATTGACTTTATATCCCTAGATTTTATTTTCCTAGTGAGCCAACTAGGGAAGGAGCCCCACTGGACTTGCTTGTGAACAAAGAGTGACTTGTGGATGATGTGATGGTTGGAGGCCATCTTGGGCATGGTGATCACAAAATTACAGAGACTTTATTCTTGGAGAAGGGATTCAGCAGAACTGGTACCTTGGACTCCCTTGGAGGGCAGAGTTTAGGAGCCTGGCTGACACAGTCCCTTGGGAGGCAGTCCTGAAGGACAGAGGAGTACAGGAATCTGGATATTCTTCAAGAGAGACATCTTAAAGGTGCAGGAGCAGGCCATCCCCACATGTCAAAAGATGAGCTAGTGGCAAAGATGTGGCATGGCTAAACAGTGAGCTTTGACTGGAACTCAGGAAAGAAAAGTCAAGGTTATGACCTTCAGAAAAAGGTGTAGGCAGCTCAGAAAGACTACAAGGATGTTGTGAGGTTATGTAGGGGGAAAATGAGAAGGGCCAAAGCCCAACTAAAACTTCATGTGGCTACTGCTGCAAAACACAATTAAAAATGTGTCTATAAATACATTATCAACATGAGGAAGGCTAAGGAGAAACTCTATTGTTTATTGGATGTGGGGAGAAACATAGTGACAAAGGATGAGGAAAAGGCTGAGGTAATTAATGACTTCTTTGCCTCAGTACTTAATAGTAGGTCCTAGCCCCCTGAGCTAGAGAGATATGGGGTGCAGAATGAAGCCCCCATAATCCAAGGGGAAATGGTTAGTGACCTGTTACACCACTTAGACACACACAAGTCCGTGAGGCTGGATGGGATCCACCCAAGGGTACTGAGGGAGCTGGCAGAAGTGCTCACTGCCTCTCTTCCTATCATGAATCAGGAGTCCTGGCTAACTGGGGAGGTCCCAAGTCAACCGAAAGGTAGCAGATGTGATGCCCATCTACAAGAAAGGCTGTAAGGAGGATCCAGGCAACTACAGGCCTATCAGTCTGACCTCAGTGCCAGGGAAAGTTATGGAGGAGATCCTCTTCAGTGCCATCACAAAGCATGAACAGGACAACTAGGTGTTCAGACCCAGTCAGCATGGGTTCATGGGGGGCAGGTCCTGCTTGATCAATCTGATCTGCCTGGTTGATGAGGGAAAGACTGTGGACATTGTCTATTTGAACTTCAGTAAAGCATCTGACACTGTCTCCCACAGCATTTACATGGGGTGCTCATGGCTTGGATGGGCATACTGTTCACTGAATAAAACACTGGTTGGATGGCCAAGCCTCAAGAGTGATGGTGAATGGAGTTAAATCCAGTCAGTTGCCAGTCACAAGTGGTGTTCCCCAGGGCTCAGGACTGGGGCCAGTTTTGCTTAATATCTTTATCAATGATCTGAATGAGGGCATCGCATGCATCCTCAAGTTTGCAGACAACACTAAGCTGGTTCAAAGCATTGATCTGTTTGAGGGTAAGAAGGCTCTACAGAGGAATCTGGGCAGGCTGAATTGATGAGCCAGGCACGAGGTTCAGCAGTGCTCAGTGCTGGGTCCTGCACTTGTGTCACACCACCACAACTTTGGTTGCAACACTACAGGCTTGGGAAAGAGTGGCTGGAAAGCTGTACAGCAGAAAAGGACTTTGGGGTAGTGAGTGATAGGCAGCTGAAGATGAGCCATCTTGTGTCCAGGTGGCCAAGAAGGCCAAGAATATCATGGCATGTATCAGAAATAGCATAGCCAGCAGGGCCAGAGAAGCGTTCATCCCTCTGTACTCAGCACTGGTGAGGATGCACCTTGAGTACTGTGTTCAGTTTTGGTCCTGTCACTACAAGAAAGACATTGAGATGCTGAAGCGTGTCCAAAGAAGGGCAACAAAGCTGGTGAAGGGTTTAAAGCACTAATCTTATGAGCAGTGGCTGAAACCTGGAGAAAAGGAGGCAGAGAGGAGACCTTATTGCTCTTTACAACTAACTGAAAGGAGGTTGTAGGGAGGTTGGTGTTGGTCTCTTTTTCCGAAGTAACAAGTGGCTGGACAACAGGAAGCATCCTCAAATTGTGCCAGGGAAGGTTTAGATTGGATATTAAGTAAAAACGTTTTCACTGAAAGGGTTGTCAAGCATTGGAACAGCCTGCCCAGGGAAGTGGTTGAGTCACCATCCCTGGAGGTATTTAAAAGCCATGTAGATGTGGTGCTTAGGGACATGGTTTAGTGGTGGACTTGGCAGTGCTAGCTTAACATTTGGACTCGATGATCTTAAAGGTCTTTTCCAGCCTTATGGTTCTATAATCTGTGATTTCTCTTGGAGATGTTGCATGGAAAGGAATTATCTACAGTTCAATTCCCTACTCTCTGGAGTCTCTTAAATTCAAGTTTCACTCCTGTTAGCAAGTTATTTCTATTTTAGTTGCCTGGATAATATTTACTGTTCATTAATATTCATTGCCCACTCATCAATTCCATAAGTGGAATATTGGACTCCATCTAAACTCTGCTGTGCTTCTTCACTGATTAAGGGAGGGTTAGAGCATAATAGTGAATCAGGAACTAAAGGAACTTCACACTGAGAAAAATGCACCTTTCTTGAGTTGATACCTGGCTATAGTAATTCCTGAGTTAACACAGAATTTACTGACAATTAAGAATAAAATTAGTAGCAATGAGCTTTATTCTGTCCCTCTTAAAAAAATATCAGAAATGTCTGTCAGCTATTTTTTATCATTCTATCAAAGTAGTGTTTGGGGGTGATTGGGGAATATTGTAAACAAAATACTTTGCCTAGGACCTGATTCAGCAAAATAATAATTAAGCTTCTGTGCCAGACCATCTTCAGCTACAGAAATCAATTTTTATGCGTTCCAGAGCCTCACTCAGGATTAAGAAATGTGGATCGCATGGGTAGAGGCTCATTTTTGCTGTTGTTAAATATGGTCCTTAGAGTGAAAGGGATATAACTGTATTAAATTAGAAAAAGAATTATGTAAAAGATATATTAAACCACAGACAAATGATGATGAAACAATGAAATTACAGCTTGGAGAGTATGGAAGGAACTATAGCATAGAGAAGAACAGCATAGAAAATATGAGTTTAAACCGTTGAATATGAGTAATGATGCATTAGCAGTGGTGTCACTGATTTTCACAATGGCAGTGAAAAACAAATCCTAAATTGTAGGTTTGAGAATTTTTTCTGCTGGAGAGTAATGAAACTTAATTTTTCCCATGCAGACTATCTGGAAAAAAAAAAAATGTAATTTAACTAAGTAGTTCTGTCGTCATACCATGTACTTACTCTTTGCATTAATACCTTACATCAGGTTTTGTGTCACAATCTCAGTGAAGTTACCTATAGTCTGTGACATTCCTTGTTCTTTTGCATTAAAGAACTGTATTGTAATCTCCTCGGCTGCCCAACATGGAGCTCAGGTTGATGGGAATTGGAGAAAAACTTCACAGAATAAAATGTAACAGTCTGTAACATACACAAATTGCAAGCAACACACAGTAATAACAAGTAAATGTTAACAAACGGAGCGAAAGAGAGAAAGAGAAAAAGAGAAAATGTGAAGAACATGTAAAAGAATTAAGATTCCTATATTACAACTCAGTT
The DNA here is from genome assembly GCA_002631895.1 of Agapornis roseicollis. Taxonomy (NCBI): domain Eukaryota; kingdom Metazoa; phylum Chordata; class Aves; order Psittaciformes; family Psittacidae; genus Agapornis; species Agapornis roseicollis. The sequence continues at coordinate 251,427 of NDXB01004873.1, read as the reverse complement.
TTAGTTACCCCAATATTCTAAGGCCATTACAATAAAAATCTTTATTAGTTCTAGGTGTCTTTATTAAAATCTCCTGATTTTTATATTACTGCATATTTTGAAAGTTGCCATGAAGCTTTTCTGAATAGATACCACACTGATGGACTTTACACTGGCACAAGAGCAGAATTTAGTATGCTACATGAATCCGCAGAATCCTTCCAACCCAACCTACCTCTTCAACATTTACTCACCACCAAGTTGACCTGGGTTCCTCCAGTAAGCCGTGTCCCTCAGAAAAGGCACTCCAGTGACAGTGGTGACCGCCTCTCCCAGTACTAACTGGCCAACATAGTAACATCACTCCCAGAGAATATCACCTTTGAGTGGTACTGCCTCTTGAAGTGAGGTGACAGTATGTTGGTTGTCTACCTATTGGTACTACTAGAGGAAATACAGGAGCTCTAGCTAAGCAGATCCAGTACCTCTTGCTATTACAGGCATTATTGATACATGCTTAATGCAGTGTTGAAAACTGCTGCTACTGGAAGTGCTGCATTGCAAAGAGCTTTGGAAGATCCTTCCTAGTTTTATCCTGACATTTCTGGGGTTTCACTTATACCCATCCTGGACTTCTGAGAGTCTTACTAACACCATATTCTGTAGAGTGCTGTGAGTTGTTGACAGGTCAGTTAGAGATTGCAGGAGAATGCAGTCAGGTGAGTCATGCTAGAGTCTTATATTACAGCTTTGACTGAGGAATACAGTATGATGATCTGCACAGTATGTAAGGTGTCTGAGACATGGAGCATGGATGAATACAAAGAACAATGACAGCAGGAATGGTAAATTGCTTGTTATTGCTGCTTTGTGCTTATAAACAGACAAGCAAGTAACCAAAAGTCTTGGAGAAAATTTCCAGCAAGTACAGAGTAAGAGGGATATAAGCAAGTAGACTGGGCACAGAACTGGGACCTCACACTCTAGACTGTTTTATCCCTGGCCTTTTGTAGTAATGGGTAAGTGATCCCATCTGTCTATCTCTACTGCGGTAGAGATGTACTTCTTGCACAGAGGTGCATTTTGTTGTATTCTGTCCTGCAAACACCAGTCTACTCAGGCCAGCAGAAGGGAGAGATGCCAAGAGTACATCTTTGTATCCCAGGAATGAATTCTGCACTGGATGGCATGGGAGCTGCAGTGGCAGGCGTGAGAAAGAGGATTTACCATAATTATGTCTGCCTTGTGCTGGAGGATTGGCAGAGGTTGGCCTTCTGTGGCTTGCGTGGTTGTATCTGTGTTTTCCCATCACTAAAAGTACCTTGTGCTCATTAAGTTATTAAGGCATGAAAAGTCCTAAGATTTATTATTTAGCTTTGCATTTGTTTCTCAGCTTAGTACAATCCTGCCCCTGTTCACACTCATTCCCGGCTATGGCCAGAACACAGGAGGCTGTGTAGAGAGATTTTTTTTTTCACTATTTTTCTTTAATGTCTCATATGGTGCCGGAAATACGTGGGAACCCAAAGCACTGCGCTTGAATTCATAGCTCTTCCTTTTTGTTTTCAAATGATTTGGTATAGAGGATGTTTTTTTTAATCAAATTCTAAAGTAAACAAGCACTGTAGTACAAGTGACACCCACCAGTTGTATCTCTACAGGAAATGATAGATGAATAGTTGTACAATGAAGTGTTACATTATATTAATTATAAATTATGCCTTGTGTGTGATCCACAGCTATGAGATTGCAGAAATGCCACATGGGACAGAGGAAAAGAAATAGACCCAAATTGCTTCCAGCTAACTGTAGGCACTTAACTGAGGATCTTAAGTTAGAGGTGCAGTCACCTGAGATTACTTATGGAGAAAGCCACCTCCAGAAAGCAGTTCACATCTCTATTACTCTCTGAGTCTGCCTGATACTTATTCCAATATAAGGGGACCTCAGACAAATGCATCTTAAGTTAGATGAGAAGAACTGAGCAGTATTCCTTTAATTTTGAGCTGTTACAATTTCTATGAGATCCATAAGACTCCATCTTCAGTGACATGATGCAAATATTACCTCATTTGCTATTTAGGAGTGATGAATTTGGGGTATTTAAAAGCTAGGAAGGCTAAGTATAGGCAGGAAAGAAAAAACATCTTACTATTACTTTTTCCGCTGCCTTTTTAGTATTTATGTCAAATACATTTAAACTTCAAGGCCAACCATATCCTGGGCTGCATCAAAAGGAGTGTGACCAGCAGGTCGAAGGAGGTGATCCTGCCCCTCTACTCTGTTCTCATGAGACCTCAACTGGAGTATTGTGTGCAGTTCTGGTGTCCTCAACATAAAAAGGACATGGAACTGTTGGAACAAGTCCTGAGGAGGGCCACGAGGATGATCAGGGGACTGGAGCACCTCCCATATGAAGATAGGCTGAGAAAGTTGGGACTGTTCAGCCTGGAGAAGAGAAGGCTGCATGGAGACCTCATAGCAGCCTTCCAGTATCTGAAGGGGGCCTATAGGGATGCTGGGGAGGGACTCTTCATTAGGGACTGTAGCACAAGGGGTAATGGGTTCAAACTTAAACAGGAGAGGTTTAGATTGGATCTAAGGAAGAAATTCTTTGCTGTTAGGGTGGTGAGGCACTGGAATGGGTTGCCCAGGGAGGTTGTGAGTGCTCCATCCCTGGCAGTGTTCAAGGCCAGATTGGACAAAGCCTTGGGTGGCATGATTTAGTGTGAGGTGTCCCTGCCTATAGCAGAGGGGTTGGAACTTGATGATCTTAAGTTCCTTTCCAATCCTAGCTATTCTGTGATTCTGTGAAATAGACCTAAACTCTTGGCAGTTACATTGATATCTACTGTCCATCTTACAGAAAAGACCAAAGGTTTTATGACACTAAAATCAGATGAGATATTTTTTTTTCCTTAATGTTCAAAGGCATTTGATTGAGAATTTGCTTCCCTGTGGATTGAAGGACCACCACAGTGACCAAATACTTGCTTTAACAATGCTTTGCTATCCATAAAAGCCACTGAAGTTCACACAGTACAGTGAAATGTTAGGCAGCATAATGGGCCTGTGACAAGAACTGCCAAGAGCCTCCTGCTCCCACTGAGCTTTGGCACTAGAATTACAGGGCTCAGCACACTTCTGACGTTAGAATCAGTGTGTTGCACAAGGAGTCCAGGTTATTTAGATTATGGTGACAGAAGGGATGAAAAATGAAACCCTAAGAAAAGAGCAGCTCCTTAAGAAAGCATGACTGATAAAACCAAAATGGGTAATTCCATGTTATTTCTTTGAAAGGAGATCAGGTCTCTCAGGAAATTGCATTGAAATATTAGGTTACTAATGTCACAGCTTATGCCAGTTAATTTGACCATGGGATCACGAGTCACTATAACTATGTAGTTTCCCTCTGTCAGTGATAGACTTGGATTGCTTGAACTATGTCAGACATAGGGATAGTCAAGGAGTGTGTTATGGAAAACAGCTATTTGAGCAGGTAAGTAAAACAACAACAGAAGTTTTTCTGAAGCTAAAGACTGTATTAGCAATGACAGGTATTTTCCCTCTCCTCTTAGGTGCCTGAATTCTAGTTATATTTGTTTCATACTTTACAGCTATGCAATAAACAGAAAATTTGCCATCAGTACACTGTGAAAAAGGGTGCACAATATATTTCTATGAGATACAATATCCTTGGAGTTTAGCTTAACAGAACCTGCATGCAGAGGATCAGAGAGGTGGGGAATTCTTTTCTTGGCCATATTAAAGTCAATATAAACACTGTGTGTGTTGGTGTTGTAAATAGATATACAAAAACAATAAAAGGCTGGGGTAGATCTCTGAATAAACCCAAATTAACATCAGCTGTGCTTACAATATATGGATCCACTCTCTGTGGCACCAGACAGTACTGTAGACATCAAATGTAGTTATGAATTCCAATCATATTCTAAATTTCTTTCAGAGTGTTGGAAAATGACATTCATCACTTCATCCTATGGCAGCTTTAAGATGTAACCATGCAGTCAACCTCTGCTTCAGGTAAGCACACAGAGAGAGACTGAAGAGCTGAGTAACACATTCAAAACAAAACTGAGAGCTTTCAAGATTTATTTTGCATTCCTTGAAGTTTTCTTATAAATGATAATTTTCTTATACATTGTACCTTAAAGTATTTTACTATGTGCACTGAGATGAATTATGTATACCTGTAGGACACTGTGTGGTCTGGGACAGAAATCAGCTGAATTTAAGTGTTTGAACCTGGCTTTTTCAGGTTTGCTTCTATTCTAATTGGTCAGGTAGGATCTGCTCCTTTGTATCAAGCCCTGTTCATCCAGGCAGTATCTAAGCAGTATCTTGAAAATTTACAGGCATCAGAAACTACCACAAAGAAGACTTTTTTGTATAGAGCAATCTCTACTTTCTTAATGCTGCTGGCGAAGGCTTGCCTGCAGCTGTAGCTTTGCTGTAGTATACTCTGAAATGCCTTTCCTCCCCTTCTGCAGCTTTCCCAGCTACCCATTGAAGGGATCAGATGGGATGGAGAGCAGCAAGGGTTGGTGCAGAAAGGGGAGGCATGGTAAGGTTAAATTCTGACATTCTTCCTATCAGGTTAAAATCAAGTGCTGTTATTTAAAGATACCATCCTGCCAGGTGTAGATTAGCCCAGGACTGAGCTTCTGAGAGTGTTGGGGACAATTTAAAAATTTAATTCAATCCTACCAGAATTTAAATTCAAACCATCTTTGCTTTGCCTATAGATGACCATAATTGCATCATTAGCAGCAGCTGTGCAGCCTGTGGGCAAAGTTCTGCTGTTTGCATGTCTGTGCCAGGAAAATGCTCCTTAGCCGAAGAGGAGGCACAGGGCTGTGGCTGTGCAGAGGTCTATGTAGAACCCCCTTGGCCCTGTGACAGCTGTGAGCTGCTGACTCAGTGCATGAGAGGACTATAGGGAGATAGTCATATGTGAAACAATTTCACAATCATAACTGTTTTGTGAAGTGTTTAATCACTCTACCACACATGATATATGGAATTAATAACTTCATGTGATGTCCTTTACACCTGAGCAGCTAAGCAGGCTTTGTTTGGAATAATCCTTTACACCTGAGCAGCTAAGAAGGCTTTGTTTGGAATAATGTATAAAATACACATCATATGATCTTGTATCACCTGGATGCTGTCACGCTGAAGCTTTACATTTAAAATTTACAAGAAATATCTTGGAAAACACAGGCATTATTTTACAAACATTAGGCACCCAGTCTGTGTTCCTAGTACAGTGTTAACTGGATGTTTAAAGTTAGGTGCTGTTAACCAATCCAGATATTTTACAGTATGGGAAACACTCACTATTTGAAACTCTCCGTTTCCATATAATGTGCAGATTATAATTTCAGAAACAAGTCAGTGCCTATAAATTCTTCGTATTAGATAAGTGAACCTCAACATCCAAGGTAATGCAGATCTTGTTTTTACAGTTTGGTATGACTTTATGTATTATTTTTTACTTTTACTTTGCACACACATAGATCTTTCCCTATTAGGAAGCAAAGAGATACAGGCACTATTTTTTGCTGCTAGTGATGCATAATAATTATGAGAAACTGAACTCCAGCAACAGTGTTACCAAGTCCATTTTGTTAGCTGAAGTATAAGTGTGCTTTGTTACTTCTTAAAATACATATGCTTGTATACTTATATAAAAATAGTCTCTCTTAATTATTGCAGAAATAGGTAAGTTGCTGTTACTATCAATACTTCATGGATATTGTGGTAACAGCTGATTTTAGAGCACTGGTGGTGGCAAAACAGTTCCACATTGAACCAAAATTACACGTATTCTCAGGATACCAGTGTGGAATTGCACTGAACTCGTAGAGTTCTTAGTCCTCTAGTTCCCAGAGAGGACCAGGGTAGGTAATGGAAGTAACTTTGTAAAGCAAGGGATTTCTGAGAAGAAAGTCACTCTGTAGCTGGCTGCTAGTACTCAAGATTCTGGCATCTCTTGTGCGTTACAGTTGGGTAGTTGGCATATTGCTCATAGTAGGGGACAAACAGTCGTGTTTGTGCCCTCTTTCCCTCTTGACACATGATGCCACAACGACATCTACTCATGAGAACATTTGCTGCTTGGACATGAGTTGTGATAAGCATTTGCAACCTGAGGGGGATGGATGGTAAAACCATACGCTTGTGCACCAAAGATACAATAGGAAAGAGACAGTCTATTCTCACGTATGAATTGTGATTGGCCTGTTGCAATGGAATAGCCTTTAACAAAAAATAATAAAGAAAGCTATTTACCTTCTGAATGGATTTTACATAGTTGCACAAAAGGGAAAAGAAATAAGAAGAGAGAAAAGAATAGAAAAGAAGAGAAAGGTTCCCACCAGCTCTTCCCCTCCATAATTAGCATTGGCATTGGTGAAGTCACACACAAAGGAAAGTCTCACTTTCTTTGTGCGTCTCACAATGACATTAACATGCATGGCTATGAGATGACAAGAGAATACCTCACTCACAATGAGTAACAAATCATAACTTTTTTCAAAGTAAAAAAATGATAACACAAGACCATCATAGGTATATGCTAGCTCTTTCAAAACATGTCTTTTTTACTAGATGTCAATTAAAATCACTTGACTGGTGATCTGTTCGATCTTATACAAGAGGGGGATATTCTGAATAAGCTGAAGAATGTCTACTATGCAACTTGACTGGAATATCTGCCAAAAATTAAGTGGGCTTTGTTTTCAACATTGTTATCTATTTTAAATTACTCTGTAGAATAAATAGTTGTATTCCATGGGTAGAGGTAGATTATGGGGTTTAAATAATCAAATTGGAGCCCCGTAATTTCATGTGCTATAGGAGGATTCTCATAAAACTGAGATATTCCCATAATTAACCACTAGCCATGGGATATTATAATATATTCCATGGTGACTAGTATTTTTGCCATTTCTCTTCCCCCCTCCCAAAAGAATTAGTATGATTAATTTTGCTCTGGTTTCACCTATTGCTAACACAAATCAATGTAATTGAAAGCAAGAATACCATATTATGAGGCACTCACTGTTTAGGCCAGACTGGCCGGTAATGACCAGTCAGACCTTTTCCAGTTGGCCTTTGCTGCTAGAAGGAGCAGTTGTGTGCTAAAAGGTTGAAGGAGCTGTAACTCACCAACCCGCACTTGCAAAAGGAGCATGTTTTAGAAAATGTGGTTCAAAGCTTTTCATAGTTCAAAATGCTAAATTCTTGTGGAATATTATAGAATAGATTGATTTGCATGCCATGGAATAAACATCCTTACATCTCGTCTTGTCTCAGAGTGAGTCATTTTGCATTAGTGTCAAGAATTTGAGCTGTTGTTCTACTTTGCAGTTAATCATCAGAAAGAGACGGGATTGTCTCATGAATATGCATGATGGTATGGTTGTCCCTTCAACTTACTAGGCACCTAGTTTCTGTAATGAGATGTACAATATCTGCCATTTAAAACAGCTGAAAGGTCCCAAATGGGAACAAATGAGAAAGCATCAGGCTGTTTCGAATTCCAGCCCTGTTTTGTCAGAAAACTCTAATTGCTGAGTACTTGGCTCCTACTCTGCTCTATGAAGCATTCCGCTCTCAGGAGCCTCTGAGATGCATTACACAGTCCAGCAACATAGCTGTAGAACTCTCAAAATTCTTCCACTAGAAGCTTTTCAAAATATCTTGAGACTTGAATGCCCTTAACCAGGACCAAGGTTTGGGCTCCTAGAGCGTGCTCTCATCCTTAGTTTTGCTGATCAGCCTCCACTGTACCATTTGTCCCTGCAACCTAGACTTCACACATATTATTCACTGTGTGATGGTGGGACTAGAATGGATAAATGTGCTACCCATTGCTCTAAGAAAGCAGTCTGGCTGAATCTTAAATCACTACGCGGGATGGAGGTTAACGGTCAGATGGACATTCCTCTAAGAGGTTTCCTACCTGCTCTGTTAATTTCTAAAATTTCTTCTTGGGCCAGTGGGCAAGTGTCGCTCTGAGTACTGTGGTGTGGAGAGTTTACGACAGATTTACAATAATTGGGGGATCCCAGCTGGGGTGGCCTCGGGATATGCTTCTTTTTTTTCTTTGGTAGCTTCTGCTTAGCCATAGCTAAGGAGTAATACATTCCGAAATTGTTCACAATGACAGGGACAGGCATGGCAATGGTCAGCACACCGGCGAGAGCACAGAGGGCCCCCACCAGCATGCCTGACCAAGTCTGAGGATACATGTCTCCGTAGCCCAGGGTCGTCATGGTGACAACAGCCCACCAAAAGCCGATGGGGATATTTTTAAAGTGTGTGTGTTCACTGGCACTAGGGTCATTTGGTTTAGCACCTATTCTCTCGGCATAATAGATCATCGTGGCAAAGATTAAGACGCCCAATGCCAAAAATATGATGAGCAGCAAGAATTCATTTGTGCTGGCACGGAGGGTGTGTCCCAAGACCCGCAACCCGACGAAGTGGCGGGTCAGCTTGAAAATTCGCAGGATTCGCACAAAACGGACTACGCGGAGGAAGCCCAGGACATCCTTAGCAGCTTTGGAAGACAGGCCACTGAGTCCAACCTCTAGATAGAAAGGCAGTATGGCCACAAAGTCAATGATGTTCAAAGAGTTTTTGATAAATTCCACCTTGTTTGGGCAGAAAGTGACTCTCATCAAGAACTCAAATGTAAACCAGACCACACAGACACCTTCAATGTAGGTGAGAAAGGCTTCAGTTTCTGCTTCCCTGTAGTGCCGCACCTGGGTGTCATTCCCGATGAATTCAGTTTCTGTCTTGTTCACAATGGGGTTAAATCTCTCATGGGTCTCGAGGCAGAAGGTGGTTATGGAGACCAGAATGAAGAAGAGGGAGGCAAATGCCACATACTGTGGAAAGAAAGGAGAGAATGTTAAGCAGTAGTTTAAATGCAGGCGCTTTGATTCTGAAACACCAGCAAGAGACAAGAGCTGTATTAAAACTAAAGATAATGCCAACCCTTCTTCCTTTGGGCTTCAGATGCCAGGTCTCAGCTGCAAAGACAGCCTAATGTTCAAACTTGGAAGGAGAGCAGTATGTAAGTACACTCTAAAACCCATTCCTATACTGATAATGGCTTAGTGCGTGTGTAAATTTAAGCAAGCATTTAAATCTTGCCTAAATCTTGTCCCTTGGATTTAAGGTTAAGGGCGTACTGAGATTCTACCTTCCTGAACCTGGTCTTCTGTTACTTCCTGGTCTTTAATAATAGAGTATATATTCTAGGACAATTGTCATGCAAGAGCCTTTTTGCAGTATTGTGTCAGTGGTATGGTGGCTGCCTCCTGCTCCTAGCTTAGTGAAAATTATGGTATTTCAGATCGAGTAAGGTGGTAGTAAATACTAATGGCAGTCTCAGGTGGGCTTTACAACAGCAGAGTCCTGCTTGGCATCACCAGACTTTCTTGCCAAATCCAAGGGATAGATTGAGGAACAGTCAAATATCAAACCAAGGTCTCCTAGAGTATTTCTGTTCTCAGTTCCCTTCTCCAGATCTTTTGGGACTGAGGGACAGGGAGGGGAAGAGCCTGTCAGCTGAGCTGAAAAGAGACAGACCTATTGGATTTTACCAGGCAAGGTTTTCTGTAAGAGATTCTCATTACAGTGTAAAACTTCTACCTACTGTAACAGGCCCTGCTAAAATGTCTGTCCCCATCTTTCTTATAAGCCCCCTTTAAGCACTGAAAGTTTGCAATAATGTCTCCCTGGAGCCTTCTCTTCTCCAAGCTGAACAACCCAAACTCTCTCAGCTTTTCTCAGGCTTTCCTCAGCCTAAAGGAGATCTCTTGGTTGTATTCCAGGATAATTGAGGGATATGGTCAGGCTCTTGCAATCCCAATTCCTCTGCTCAATCCTCCTTTAATCAGTTAAGTAGTTTGCATGAAGCAAAGAGGTCTCTGTGTGTACAGTAATGTGGTACTGTGGGTACAGTAATGCTAAAATCTCTTTCCATTCCAATCCCTACCTCTGTTATCTTCCTGTTTGTCTTGTGTATCACCTTGACAAAAAACATCACATAAAATACTATTTTACTGTCTTCATGAGCAACTGTGGTAATTAAAATATTAGTTAAATATTCTTATGCTGTCCTGCTGTTCATAATGTCCCTTTTTCAGCAGTGTAGCCAAAATAGGGATTTAAAAGAACAAATCTCTTCTAATTATCAGTTGCCAGTAAATGCAGTGGAATAATCTAAACACAATTGCTGCCAAAGGAATAGACCAGTTAAAAATAACCTATGCTTCAAGCTACCTGTCTTGTAATCAAGATGTCCCCCTTGTCTGCTGTCATGGGTAGACCTAGCGCAGAATTACACTTGACCTTCTGTATTGGCAAACAAAATCAAAAGCAAGGATTTGCCACAGTTTGGGGTGAACCATTTAGCAAAATACAGAGAAACTGTCAGAGAATAAAATGGCAGAATCGTTTATTTGGAAGGGCCCTCTGGAGGTTGTTTGGTACAACTTCTAAGTTGGATCAGGGTCTTGTCTGGTCCAGGTCTGAATATCACCAAAATCCCACAGCCTCTCTGGACAACCTGTGCCAGTATTTGGCAGTAAGAGTGAATGAGCTTGGAAGGATACAGAAGCAAACTGGCTCTTCTGCTTTTCAAATTCAACTTTGTTGCCAAAGAGATCAGAACTTAGCCACTGTCACAGGTTTTAAAAAATGCAAACAGTTCCTCTCCTTAAATGATTCACGTTATCATAACCTTGTTATGTGATGATCTAATATGTGTGCCGGTATGTGCTAAAATCAATGTCTGATATAAAATAGTTGTCTGGAAGATAAACAACCTGGAGGTTAGGGAAATTGAGAAGCAGGACTGTGGGTATCTTTTTGTACGATTCTCCTTTCAAACAGGGAAATTTCTCCATGCCCAGTTTATCCATCTGCAAAATAGGTAAAAAAAAAAACAAAACCAACCCAGGTGGTGTTTGTCATGTGCTTTGTGATCCTAGTTGAATGTGTACAGATTCTTTATGCTTTCATTTTAATGTTACAGACTTAGTAATGCCAATTATGTACATAGTTATACTGATATCAACAGGCTCCCTGAAAAATAAGCTGAAGAGACTTTTAAGTGGTCAGTTTGTGTATGACATTGTTAACACTCAGTGCTTAAGTAGAGGTTAATAACCCAACTGTCTGAGTATGAGTAAAACAAGAAACAAAATGCATCTTTCAGTAAGAGCTCAGAAAATGTTCCTAGCAGCCTTAGCATGTCTGCTCTGTTTCAGCCTTAGAGCAGAATTTTACTGTAGAGTCATAGAGCCTTGAGAATTGAAGCTGCAGAAGGAAATGCTGACACCTTGTTAAGTCAGGTAGCACTCACAGATGAGAAGCAGAGAGGAAAATAAAACTATTTGTTGTGGTTTAAAGCCCAACCGGCAATCCAGAACTACGCAGCCACTCACTCACTTCCCCTCCCCTCCCCCTCCCCCCTCTCCTTCCCCCCGTTCCCAGAGGGATGGGGAGGAGAATCAATAGAATGTAACTCCCATGGGTTGGGATAAGAACAGCCCAGTAACTAAGGTATAGCACAAAATCACTGCTGCTACCACCAATAATAATAATAATGATAAGGGGAATAGCAAGGGAAGAGAATAAAACCACTCACCACCCACTGACTGATACCCAGCCCAACCGAGCAGTGACCTAACCCTTCCAGGTAACTGCCCCCAGTTTATATAGTGGGCATGACGTGCTGTGGTATGGAATACATCCTTGGCTAGTTTGGGTCAGGTGCCCTGTCCCTGCTTCCTTCCGGCTTCCCCTCCTCCCTGGCAGAGCATGAGACTCAGAAAGTCCTAGGTCAGAGTAAACATTACTGAGCAGCAACTAAAACCATTGGTGTTCTCATCACCGTTCCCCGGCTGAAGCACTGCACCAGCTACTAAGAAGCACAGCACTGCACCAGCTTCTAAAATGACTGCCACTGCTGAATCCAGGACATTCACTAATAATGGCCTGAACACTAATCAAACCAATGAATTGTTCTTGTATTATTTAGTGGTTCTTAATCTTCTTTCTCATTACATTTTACAACAGAATTTCTCTTCTTCCTAGGATACGAATGGGCTGGGGGAAAAGAGTGAGGATATTATGAAGCAATGTCACATACTGTTGAGTTACATAATGGCAGCTAAAATTTTCTTTAATTAAAGAAAATACCTAGGTAAAGTGTTTGAAGTGATCAAAACTCTTATCTGCTTTTACATATGTGGATGACTCCTATTTCACTAGAGATGTTGCTGTCATTCCTTTTTTCTGGCTCTAATACCAACAAAGAAAAATCTCAGATTGTCCAAACCATAGAAGCCATAAGGGAAGGCAGAGAGGAGATTTTAAAAGGGGATATTTTGATTTAAATATAAATTATGTTAAAATGTCTTCATTCTGGAGTGAGAAGAAATTACACTTCTGCATAATTTCTGTTAATAGCAGATATATTTGAATAATATTATTTCAAAAGAGTCTAAAAGATGTCTTGCCCAGAATTGGAGAATTTCATCATTTAATTCACATTGCTTCTGATTCTCTCTGTCTATCTATCTATCTATCTATCTATCTATGAGTCTGCCATCTCCCTGCTTCTCCATTGTCCTATGTCTAACCTAGCCACTTTTGCCAGTGCAGTGTGAAGTGCCAATTAATTTGGAATAATAGTTTTTCACATCAGCTTTGCATAGCTATAAAAGAAGCAAGGTAACAGGATCAGATCTAGCCTGTCATGAATAATGAGCCAGTATCTTTCCACTTAGCATGCATGTTTGGAGTGGGGACCTAGGAAGGGGGACCTTGGCTGAGCATTTGGTAACAGAACACTACTCTTGGACCATAGATAACAAGAAAAGTGGGTGGTGGTAGTAAAAGCTGTATGGCTTTTGCAAGTTAAGTTTCAGTAACTTCAGAGTTTGTTTTCTAGTAAATAGCAGTCTACACAACACACCTTTCATAATTCATTCCTGATCATGCATTCAGAGTGAGATATCAGAAGCTGCACACCACAGATGGGTGCTCTTCTCCCCTGAAACTGCTCAGAATCATTTAACAATCCGGTCTCAAGCTAGATGGGAGAAAAGAAATAGATCCCCTTCAGAGATTTGTCAGCCTCTCCCTTTGCAACTACCAACAGAAGTACTTAAAAAGTGTTTCTTAATCCTTATCCCTTTATTAGGGAAATTCAGAAAATTCTGAGGAATTTCTTAAGAAGAATTCTGAAGAATGTCTTAAGATACTTTACTCACTTTCTTTTACAGTAGTCCATCTGCTTGAGGTTTGTCTCTGAAAACTACTACACCTGCCTGAAGCTGCCAACATTTTCTACCTGTGATTGGAATCACAAAGCTTTGCCTAGTTTTTATTTTAGTCTGAAAGCTGTACTTTAACCAATCTTCAATTAAAACTCAGTCCGTGTATCCCCAGAATGTTAACAATAGAGATCTAACAATCTTTTTTGCTGCAGTTCAGCTGAAGTGTGGGTTAAATGAAAGCTGCTTTAAAATATTTAGCTGTATAACCACTTTATTATCTGTCAAGACCATTTTTTTCCAGGCTTTCTTAGAGATATGGACCCCGATTCAACCAAATGACTCATTCTGAATGTGCAAGTAATTCTGCTGAATTGTTGAAAGAAATATTGAATCTGTGTGACTGATCGAATGACTAAATGTAGGCACATGATACTAGCAACCAGATAATGCGGTGGAAGTGAGCAAGAGCTAGGACTCTGTCAAAAAGCAAGCTCTGTAATATTCCATTAAGAATCCTAATGTAAGCTGTTTCAAGATCCTTTGAGCAATGATTATGAAATTGAAATTATTTGCAAAGGGGAAAAAACAGTTCTGCTTTTGTAGGTGTGATAAAGTATACGAAGGCACACTCAGATGTAACCACCAAGCTCTTCTGTGAAGGGGGAAATTATCTTGGCAGTCTGTCTTCTTTCAGTGACATGATAAGACAATTGATAGAGAAGCTCACATCAGCAAACATACTGGTTCACTCACAAGACTATTCAGATTCATATTTCTTGGTTGAGACAAATGGAAGAAGTAGGCTTGCAGACAGACAAAGTTTGCTCCAGAGTCAAAGTCCACTAGCAGCTCATGGATGAAATGGTTATATAATGCCAAAAAATATATGACAGCTTGCAAAAAAATTTTGGAATGCTTAGTGGCACACAGACATGAAACAGCGTGTTAAAAAATGTGTGCAGTCATCTGTGGAAAATATGCTTAAATTATTCGGTGTTGACATTGCAATAAATAAATTAGAAGCAGATCTCTCAAATGTTAGTCCTAGCAGGCAGCCATGTACTTTGACAAGGTAGTTACTGGGATAAGAAAGTTACTGCATCAGAACTGGAAGTATGGTATGTACAGTATTTCTCAGTGACCACATGGCCAGCCAGCTGGTCACTGGGAAAAAGTTGGAATGGTTCTTCATAATGGTTCTTCACAAGTTTTCCGGTTTCATCTTGGATACATTAAATCTTGTGATTTAATAGGAACATTGTCACAGAATAGATGTGAATTTATTTTGCAAGCTTCCTTGCTACTCCCTAGTCTGACTGGTAGTGAGAACTATATGGAGACAGTATGGTGGGAGTAAGAAACATTTCATATTGCTCAGCAACAACTCAAAGGGAAATTCTTAACATGCATAGAGTCCTGATCCAAAAACCCTAAGATTTGTGCAGGTAGTTGGGTATACAGGACACCACAGAAGGAGCTGTAAATGTGAAAGTAATCCTCACGTCTCTTTGAGGGACTGCGGAAGTGTTCCTTTGGTAGGGACCTCCAAATGTCAGTCCCCTGTCCCAAAACACAGTGTTATTGACTGTTATTAAAGACCTCCAATGGTGAATATTGTAGAAATCCTGCAGGAAATGTATCCCAGTGCTTCACCACATTTTATCTGTTGGTTTTTTTTCCTAATGCCTAACCTAATTTATCTTTGTTACATCTTACATTTACTCATTTTTGTCATACCAATCACAGACAGCTAAGCATTTAGAAATTTGCAGATGTTTTCCTTCTTTTGTAAGCTAATAACCACTAAACATTCAAATGTTCTATGAGTCCTAGACTCCTGGTTTTTATATATTCATGCTTTTGATGCATAAATACAATATAGTTATTAATCTCATTTTCAGATGATGCCACATACTTTTTTGCTGACAATTCCGTCAAATGCCCTAGAATTAAAGAAACTGAGAAAGCCAGGTAACAAGTCACACAAGAACATCGACTAACATGGCAAATGAAACCAGGGAGCTTGTGTATTATTACTGGGTTTTTCAGACTTTTTCTGTTAGGCACTAGGTAACCTTTTTTAGCACTTTGCATACTTTCTGTTTTAAACTGAAAAGGAGAGTTTTGTAGTGATGACTGGTGGTAGTGTTATGCGTTAGGATTTTCAGGATCTCACCTCACCACCTTTGTTCTGGATGCTATTTTATCTCCTGAGAAAATCATACTTCCTTCCTCTCTAACTTGCTGCCAGTCTATTTTTTCCGCTTTTTGTTACAGCTTCTGCACCATGGCTTGCCCAAAGGTGGCTCAATTCACATGCTCACGCTTATGCAGAGTACAGCCTCTCTCAAACATACTTTCAGAGTGGTGCTAAAAGCCTTTCATAGAGCAGGAGACACATTTCTATAGGCTTTCATAGCCCACCCTCAGTGCAGTTTGATTCGCCAAACTCAGCTGTGTACTAGGATCCAAGGAATAAAATTGTTATGGGCATGAAGCAGACAGAGGGTACTTGGTGGTCTCCAGCTCCATTACAAAGTGTGTGCCCTGCTTAAATATTTGTTTGCAAGAGGAAACACTCTAATATGTGGAGGTATTGAGTGCAAAACTTCACAAGGGAACACCAGAAATACACAGCAAGGCTTTGTCCTGAGTACAGAACTCCCTAACCTAGCATACAAGGCCAACTTTTCTCCTGTGATTTTTAAGCCAAAGTATTTGGAGTGAGTTCCAGATCGTGTTTGTATTCAGACAATAATGCTTCTGCTTCAAGACAAATTAAAATAAGCAGCTGTCAAATCTCTAGTGGCTTAAAATGTGGGTAGGCTGGCTACATAACCACCCTTGGATAGCGTGTGAAATCTATCTGCATATCCTCCATGTGCACTCACCAACAGCTGATAGGGTGTGCCAGTCAAGATGGTGGCTGCTCCTACGTAGGGCTAAGGAGAAGATCCAGAAGGCATTTTGGGTCTGCAGTGATGGAGTCCTTAATCCAGTTTCTTTCTGAAAGCAATACTGTAGCAAAAGGAATTGTGATAGAACTCCTCTTTGGAGATGCAGACCAACTGTTTTGTATTTGACAATGGATTTTTGAAACCTCATTTTCTAACCTCTCCATGAAAGATGTTCCAAAGATCTTTGAATTCTGGGAGCAGCTGAGTGCTTACCCTCTGATAGTTGAGCTGAGCACCTCAGAAATGAGGCACTCAAAATAACAGTCTGAAAAACTGGAAGCCCTGGGATCCCTTTGGTGTCACTAAATGCTGAGCTCAGGATTTCCTGCTTTTACTGCAGCTCATGTACATGGATGTCACAGATGGTGTAGTCCCTGAAAAGCCAGGCTTCTTAACAAGGTGGCTGAAAATGAGGTGTCAAACCCCAGGCATTTTGATGACAGCTTCATTTTAGGTGATTTCACATTACTCAGTGAAAACTTTTTTTCATTAACTTTTTTGTTTTACAGGTTGTGACTAACAGTGTGTTGTAGACACTTTTCCTCCCACAGTAACTCGCTCAGCTTAAGCCATATCTATCAGTTTGTGCTTGTAAAGCATTATGGCCACACTTCTTTCCTTAACACTGCAGTGTGTAGCAGAAAAGACCTATTAAGCTCCTAGATAGCCCAAATATGTTAAAAATATTGACATCTTTTGTTCCTTTGTTCTACAAAACCTAAATTCCAAATATCTAAATTATCTAGTCCTATCACTTTATTCATGTGTTATAAAACATTAAGAAACTCCAACAACTATTACAGCATATGAGAAAATATTTGGGAAAGCAAAATATGTTTTCATTCCGAGTTAGGCAGAGTCTATTGCACAGATTAACTCATGCAAGGATAATGCACTGGATGGTAGCATCCTCACTCATATAAAATCTCTACTGGCAACAATATTTGCCAGTACTCAGTTTTGACTGGCTATAAGCCATTTTAGATATATGAATTAGTGATAAAATAACTTCGAAAACTGTGTTGGTAGCTTTTTTGAGGCAACTTCCAAAATAGTGTTTGTCATATATCTTGTCTCATATTAGACCAACAGGATTGAAGGTATTGGACCCAGTGAGTGCAGACTGTTTTTTACCAAGAGCAAGCTCTCAGTAAGGTGCTGTGTTGCCTGCAACACAGAATCGAGGAATGGTAATGTATATATCCATGGTAATGCCCCAAAATATAGAATACTAACCCAGTGTTAGTTCCCACAAGCAGCTGAAGAGTTTCAGAATTCACTTGGTGTGGCAGAGTGGCTGCAAATTTTCACTCAATAATAAAATCCTAAGTGTATATGAAGATGTGTGTCACTGATGGTTGAATAAAAAGAATCTTATTGTATATACATATGTGTAGAATAAGATTAAGATATAAATTCTAAGCACACATATATATTTGCATGCATACTAGCTATACTATACTGTATTACAATACTACATGGTATATATGTTATGTACAGTGTCCTCCATAACATTTATAATATACATACAATAATACATCATACTAACATATAACTTTTATAAAATCTATAGTATGCCAAATTACACCTAGAAATATGTTAAATATACACACATGTTTATATAGAATCATAGAATAGTTAGGGTTGGAAAGGACCTTAAGATCATCTAGTTCCAACCCCCCTGCCATGAGCAGGGACACCTGACACTAAACCATGCCACCCAAGGCTCTGTCCAGCCTGGCCTTGAACACTGCCAGGGATGGAGCACTCACAACTTCCTTGGGCAACCCATTCCAGTGCCTCACCACCCTAACAGGAAAGAATTTCTTCCTTATATTCAATCTAAACCTCCCCTGTTTAAGTTTGAACCCATTACCCCTTGTCCTGTCACTATAGTCCCTATGAAGAGTCCCTCCCCAGCATCCCTATATATTAGGTATCTAATACTTGTCTCAAGGACTGTGGGGATGCCTGGCTGTAAATGTAATATTTAGGGAAAGCTATTTTTTTCTCAACAGTAAGTACCTTAGTCTGTTTTAACTATCCTAGAGTGTCTCTTTAATCTTCTTGAATCATAGAATAGTTAGGGTTGGAAAGGACCTTAAGATCGTCTAGTTCCAACCCCCTGCCATAAGCAGGGACACCTCACACTAAACCGTGCCACCCAAGGCTTCATCCAACCTGCTTTGAACACTGCCAGGGATGGAGAACACACAACCTCCCTGGGCAACCCAATGCTCTCTATATCTTTAAGAATTATTGCTGCCATATATGAAAAATAATAAAAATGTTCTTTTGCTATGAACTTTGATAACACTAGTTAGATTTCCTATTTTCCAGGATGTTCTAGTAACTCTTAAACTTAGGCAGCATTTTTCGTTTCAAAAATGCCTTCCAGAGTTTGAGTTTGCCTACATAAAAAGAATCTCTTTGGGTTTGGCACAGAGGCTCTAGTTAGTTCTTTCTTTGACCATGAAGTTATCTCTGAAATACTGTGGTAAATTATGTGCCTGTTTGGGACTTCAAGTAATTACAAGGCACACTGTGACCATAGAAAACATCAGAAAGAGATCTTTCCTGTTCGAGTGGTGAGATGCTGGAATGGGTTGCCCAGGGAGGTTGTGAGTGCTCCATCCCTGGCAGTGTTCAAGGTCAGATTGGATGAAGCTTTGGGTGACATGGTTTAGTGTGAGGTGTCCCTGCTTATGCCAGGGGAGTTGGAACTAGATGATCTTAAGGTCCCTTCCAACCCTAACTATTCTATGATTCTATGATAGAACAGCTCCAACAGAAACTTAGGAAGTCACTGGCCATCCCATGAGCACCTATCATAATATTCACTATAGGGTAGTTACTGCATATTCCCATTCCCCTCACTGATAGCACTATCCTGATTTAAAGGGGAGGGATCATCCTTTCTTTCCCTGGTAAAATAATTTTCTCCTACTGTGTATATTCACTGTACCAATCTAGCCACACCAGTGTGTACTTGCAGACAGACAAAACCTCTGTGCATACATGCAGGAGAGCAATTGAAAAAAACCTGTCATTGTTATGTTTTTAAGGCTAAATTAATGAGTCACATATAACAGCTGTGATACTAACCCTCTATCAGTTAACCCTCTCCAATAAACCAGGTTGATGTTAGCAGCTGTGAAGGTCTTGCAGAGATTGGATTTCCAGGAGTACTGCTGCAGTTCAAAAGTGCTCTTACAGCCCTTTGCAGGTAGCTACTGGGAGAGCTACCATCCCATCTGGTGCTGGGTTGCTGCACTAACTATCTCTCTCTGTTAACCCCTCTTAGTTGGGGCTGTAAAAGGCTCAGCACTATTGAGACAAGGAGTCTTTCAAACATCTACAATGAGGTGCATAAACAACAAGCAAATACTTACAAAAACAACCTTTCATGCAGTCAAGGTTAAAAGAAAGATGGAAGGAAAAGTAACCAAGGTAAGTCACAGCTTAAACCTAGAGGAAATTTTTTTTCTACATAAGATGAAAGCAATTTACAATATCTAAGAGGTTCACTAGCAATATTATGCAACTGTGTTTAGCTTGCGTCCTGCAGTACGCTCACCATCTTGTGGGATAATAGGCTCCTCTCATCTTTTATTGTTTGCTGTGTTCTGGCTGTACCAAATACAGCACCATCTGTGATGTATTTGCATTTCTCTAGTTTATTCTAGTGCGCATAACGGTATGATGTGAACCATGGTTGAGGAGCCAACTTAGTTTCTGACTTCTGTCTTCCAATATAAAGGAAATATCCTTCATTTGAAGTAGCTTTATTTGAATATTATTCACCTACCTGCGCTGCAAAGAACCTGAAATATTGCATAGCATTTAAAGTGTGAAGCTCTTTATACCTTGAAAGTGCTGTTGAAATGTTGGCATATAAGTATCAATCTCTGCAGCTGTTTTGTAAGGCAAAAGAAGTAGATACTATTCCATAGATGAGGTGATTGTGAGGCTGAAATATTAGAGCCTCTGTTTCTCAAGTGTGTTGGTTTAACTTTGACTACACAACTACCAGTATCGAAGTCTTAGACTGGGGCTAAATTAGGAGCTATCATTCAAAATGTGTCTTAATAACCAGACTTTCACAAGGATGGATAAGACTGTCAGATTCTGAGTGCTGAGCTGTTTTTAGGATACTGTGTCTGGTAGCCAAGATACAGTCCCCCAGAACTTGTGTTTGCAGAGATCAAAGCCATCCAGTAGAGAAATTCCAGCTCAGGCTTTCAGCCATGCTCTTCCTTTTAATCTTGCACGGCAGTGAGTACCAACATGTAGCAAATGTGGGGGTATAAAGGATGGGGGGCAGCGCTGTAGATTTATGTAGGCTCTCAGAGGTTTGTTCTTCTTGTGCAACTCTACTACACCAGTACCTCTAGAAATGGCCACTCTGGGTTAGAGAAGGGTGAGAACTTCTCCACTTCCCTTTCTAGTGACTTCAGTAGTTTGTCATGAGACTCTGAATTCCGTAACACTGTGATTTCTTATCATGTGTTTTAACAGGATCAGATTGACAGCTTATGAAAATCTGGCCTGTAAAGAGATTTTGGGTTGGAGACTCATTAAGTTTGAATCACTAATCACTTTTGGAATTCTTCTCTAGAATTCCCTAGCAATTCTTCCCTATTGTTTCTTCTGTACAATAGGCACAAAACTGCATTAAAAATTAAGGGAAAATGGGTGAAATGAACTGATATTGGACATGCATTGATCCCAAGAATGTAATTTTTCTCTGGGAACATTTGGATGAGTTTTCTTTTCTCTCTTGAATGTGAGACAGCCTGCTGTCCCATGTCCTTTCTGTAGCATACCTTTCTTTGCTTAAAGAAGAGCTTGGGCAAAGTAGTACATACAAAAGTCTATTTAGAAATAAGGTCTTCAAAAACAAGGAGTGGTCTGGAATGCTGACTTGTTTGAAAAATGTAATTCACAGACTTGTGGGCAGTAAGGTGAATACGTTCAGCTACAGGAAACAAAGAAGTGGGGGAGAGGGTCTTGGGTGTGAAGTCAACAGAGGAGAAAGCTGGAACTTGCATTCAAGCAAGATATTCTGTTAGCTGATAAGGATGGAAAATAGCATCCACCCCAGAGGGGTTGTTTTCACCCATTCCTTTTCTGATTCTTGAGTGGTCTGTGGCAATTGTGTGTTGCCGCAGACCTGCTTAGGGCATGGAGAATGTGTGAGTGAACGTCTAGGAGAGCACAAGAAAATACTTCCCAGGCAGAAAATGTTAAAGATTATTTTAAAGCATAGAACAGCTTGGGTAATTAAAAGGTGCCAAAATCAAAGTTTGTGATTATCTTTTAAAAATTTTTGTTTATTTCCCCATCAGAGCTTGAAGTATTTTTATACTTAACTTGCAGTATAACCTCAATGAGGAGAAAGAGGAAGCTTCCCTTTGTGACGTCTTCCTTGAATGCCCTAAGCTTTGGGAAAGGCACACGATTTTCCAGAAAGGTGGAAAAGTCCTTTTCTCATCTTCATGTATTAGGTGCAAACAACTTCCATAAACACCTTACTTGCAACTTGGCAACACAAATGGTCCTTCAACCTCAGCATAATTCGGAGCACAACAATTTGAATGCAGTAAATTGTTCCCTGCATAAGCTGTCCCTTCTGGATTGTACGGGAAAATTATCTTGGGTACTGAGTGGATTCAATGGACATGAATGCACTCCTGTTGCCACTTCCTTTGCCTCAGAAACAAGAACCCAGCATATCTTTTCCTTCTTCCCCTGTGTTTCATTAAGCAATCCAGGAAGCTGCCCTGTTGTGGGGAACCTTGATACACAGAGAAATCGCAGTTTGGTAGGAGTCCATTTATGCACTTTCTTCCAGTGAGCAGTAGAGCTGGTTTTTGATGTGAACTGTTGTGTTAGGTATGTGATGATCAAGTTCTTCATGACATAGTCTCTCTGAGAGCTGAAGATTTGCAACAGAAAAATTAGCTTATTCTTAACTTGGCCTTGTGGGCTGAGAAAATTTGCATTTTACAGACCTTTTGTCTCAATGCAGGTGTTTACATAGTACCAGGATTTTTTTTCCCCCTCTTCAAAATAGTCACAAAAGTTTGGGCGTGAGGAATTGCCAACCGTATTTTAAAGGAGCCGTAGCCATGGTAACTGAGGTACCTTCAGTTACCAAGGTAACAGATGCAGCTCGACTGCCTTGCTGTAAAGCCAGACAAGTCTACTCATGATCTGTTGATTTTAAAATGCTTTATAAATTGTTGAGCTATTTTAGGCACTTAAATCCATAAATCAAAATGTCTGTTAAAACGACCAATGCACTCTACTATTTATGAATTATTTAGCCCATTTTTATTTCACCAAATGGATTTTTTCCCCCTATCAATGTATCTAGGCCTTTCCTGCTCCTAGTTTTTCTTATTTATTGTTTAGAAAATGTTTTTTTTTCTATCTGAAACATATTATTCATATTATTGCTGGTTTTAAGTCTTATTCATTGGAGAAATCCTAGTCCCCTCCCAGTACTCCCTGCTCCAGTCCCGCAGTCTCTAAATGGAGTTTTCTGTACTTCTGTCCTGAAACCACAAAATATGTTTTGCTAAAAATTTGCTAATGAATTAAATCAATACAATTTGGAATTAGTTCCATCATAAACAATCAATACAGGACCAGTGATACAGAACAGGCAGGCAGGTAAATTGGTATAAATAAATTTACAATTGATTTTACTTTTAAAAACAATTTAGGACATTTGTAGTCTTACCCAATGAGATTAACTGCAACTTACACAAAGAAGTGTATTCCTAGGTTTGTCTTCTCTAATACTGGTAGTGGACTTGTTACTACTTATAGCTCAGTAACTTTTATTCCTGGGATAATATACATAATTTCTTGGCCCAAAAGCATGGTTTGCCTATTATTAAACCAGGTCATGTTTATTCAGGATTTCATCTTATGAGCTTGTTTTTGATAATTATTTTATGGTAGCCTCTGCTTGGTAATGAGCACTGAAGGACTGCATAATTCAGTGTAAGTTATGCAATAGGCTAACACACTTGTGTCCTGATATGCATATGCAGTGAAGGCCAGGACCTGTTCTTTAGACACTGCCTCTGGCGTCATTGCTAGCTTGGGTGGGTGCACCAGCGCTGCATGCCTTTGCTTTCCTCTCCCCCATCTATACTGTCCACCCTGCAGACTTTGCCACTGGCTTACGTGCATGAGGAAAAGTATAGAAGAACACTATTTTGTCCAAGTGGAGCAGTGCGCTGAGACTCTGAGCTGCTTGACTCTGGAAGGAGGATGTGCTGTGATATGCAGTCCAGGGTCATCAGAGCTGCATGAGCATAGACAGCTTGGGTCTGAAAGGAGCATAGCCATGACATTGTGTCCAAATCTCTATGAGCTGCCATCCCTAGTCTGCTAATTGTTAAGTATTTGCCCTGTACAGATGACTCATCCAGGAACATGCAGTGGGCATAGCCCTAGGAGACAAGCAAAATCTAGCTCTTCGGATATATGCAGTGCCTGCTGCATTCATTTCTTGTGTTTATAGCTGTGTTGTTTCAATAGTTATGACAAATACTACAGTCTAAAACCAAGTAAAATTCTGAATTACTGAAAAGGTGAGTTGTAGAAGGTTCCCTCAGATCTGTTTATTTTGAGGAGTGGTGTCAGCAATGCTGCAATACTGGCAAGGCTAAAAACCCATAAATATTTAGGCAGATGTCATGGAATTTAACACAGTCATTGGATTTTGAAGGTGCTTGGCTTGCTTTCTCTGACCAACATGTGCTTGCTCATGAGCATGTCATTATAGTCCTCTTGGTATTCTTGTGTAATGACCACTAGCATGAGTCACTCTTGCTCAGAAAATCCTATTCATTCTTCATATGCATCAACTCCCATTAGATGAGCAAATCTGGTAATAGGTCTTGCTTTAATCCTAGGTTTTTGGCACCTCAGATGAGACATCACTCTTCGAAATCTTGGAAGTGAGAAACTCCAAAGGGTATATTCTGTGCATCCTGCTGCAACTGAGAGGCCTTTCCAGGGTTATTCAGGGGATTGTAACAGTTGAGCCTTAACATGCTCTTTCATCCCATTATTTATATTTACAAGATACTGGTTTTGTTGGGTTTTTTTAACTTTTCTCTCCAAGGTCAGATCGTTACAAACTACTTTAGTTAACCTCTTTAGTTAGTTTCTTAACAGAAATGGATATATTGACTTGGTTCAGTTTGTTGTCTTAGTTTCAGTTATTCCAGGCTGCAAAGGTATCTTTTGGTTTTAGTGATGGTTGCCTAAAAATTGAGGATGGGGAATGCTGGGATCTTTTCAAAGCTCAGTTTAGAATATTTTTAATTTGAATATTAACACTTTCCCTGGTATTCAGTTGAAGCTTAAATGTTATTGTTGTTATTGATAATTTGTTATCATGCACAGACATGTTTAAATTGATAGCATGTTATAAGGATTTTACTTTTCAATACCACAGTTCAAAAAATCTAATTAGTCTGCCGGTTTGTCTGCCTTTCAAACCTACTCAACAAGCAGCTCAAGTACAAGATGTTCTTGTCTGATTCAACTGACAGATACACTGCACTTACACAGTCCTCTCCACTGCTTGCCAGACAGGGAACTGTATCAAGATAGCTGAGCTGCCTGAACATAAAGAATATCTAAGCTGATTCAGTGGCTCATGAATGCAAGCAGTATCACGCAGTGTGTTTATTACAGCGTCATGCTCTTGTAAGTGGACATGAATTTCTGACTTGCTCTCTGGGATAAAGTATTTTCAACACTGAGTAGAGGATTTCTCTTCCCAGCTCTCATTTAGGTTTAATGGTAGTCACATGGCTGAACTTTCTACTCTAGGCTTTGAAATGCCAACTGGCATTGTTACCTGGGAGATGTCTGGGAAGTGGCCTGGTTTCATTAATCCTATTGACCAGGGACTCTGGATGTGATGTGGTTGTTAAGGCTAGACCTAAAATAGAGGTAATTGGGTCAAACATGGGGAAGCAGGGAACAGAGAGGTGTTACTTTGTTTACACCTGCCTTTGTAATTTTCCAAAAAAGCTCATGTAGTGGAATATGCTGTGTCAGGAATTATGAAAAAGAGAGGGTAACTGCTGATCTTCCCCTGAAAGGCAACACTGGAGTTTCCTTCCACTCCTAACACAATGAGTTTCATAGCTGTTGATTTTTATGCGTTACAAATGGGTGTTGGGTTAACCTTTTAGCCACAGTCTTATAAGCAGAAATTCAGATAAAGCCTCTGGTTTGTTACATCTTTCTAGCATTTTGGAAAAGTGCTAGGGGTCAAAAACAACACACAGAACTAGAGCCTACTGGCTAATGGTACAGGATGGTGGCTATAGGAGCTGGAAAACCACCTTCTTTGCTGTGCTGTAACTAGATGATCTCGCTCTCCAGTGCAGTCAGTCTCTGCTTGGCATTGCCATGGCTGCCTTATTTTGACCCTCTAAACCCATTCTCTGTTTGATTTGTATGTGCAGACAGCTTCTGCATTCTGGGATCCCTTTGCCATCTGTGTGTGTGTGTGTGAAATGAGAGGAGTATTTGCTCTTAGGTCCTTCTGCTACTTCATATACAGAAATAGACTGGAGCCTTCTGAGATGGCAGTAAATTCTTCTTACAATACCAGGGAAATGTATCGCTGGGTTAAAAAAGGAGTGCTGGTGCTAGTCTGTATTTTGGAAGACAAAATCTTTCTGCCCTCCATCACTCTGAAAAATATATCTATTGCAAGGAAGCAACGAAATACAAAATGGGAAGAAAAGGTGGCATGTCTAAATAGGATATAATGAGTAGCTTTAAAATAAGGCATTTCTTTCATTCTAGCAAATGAATTGACAGAAGCTGCTGTTAGTTTTTTTTCTGACAGCTTTTTGTCCTATGTGCACTGCAGCACAAATATTAAATTTTCTAAATTGCCCTCAGCAGAAGCTTCACCAGTACTGCAGTGACGGTATCTCCCGTGGGAATACCTGTTGTAGCTTTCAGCTGCCTGGTTTGGTAGGTGGGTTAGCAGCACAGCCCAAGCCTGCCAGCTGCTTGGCTAGAGGTGTTAATGTGTGCTCTGTGGCCAAAGTTTAAGGGGTGAGTTTTACTAATAAGAGCAAGTGCTTTGAGGGTGGGTGTTCCTATAGGTTGCATGCAAGACTGTGCTTTCAATTCTTTTTCTCCTTGTAGCCAATTTCCCTTTCTCTTTATTCTGGGATTTCATCCTCTACAGCTGAATTGAGGAGCAGTGTGCATGTAAGTGGGAAGGAGCAAGTGATGAAAACAAGGAAACATGACATTGCACTAATTAGCTCTCTGCTGCTTGGCAACAACTAAATACTACTTGGGAGCAATAGGAGTAAGACTGAAAGGAAAAGCAGAAGGCTGAACTAACTTAGGATTTTACATATTATTTATTTAATTATTTATTCTGTTCTATCATAGAATCATAGAATAGTCAGGGTTGGAAAGGACCTTAAGATCATCTAGTTCCAACCCCCCTGCCATAAGCAGGGACACCTCACACTAAACCATGCTACCCAAGGCTTCATCTAACTTGGCCTTGAACACTGCCAGGGATGGAGCCTTTTATCCTTTTTTGTTTGGTTGGGGTTTTTTTTATTTTATTTTTTCAACTCATAAATAGAAAAATAAGGTGAAGTCTGAGATCATTCCCTATCCTGGCACATTTTCTTTGACAGCATATGATGTCCAAATCGTATATGTTCATTAGTATACTAAGTCTTGGGCATTGAGCAAGGACTGCACAGAGGTGGAAGTGTGATGAGATGTGTTTTTCCTTTCCAGAATGATGGAGATGTCTAGATACAGATTACTTTGTTAGCATGATAGAGGTTTGCTTGCCTTTGGCTGCCCGACCTTATTTGTTTGCTTGTTTTGTTTTCATTTTTCCAGTAAAGCTTACTAGGTAAATCTGTATTCTTATTCGCCTTGCTCAGAGAGAGATCTTTACAGAGCTTTCAGCTAAGAAAAAGTTGTCATATTTCTTTTCCTAGAAATCACCAAGGTCAGACTAGAAATAACCAGGTGCTCTTTGGCATTGGGAAAAGAACAGGAAATTAAATATCATTATTTTGGATATAACCTGCTTGAAAAGAGAGATCATCAAAGTAGAAAGCATATTAAAATCAAATCTTCACCTCCATTTCACATAATCATCTAGAACATGCTACTGAGACTTGCAGAAGACTGTGTCCAGGTTTGTACCTGATAGCATCTACATCACTTGGTGGAATGCCCTGGGCTGATCCTCAGCCATCTCCCCCATGATGCTCCAATGAGGATGCAGCTGGCTCTCCATTCACACCCGTAACCTGCTCCAGTTGTTCCTTGCACTGTGGAATTAGATTAGTCAGTTTTATGCCTTTATGATTTGCAAGTGACACTTTAATTTTCAGTCTGCTAAAAGCCCTACTGCACAAGGTATCTGATAGGTTTTGGTATCAATGCTTTGTAGAATCTCAAATGTGTGACCCTGTCCACCAGATGTCAGAAAATAGTGCCTTTTTTTCATCCATTCTGATGGGCTTTGTTGCTTTAAGTAAAAGAAAAAAAAAGTGTGCAGGACAGGAGTATGTTTGCATGAAAAGAACATCAGATGCAACCAAACTACCCTGAAATTATAGAAAAACTTATTGGATGGAAAATAAAGCACTCTGAAAGCTTTTTAGACCAGTGTTAGGTTTTGTATTCCGTGATCTTCTTCAGAAATCTGTTTTTCAGTTGTAAGGCCACATTAACAGCATATGTAGTAGAAGCAACTCCACTGTATTTGATGCTTACAGACTTTTTCTACAGTGAAGGTCGTGCTTTTGCAGTTGGTTTCTGTACCTGGAGCAAGGTGCAATAAGGCATCAGGATTCCTAAGTAAAAGCTCAACTTGAGATACTATCTCAAAGTTTGGTAGCAGTGCATACTGATTTATATTAATGAGGCCTATTAGTTTGTCTTTTCTCACATATTAATTGTGTTCTGATCTGCTCACAAAAACCTCAGTCCAGTGGAACTTATTTCTACAGTGGTGAGTCAAATTGCAGAACTGGCCTCTCAGTGTCAGCTAATAACTTTTTGCTATTTACTACCTTGTAGGTTTTTTAACCTAAGTGGGAGAAAATCAGGTGGAAAGGAGAAAAGAAAAAGGCAGTGTTCTGTTTCTTCTTCCCTAGAAATCGGTGGTGAAGATTAATAGTTTTGTGTTAAATGGCTTTTCCCATGAGCACATCTCAAAATGATTTACAAAATCTGATACGCTAGCATTAATTCTACTTCTGTGGATGGGGAGGATTAAGCTGTAAATATGAAATTGTTTTTGTTCACTAGTGAAGTATATATGCTTCTAGGAAATAAATGAATACAACCCAGAACTTTGTGTGGAATGTAGATACGGCAAAATGTCCCTTGAGAGCAGGTATTACTTTTAAACTATGATGTCAGTGAGCATTCTGGCATAACTAAACATGATTCATTAAGTCAGTTTCTTTGAAAATTCTTTTAAGATAGAAGTAAACGGGGCAGAAGCCAGCCAGCTTCTAAATGGTAGAGCACTGTGGCGTATGATGCTTCTGTTCATTTGCTGTATTAATGGTACAGCTTAATGGGACAGTCAGAGAAAATGCAAACATCAGTCTTTAGTAGATTTAGCCTGTTAGGCATGTTTTGAACATAAGGCCATTCAGAAAACAAAGTTCTGTAGTCCATTTCATGCTGGTTTTAAATGAGAACAAGAATGCTTTTATCTACCTCCAAGGATGGTTTGCCTTCAAAAAATGATAGGGCTTGTTGGCTTATTTTTCCCTGACTCGTTATTTAAATAACTGCTGAGATTGGTAAAAGATCCAGGCTTCATATTGCAATTTCATTTGTAGGCTTGTTATTTATTTAAAAGAACGTAGTTTTTCAATTAAATTGGTCAAGGCATAGCTTTGGTTTTTATCCTCATTATGACTCTAAATGTAGCAGATTTCAAGAAGACACTTTGTTGTGTTTAAGGCTGCATTCAGGGTGCAACTGTCAACTGTGGGCTCAAAATTATGTACAGTGTGTATGTTTTATCTCCCCAATGTCCACATCAGGCCAAATTATGGTAACAAAGGAGGTTGGAAAGATAACAAGGATAGCCTCACAGGAAATTGATTCCCAACTAGCCATTAGTGAGTGATGAGAGTGGTGGGAGAGCAAGGACAAACTGTATGTGCATATGCTGCATTTGTGATTCTGCTCACTGGCTTTATTCTGGGAAAATTCAAGTTTTGCTGGTGCTCAGAATATTGAAATTATGGAAATAGTTAAAGACTTTGCAAACTGGATGATCACCATTTTCTTGGCAGGCTGTCCTTTTAACTTGGGCATCAAGATATTCATAATAGACTTCTTTGTCATAGAGGGTTATATTTACAAAACAGTGTGCACATTTTTTTCCCCAACCTGGGAAGTTACTTCTTCCAACCAAAAATGCCAAAGAAAAAACATGGAATTTGTCTGCTCAGTGCACAGAACTACGTGATTAGAAGCACAAAGACAATTTGAGGAATGCTTGCTTTTATTCCTATTCAGTTAGGGAAATAAGAAACCCATGTATATCATTACTTTTGCAATTCGTAAGTATATAATATTTAGAATTGCATCCCAGGGGGGATCACTTTAGCCTGAAGTGAATTGCCTGACTGAATTAAGAAGCTTCTTGCAGAGTTAGAAGCTATGTACGAGTCCTTGGAGTTCAGTACTTGAGCTGCAACACTGCTATTCTTGCACAAAAAACATCCACCTAGTCCAAAATAATGCTGCTGTTGAAATCAGTAGATATTCTGTGGCTTGTTTCAGTGTGTAGAAAATTCAGCTTCTCATGTCCATGGAGCAGTTTGCAGTTACTAGAGCAGCTGTGAACTTTTCATTATTGAGCCAGACTCGCTCATAAAAACTCAGTCTATAGCTTTTCCCTATCTCGGTTTCTTGTTGCCATGTTGATTTTGCAGTGCATGGAAAGTTTATCCTTTCCACCTGTAATCAATTGACTACATTTTGTAGCAGCTGAGGAAGTGATACCAAAAATGTTTCTGGGGAGATGGAGAGATGCCTTTGTGTAATGCATTAGGTACATGTTGGTGATAAGTGAAAAGGTTGGACAATGCATTTGGGATTAACCTGTGCTCTGCACTAGAGCTAAAGCTCTTGCATCTGTAAATGTAGCAAGAGATCTGTTAAAATGGAAATTTGGTATCCTATGAGAACAGAACTAATGGATGCCATTTGTCATTCTTTTGGGTAGGCTAGAAAAAGATTAGGGTGGTGAGGCACTGGAATGGGTTGCCCAAAGAAGTTGTTGAGTGCTCCATCCCTGGCAGTGTTCAAGGCCAGGTTGGATGAAGCCTTGGGTAGCATGGTTTAGTGTGAGGTGTCCCTGCTTATGGCACGGGGGTTGGAACTAGATGATCTTAAGGTCCTTTCCAACCCTAACTGTTCTATGATTCTGTCCTTCAGGATCACTACCCAAACCTAGCAGTTTGGTCAGATCCCTCACTTCTGAAATGTATCTCTTAAATATTTGGTTTTACCAGGCCTGAAGACTAGAACATCAAATGAATCCTGGTTTCATCCCTTCTTCATTGTCTTACTTTGTTGGGGAATATGCACTCAAATATATATAGCCAGACAGAAATATTGGCCCTTCATGGTAGGGGAATACCTGTCCTTTTAAAATAGGTTCCTGACTCTCATGCTGTGGGTCTCCTGAGGGCAGAACATGATGTCCCATATTTATGAGGGACTGCCAAGAAGTGATGTCAGTGAGGCAGGCAGTGAAATTCCTGGACACGGTTAGGACTTGGTAATGCCTGTAATGGAGGAAAGTGGCCAGGTCCTGGTGGGAGTGAGGTGGGAGTTGGCAGTTGTTGACTTTTGCAGGGGAAAAGAGAGGCGGAGTTAAAGCAAAGATACGTATGCAGTACCTGCTAACCAATTCCCACTTCACAATTCACATAGCAAGTTGGCATTGTTGGCTTCAGCTTCAATATACTGAATTTTATGTGTTTGTAGGTCTGTGCAACAAAGATACTGGTATCTTCCTCCGTTGTCCTCCATTTTATGTTGAACTATACCTTCTTGAGAGAACAAATGCTGCAGCAGCAGGTTTATAGTGTCATTCGGACAGGTGTTGGTTATGCATGTGAACTCCAAAGCTTTTTTTTTTATTAGGTTACAGCTGGCATTAGTTTTTCACTATGCAAACTAGGGCATTTGACAGCAGGTAGCAGAAGGCAAAAACTTCAAAGCTAATACTTTGCCTGTATATCAAGCATCTCAGTAAGCTAGGAGAAATATCTAAGCTTAATAGCTCTACCTGAGCTCATGTATCCTTTTTCACTAATGACGCATCAGAACAACAGCCTGCACTGATGTTTCACCTAGTCTGAGGCAAGTCAACATTCCTAGCTGTTATCTGCAGAAGTCCCATGTTTTCCCAGCATGCTGTAGCCTTGTTAATCCTTGTTAAATTGGAATTGGTGATGATGTGGGGAGGAGGGATCAGTGAAACAGGACCAGAACTGCTGCAACTGTATTCCCAAAAAATGAATGTCTGACAGTGAAGGAGCAACCCTTCAGCCATCCTCAGACCTCCTGGACCCCATCTCTCTGCACAGAGGTTCAACCAAATACCCCAGATCCACAACTTCTCATTTCAAATGCCTTCTGCCTGACACCATCCACCTTCTCCCAGCATCCCGCATATTTGCGGATACTATCACAGCAAATTAATGTCATGCACTGATGTGGGAAGTTCTGCACTGGATAAATTGTTGTGTGACTCCATGTGACAAAAATGTTCTCTCCTTAATTTTCCTTGAAGCCACAACAGAATTTCTACTAATGTGGAATTCGGCATGGGAGTGACTAAAGCTAGAGGGGGTCAGTGTGGAATTGAAGTGGTGATTTCTATGCAGTGGTAGAGGAGCAGAAGAAAAAACTGGGCTCTCTCTGTGAATGTACTCAGAGACAGTGGGTATACACAAATGAATTCCAGTGTAAGTAAGTGGTGGGACATATCCCATTTGCTTTTTTGTTTTTATTACAGCTAGAAAAGCTGCCCTATCTTTTTATGTAAATCTTGTGTTTGTTCTCTGTTCAGCTTCCTGACAGGAAAACAAACTGTGGCTGGATTGTGTTTTGCTCAGGGCTGTGTAATTCTAAACAATGACACATTCAAGCATTGTGGTATGTACACCTGGCAGCCTCTGTAGCATGCTCGCATTGTTCTTTGAAAAGCAGTTCTCTGCTGCTAAGCTATAGTCTGTCTAGAAATAAAAAACCCTAAGCCCTCTTCATGTGTTATAAAGCAGTGAGCAGGCCAATTGAAATGGGAAATAAGCTTGCCAAATAATGGAGTGAAAGAAAATCCAGCTTGCTATAGAAATCTACAGCAAAGAAATTGACACTGATAACTCTGGACAGAGGTCTTCTATGTATATACAAGTTTTCTTTTAGTCTTCACTTTCCTGTGTTTGTGATGGGCACATGCACAGCAGACCATGTATGTACTGTGGAGAGGTTAGTTTTACTTGCAGGTGTGTAGGGATAGAGACTTTATTTTTCCAAGAACTTCTGTGTGCTATGTTAGGTGAAAACAGTCCTTTCGCAGCCCATGTAAAAAACAAACAATAAAACCCAAACACAAAACCCAAGAAACCTAAGTCAAAACAACCAACAATGAAGCCAAGCAACAAAACAACAGAGCTTTCATCCTTTTTTCATCTTTACTGCATCTTTATGTATTGGCAAGACAATTCTAAGGATCTAATCTGGTATCACAGCACAGAAGCTGCTGAGCATCTTAGTGCTTCCTAAACTCAAAGCAATTTATGTGGTTTTAAGTGAGTGGTGACAAACTGGTCCTTACAGTTTGTTCTGAGATTGCTGGATAAGAACTACTACCTTATGTAACAAATCAGGAAAAAGAAACAAGTGAAGGCAACACGGGACCCTGGATTAAGTGAAAAACGAGAGAACCCAGTTTATATTCTGTTGCTTCAGACAGCCTTGCATTTCATTTTAGTTCCTGGTTTTAACACCACAGAGCTACACTTAGAGTCTAAGCACAGAAAACCTGTTAATAGTAAAACATTTTTGGTCCAGCTCAAGTCACAGGGAAATAGAAAAATAGGCTCTCAGAGAAACATTCCAAAACCATTGCAGAAAGTCACAAATCTGTGTGCCTTGCAGGGTTTGCAATAAGAACCACTCTGTATTAACGTCATGACCTGTGAAACTGGAAGATGCTTTGGAAGACCCACAACAGGCATTTTGTGGCCTGGCCTGCACAGGTTGCACTGTCTTTATAATTACAGTGTTTCTCCCTCCAGATTGGGCACTTGGAACATGTATTAACTGTGCTGCTGGAGTGTAAACTGTGACCTGTTTGTAAGTTATTTTCTGCCTTGCTAAAGGAGTCATCTTAGCAGGAGCTTGTAAGTGTTGCTTATCCTGTTGAGATTCCATTTCCTGGACCCTTACAGTTGGAATTGCTTTTTCAAACCAGCCATTTTCCTCAGCTAGCACTGCTGCATTATTAATGCACTTGCCTTGCTCCAGAAAGATATTTTTCTAGTGTAAGATGCTTAGGTGACAGGCTTCCATGACTTTTTCCCCACTCTAAGCTGCTGCTACTAGCTAGCATTTTAAGCTTTTATTTTTCATCATTAAATTTGCATCATCTGCTAGAACTTAAGTCTTGATGGATGGGCTACTGCAATTACTCTATTGGCAAAGCCGCTCAAGCATGTTATCACCTACATACATACTGTTAAGTGCTGCACTGTCCATGTGCCTCCCTGGATGTAAATGAAACTTGCCCTCAGTTGTTATTCCAGAAAAGCAATGAAGACAAAGTGTATTAAGATTATTGCTAACAACAACAGCAAATTTCTGTTGTTATTGACAAAATAACTACTACTACTTCGTAAATGCACATGGTGACAAACCCTGACAGGAAGAACATCTCTAGAGGGACTAGGTGAAAGAGAAGCCCTAGAAAAGTGAAAAAATGTGAAAAAATGTACTCATTCAGCAGCAGGTTAATGGCAGGACCTGCTGGTCTTCTTACCTAGCAGGACAAGAAACTTGGATGTCTGGAATGGATTCAGCTAGCAGAAATTATACTTTTTATTTTTTAACTTTACTGTCATTAAACCAGGATTTAATGTGAGGTAATGTGGCTTTTTGTGAAGAAAGGAAGGGAGAGCTATAAACAACAATTTCTTACATTATACTGCACCTTCTCTCCATGGATATTGAAACACTTGACAGATTAAATAAGATGCAGATCCATAAAGCATCAGAAGCTCTTGAGTTACCAAAACCCTAATGACTTTTGCATCTGAACAGCTCTAGATGACTGGGAGCACCTTTAACTCACAGTAAATGCAAAGAAGGGTTCACTGGTATAAATCTATTTGAGTATATTTAAGTCATAAAGTTGGTTAGTAAAGACTTCACTTGCAAGCTGTGGTAAACAATGGTTTGGAGACATGTTCACATAATCACACTGCAACAAGTGTCCTTTTCCAGAGGCAGATGACAGATGCCAAACAACTAATGGCCATATTCTTAAATAAGCTTGTCTCTGGTTTCATAGTCTGGCCAGGTTTTAAGATTGCACCCAGAACACTAGGGGGTACTCTTAGCTTTTCTCTTGCAATGGAAGTGGAGTTTTTGCTGTTCCCTGTTGTTAGGGATGAGTCATTCAGAAAATTCTGGCTTTGTCCAAATTTACAGGTGGTGACAGCCCCAGAAATAGAATAAAAGATTTGAGGGTGTTAGTTGCAGGAGCTGGGATTTTTGTAAGTGAACCAAAGTGGATTAGGAACCCAGAACTCTTCCCACCTAAATGGGATGGGGCATGTGATTTCTGAAGATTCCTCACAAAATCTGACTCTGTATAACTTTGCAAAATGCAAATGGATGCATTCAGGTGTTTTGAAATAGTGACTGGAATGTAATCTGAGAAGCCAGTCATGAATTTTATTCCTCTATAGCTGCACTTGCCTTCTGTATCAGCCTATGAACAGCTACTGCCTGGATGTAGTTTTCTAAAGGTTCTGTGAGAAAACTGGGCCAGGAATAGCATGAACAGATAGAAATATCAGACATCCTCTCCAGCATGTAGTGGAAGTGAGCTATTTACCAACATGGGATTTCAGTTTCCCAGGAAAGGATAGTTGCTGTGGACCCAAAACAAAGAAAGGTGGTGGTGAGCTCATTTTCCCTGGGTAGCTGATGATCAGCATGACTGGGAGTTTGTGCGTGCAGTAGAAGCAGAGCGTGTCCTTAGGTCTCCAGAGCTGTCATGAAGGAAGTGTCAGGGTGCCCAGGCAAGCAGAATACACAGAAGGGGATCTGCAGGGTTGCTGCTCTGACATAACGGTTGACTGGAGTTGTCAGCTTGGGGTAATGTGATGTATGCACTTAACAAAGGGGAAGAAAAGCCACAACAAAACTGTCGACTCCCCTGTCAGCAGCAAACACTTATTTTTAAGCCTTGTACACAATAGTCAACACAACTATTTGTATTTTTAATGTCCCTGTCCCGCACCCCTCCACACATACATCCTGCTTTCCTGTCCCTTTGGCTGTGTCCATGGAGAACAGCACTCCCAACAGGCTTGCATCTGTCAGATTTTCCTGTCCTGGGCTCCCCCTTCCCTTTTTGCCATTTGTTTGCATTTTGATCCAGGGCATTTGGAAGCCTTGCCCCTCACATGCCATTTCAAAGTGCCAATGACATAAGATATGCTGCAGGCTTAGGGTCTGATCCAAAGCCATTTGGGCTTTTGGATCAAATCTTTCTGTTTTAAAAATTGGCAGCAAGGCTGGGGACTCTGTGCTGAGTTCGGCTTCAGGTCACTGATTTATTTGTTTTTATGAAGTACTAGCCCATGTAGCTGTGATGGCAGTAATCTGTTGCAGGGAGGAGAAAAAATTAGTATCCATAGCCAGGCCAGTATGGTTGCTTTGGAAGGATGAAGAAAATAAGGAACAAGAGCCAGGAGCCCTGGGGCTCTGAAACTTCTGACAGCTCCTTCTGCGCTTGCTGTTCCCTTGTCTTCCTCCAGGCCCTTCCTTATCGCAGTCCTCAACTCCTTATACCTTTGCTTATTAGGAGATGGTTCTTGCTTCTAAAATACGGCCAGTGACCTTTCTCAGCTTTTCTAGGCACTTCCCAAAGAGAAAAGGTTTCAGTGCTATGCTGTGGGAAGCCAAAACCCAGAGCTCACATTAACAGCCTTTGAGGCAGACTGTGTGTCCTTGTCCTTTTGGATGGGACTGAGCACACTTAATTTCTGTCCCCCTTCCCAGCCTTACTGGGGTGGCATGGCAGAGCTCACTAATATCCTTAGAGGATAAGTTTACAGTAACAGGGGATTTCAAGCATCCCCTGTATGCTTTAGCAGAGTTATAGCAATGAGCTGTGGGGACCCTTGGGTTGGCCATGTTTTCGAAAAAGCTCTGAGAGCATCCTAGCTATTGTAAAGCAGCAAGATCCACCTGTGGTGCCATTCCCTCTTGTACCCCAGTCCAAGCAGCTGCTACTGGTCATATTGCATCCTCAGGATAGTCAGAAGAGCCTCTTTCTTATTAATTAAGTTTAATGAGTGTAAGAAAAAACAAAGTAGGCAGGATAGTCTCTGGCTGGGCTTGGGAATGGTGCAGTAAGGCTCCCTGCTGCAGTTCTCCTGCCCCTTCCTACAAATCTATCTCCATTATGACATGCAACATGCAGTATTTTCTCCTCCTCTGATTTTGTATAGATTGCTTATAGTAGCAGATTTTGCAGTACTTCAGAAAAATATTTTTCCTCCCTTTTCCTTCCCACCNGCAGCTGCTACTGGTCATATTGCATCCTCAGGATAGTCAGAAGAGCCTCTTTCTTATTAATTAAGTTTAATGAGTGTAAGAAAAAACAAAGTAGGCAGGATAGTCTCTGGCTGGGCTTGGGAATGGTGCAGTAAGGCTCCCTGCTGCAGTTCTCCTGCCCCTTCCTACAAATCTATCTCCATTATGACATGCAACATGCAGTATTTTCTCCTCCTCTGATTTTGTATAGATTGCTTATAGTAGCAGATTTTGCAGTACTTCAGAAAAATATTTTTCCTCCCTGTCTTTTTTATTCCAGCAACTAGCTTAACAAAGACCTCCAAATCTGGGGCTCCTGAAGGAGTATTGAAGCCAGTTATATTTTCTTTCTTATGTAGTAAGGTTGTATTTTTTTATTAGCTGAAGCCCCAAAACAGACCAAATAATTTAAAATAAATATCTAAAATCACATCATAAGCAAAGTATCATGGATAGCTATTTGGCATAGGCTATGCACATCAAAGATAATGAATCAGAATGAAGAGGAGAAAGTAATTTGTCTGTGCTATTCATATGAATGTCACAGATTAATACATTTTACAGGGTTTGGAAGGCATTCAAAAGCCAGTATTGCAGTGGGATCATCCCTATAGCAATATCTCAAAACAGCTGTTACTAGAGAGTAGATGAGTAACGTGAAACATGTTTTCTAAGTAACTTCAAGTTTACCTCTGTTCTACCTAACCACCTCTGATACTCCATCTCAGCATTAAATGCTTCCTCAAATTGCTAAGGGCAGAATTGAGCAATTGCTTATCTACTGAACACATTTTGGACTTACCCCTTCTTTTCTTTCCTATATTTTTAGTAACTCTTTTCACACAATTAGCAGATTTGTTTCACTTTAGGAGTGGATTTTAATATTCAGTTGCCTAAAGCTCTTGCAGGGGAATATGAACATTCAGTTGCTTTCCCAAAACTGACGTCTGTTCAGGCAACGCAGGGACCTGAATGTTATCATAGAATCATAGAATAGTTAGGGTTGGAAAGGACCTTAAGATCATCTAGTTCCAACCTCCCTGCCATAACCAGGGACACCTTAAACCATGTNAACTGACGTCTGTTCAGGCAACGCAGGGACCTGAATGTTATCATAGAATCATAGAATAGTTAGGGTTGGAAAGGACCTTAAGATCATCTAGTTCCAACCTCCCTGCCATAACCAGGGACACCTCACACTAAACCATGTCACCCAAGGCTTCATCCAATCTGGCCTTGAACACTGCCAGGGATGGAGCACTCACAACCTCCCTAGGCAACCCATTCCAGTGCCTCACCACCCTAACAGGAAAGAATTTCTTCCTTAGATCCAATCTAAACCTCTCCTGTTTAAGTTTGAACCCGTTACCCCTTGTCCTCTCACTACAGTCCCTAATGAAGAGTCCCTCCACAGCATCCTTATAGGCCCCCTTCAGATACTGGAAGGCTGCTATGTTCAGCTGCTATGTTCAGCTATCTTTTTGCATTCTCAGCTCTCAAGTAAGGAAAGATATTATTTTTACATGTAAAGATGAGTCTGGTGTATTTAAACAATAAAGACACATTAAAGCTAAGCACTAAAACCTACGTTCTTGGCTTTGACAGCCCCTTGTACTTCCAACAAAATGATCATGAGGTAGAAGCCCATTTATAAAACTGCTGCAGTACACATGAAAGACCAAGACCTGTGAACTGGATTTTACATACAGCAAGATGAGGCACCCACCTGACAGAAGGAATATATATGGTATTTGCAAAAATTTCAGGTTCACCTCACTTTGGACAGTTGTCTTGATGACTTTTGCAGCTTTTGGCCAAAATGTGTCTATCTATAAGGCAGAAACATTGCCTTTCACGTCAGTATGCAAATTGGAAACCAGTGCAAGTAATTTTAGATCTAATTACTTTTTAGTGCA
This sequence comes from Agapornis roseicollis, assembly GCA_002631895.1. Classification (NCBI taxonomy): domain Eukaryota; kingdom Metazoa; phylum Chordata; class Aves; order Psittaciformes; family Psittacidae; genus Agapornis; species Agapornis roseicollis. Next base: position 212,328 of record NDXB01004873.1, on the reverse strand, counting down.
TGTTTAAATTAGCATTTCATACTGTGAAGTTATCCTCCCTGGTAATGTGATGTCTACCTTCATGATATTCATAAATGCACAGATACATTCTAGAGTATTAAACCAGAAGTAGATTTTTGGTTTTGAAAAGCAGATTCCATTTTAAAAATTCAAAGTTCTTCTGTAACTTCATAAAACTTTTTCTAAAACTGAAACATAGGAAAAGTGTGTTACATAGAAAATTAGGATGGTTCTTTAGCTATGAAACCAAATGCAGGAAAGTCGGCATTTATTTTTGTAGGGTATTTTTCCTGACCAAAACTGCTGCTGCTGTTATGTTTTCCTAGTTTTTAAGCTGTCTTGAATGGCAGTCTTAACACTGACAGAGTGCATGGGGTACCTGTAAGTGACACCCATGTATCCTCATAATGAAATTGCTCAGACAGACAAGATTTTGGAATGGATCTGAGGAGTTCATAATCTAAAATGGGGTTGGGAAGGTGCTTGGAGTGGGTTATTTGTCGTGGTTTGAGGGTTTTGTGTGTGCATGGAGCTCCACTGTATTGGCTTATATTGGCTAACAATCTGATTCAGTACATTTGAAGATTTACTTCTGATGAAATCTCTTCCTCAGCCAAGCTCTCTTATTTTTACTATGTCCAGTGAGTAGGGTAGAAATTATTGTTTCCCCACTGCTTCTGCTTTTAATTCTAGCATTTGGGATTTTGCTTAATATATAGTGGTCAGCATATATTACCCTGTATTTGTTATCCTCCTTCCTTATGCTTTCTTGGATTCCCTCTGGTCTTTTGTGCCAGTCACCTGGGTCTGCTAATCGTAGTGTTGCTTTCCCTCAGTGTTTCCAGACTTCCCTGCCTTCTGCCTTCCTTGTGGAAGGACTGCTGCTTAATACAAGGTTCAGTGGTGCTTTGATTTCACTTGGCTTTCAACGCATACTTAAGTCTGCTAAACATTTCAGAACATGTAATGTAAAACTGGTGCTAGAAGTCAGGTGCTACATTGAGCAGTCTAGGTGACAATAGAGAATGAGTTTGAAAGTAAATATATAGTCTTCAAATTTTGGATGTCATGTATTCTATAGGAATATTAAGAACTCAAGCTATCATTGATAGCTTTCATCTTAACAGGCAGATTTAATTCTTACAGTTTGAAATATATTTTAAATTCTTTACATGGATGTTATAACTAGTATACTTAGAAGTAGGTTGTGTTTTGAAAAGTTATTGATGTAAAGCCATTTTGCTAAGTTGAGGATGCAAATTCAATTACATGTTTTGTCTCCAGAATGACTGCAATGACCACAGGTTATGAACCTTCCTAGAACAATGGAAATCAGTTCTTTAAACAAGGGAACAAACTTGAAGTTATCCCTCCCTTTCTTCCCATTACTTATTTGGCTAATCAAGGAAGAAAATGAAACACAATGAAAGTACCATTTCCAGAAGCTATATTTTAAATATTAGAAGTCTAAAGACAGCTGTTCAGCCTGGAGAAGAGAAGGCTGCGTGGAGACCTCATAGCAGCCTTCCAGTATCTGAAGGGGGCCTATAGGGATGCTAGGGAGGGACTGTTCATTAGGGACTGTAGTGACAGGACAAGGGGTAATGGGTTCAAACTTAAACAGGGGAAGTTTAGATTGGATATAAGGAAGAAGTTCTTTACTGTAAGGGTGGTGAGGCACTGGAATGGGTTGCCTCAGGAAGTTGTGAGTGCTCCATCCCTGGCAGTGTTTAAGGCCAGGTTGGACAGAGCCTTGGGTGACATGGTTTAGTGTGAGGTGTCCCTGCCTATGGCAGGGGGGTTGGAACGAAATGACCTTAAAGTCCTTTCCAACCCTAAATATTCTATGATTCTCTGAATGTGGCCCATTTATTTAGAGATGCTGAATTGTCAGATTAAGTCGAAGTAAAACCAGGGTTTCTGATTCTTGGCTTTGTGATTTAATGACGAGATCTTTTTTCCTTGAAGTAGGTAGTTTTACTTATATTTATGTCTGCACATCTGCTTCTGTGTACTTTGGAAACAAAGTTATATTCCAAATGCAACCATGTGTAGAATGTGAACCTGTGCCACTGTGTTGGGGTCATCCTAAGTATGAAAAATGTTTGAGGTGCCCAAATCATTGTGGCTTTTTAAAAAAACTCTCTCCATCCATTCATATGCATGAGATGTGTTTTGCAATTCATAGAATCCAGTCTGTTACTGAGCTGTCCTGTCCAAAGGAACTCTTAGGGCTGTGACTGGCTGCTGTATTCCTTTAAATTTCCTCGAGTACTATCTTTCATATCTTCTTACTATTCTTTGTACATACTCCTGTGCAAAGTTCCCTGAACAACAACAACAAAAAAAGCCCAAATCCCAAAAAATTCTGGTAAGGTAATGCTGTTGTAAATTACCTTTAGCTTAGGGCCCAAGAAGCAATGCAAAATGTCCTCTTCCATGCTACCTTCCTCCTCACTTCAAGATCCTTTTCCCTGGAAAACCTTCTAATGAAGTAAGCACAGAGTCAGTCAAAGTGCTGGACTAAGACTCAAATGATGTAAAGGATTTTTCATAGCTCTGCAACAACCTTCCTCTGGCAGCATCGTGGTCGTTTTCAGTACTCACTGGTAAAACGTGATTCATACTACATTTGTTTTCCATACCTCTTGACAGGTCTAAGCAGACTTTAGACTCTAGGTATAGTCCATGTCTCATTATTTCTTGCTATGCCTAAAATGCATCTATTATCTGTCTGGAGAAATATTGTCAATAATAAAGACAGAAGTTAATGGTATTGTCACTGCAAAAAACATCTCAGTCGTGTTGGCAGAGGGATAGGTTCGTGTCATAAGTGGGTTGATGGTAAAGGAGGAAGAAGCAGGCAAAGAGTTAGGAAAAGGTGCTGCTACTGTAGATGGAAGTGAATTATATACTGAGTTGTTTACATCTGAAGCATTTTATTACACTTTCGTCACACATTATCATCAGCCCTCAAAAATACAGTCCAGACTCTTCTAGCTTTCAGTGCTTTGAGCTTTTAAGACAGATGCTCTTGCAAATTAACCAGATGAAGCTTAGGTCTGCTCTTGGCAACAGGATTTCAGAAAGAACTCAAGCACTCCTTCTAGCAAAAAGGAAATTATGGCTAAGACTTGCAACTGTGTGGTCATCAGTTTCTATATCCAGGCAGTTTCTATGATAGGCATTGTTCCTTTCCATTTACCATAGAGGAAAATCAGTAATAATTGATATCTGTTAGTGTTTGCAAGCATTTTAAGGTTTTTGCCATATTGAATGTTATAACAAAAAATAACAAACATCACCATAAAACTGTCCATGTTTCTTGGACTGCTTTTAGGAGTTCTGTGTTTAAAAAGAAAAACAAACCAAAACCAACCAACCAACCAAACCCAATAGCACAATGTGTCTGACAGTGAGGCGGTTTTATGAAATTATTTGTCCATGAGAAGTAGATCCAACAGAAGTCATAAGCATGGTGATAATCCCTTGAAGAACAACTATGTTGGTCTTTAGCATAGGCTTTGTATACTTTTCCCTCCTTCATGTCCTTTCCCTGGGCTCTCTATCATATGTTTTTTAATAGATTGTTTTCTTTGGAAGGTCAGGCAAACAGCTATTGTTTTTGCTGAGTATTTGTAGACTGCAGTAAAGACAGGAGGCTATGTTCCCACATGCTACAAGTCAACCTAGTTTCACTTTCTTCAATCACAATAATTCAAACAAGACCAAGTATCTTTTTGTCCTTAATTTCTATCATGAGAGCTACTGAATACTAAAATACACTGCCGTCCTGAAGACTAAGCTCCTTATTCAGTTCTTGAAGTAATAAATCTAATGGTTTCAAGGAGGGGGAAATGTATCTTGTATAGTGTAATGTCTTGGTCTTTTTCACCCATGACTGTAAATAGATAATTTTTGCTCCTAATTAAATGAAACAGAGGGGAATGTAGAGAGAGAAGGAAAAGACCAAGAACAAAACTCTCAAAAAGTTAAAAGAGTGGGAGAGGTGAGGGTAAGGATACAGAAGAACAAAACCAAAAATAAATAACATAGCACAGTTAATGAAATAGAGGCAGAAACTTCAGTCGCACATCTTTTCCAGGTGTAATCATTTTCATATATACGTGAGTTGGCAAGGTACAAAATTATTGTAAATGGTTCTGAAGTGTTGTTATCTTGACAGACTGATTATACTTGATTGTGTTGATTATGGCTATTAAAATAATTTGCCTCTGAAAATATATATCCTCATAGTTTAATTGCAAGTATCTAAGCCATAAATTTAACAAATTGTATATGACTTCTGCTTAAAAGTTCCCTTTTAAGGGGGAGGATGGGGGTGGATGTTGTGTGGAACAAACAGATGAAAAAATGTAATTGTTATAAGGTGCTTTTTTTTCTTTTATGGAGAACTTGTGTTCTTCCTTGTTCATCTCTGAAGTGTAGAGTAGACTACACATCATTCAGAGGAACCATTCTGCTGTCATTTTGAATTAAATGCTTAAGTGGTTCAGGTGAGCCTTTTAAGTAACCAGGAAAAAAAAAATGCTGTGGAATGTCTCATCTGAAAAGTGATTAGGGAAACATTCAATATCTCATGTGAGGAAAAGATGAGAAATCTGGGGCTGTTTAGTCTGGAGGTATGCTGAGCTGCACCAAAAGAAGCATGACCAGCAAGTCAAGGGAGGTGATTCTCTCCCTCTACTGTGCTCTTGTGAGACCTCACCTGGAGTAGTGTTGAGCTCTGGAATCCCCAAAACAAGACAGACATGGACCTGTTCAAATGGGTAAAGAAGAGGACCAGAAAAATGATGTGGCAGCTGGTGCACCTCCCCTGTGAGGACAGGCTGAGAGAATTAGGGTTGTTCAGCCTGGAAAAGAGAAGACTCTGGGAAGACTTTAGAGCAGCCTTCCAGTACCTAAAAGGGGCCTATAGAAAAGCTGGGGAGGGACTCTCTATCAGGGAATGTAGTGATTGGCCAAGGGGTGACAGTATTAAACTGAAAGATCTAGATTAGATATTAGGAAAAAATTCTTCACCATGAGAATGGTGAGATGCTGGAGCAGGTTGCCCAGAGAAGCTGTGGCTGTTTTATCACTGGAAGTGTTCCAGGCCAGGTTGGATGCAGCTTTGAGCAACACTGTCTAGTGGAAGGTGTCCCTGCCTGTGGTAGAGGTGCTGGAACTAGATGATCTTAAGGTCCTTTACAACCCAAACCATTCTACAATTCTGATTCTGATTCCTGAAGTGCAAGTTTGGTCAGAGAGACCACATGAAACAGTATAAAGCATTCAATATAATTAAATGTACTTTTCTAAAACAAAATAAAATATTAATTGTAAAACAAAGCACACGGGTAGTGATCAGCTAAGGAGCCATTAATTAGCATCCTGTACCAGATCAGGAGCTTTGCCATACCTTTGACTATGTTTACAAAAGCTCTACACTTACTTAATTTTTAAATGTAAAAACACATAGACCTCTATGTGGAGATATCCAGAATCAAAATCCTTAAATCAGTCCTAACTGACTAAATATAGAATAAACTAAATATAGAATAAACTAAATATAGAATAAACTAAATATAGAATAAACTAAATATAGAATAAACTAAATATAGAATAAACTAAATATAGAATAAACTAAATATAGAATAAACTAAATATAGAATAAACTAAATATAGAATAAACTAAATATAGAATAAACTAAATATAGAATAAACTAAATATAGAATAAACTAAATATAGAATAAACTAAATATAGAATAAACTAAATATAGAATAAACTAAATATAGAATAAACTAAATATAGAATAAACTAAATATAGAATAAACTAAATATAGAATAAACTAAATATAGAATAAACTAAATATAGAATAAACTAAATATAGAATAAACTAAATATAGAATAAACTAAATATAGAATAAACTAAATATAGAATAAACTAAATATAGAATAAACTAAATATAGAATAAACTAAATATAGAATAAACTAAATATAGAATAAACTAAATATAGAATAAACTAAATATAGAATAAACTAAATATAGAATAAACTAAATATAGAATAAACTAAATATAGAATAAACTAAATATAGAATAAACTAAATATAGAATAAACTAAATATAGAATAAACTAAATATAGAATAAACTAAATATAGAATAAACTAAATATAGAATAAACTAAATATAGAATAAACTAAATATAGAATAAACTAAATATAGAATAAACTAAATATAGAATAAACTAAATATAGAATAAACTAAATATAGAATAAACTAAATATAGAATAAACTAAATATAGAATAAACTAAATATAGAATAAACTAAATATAGAATAAACTAAATATAGAATAAACTAAATATAGAATAAACTAAATATAGAATAAACAAATATAGGAATTGTGAATAAATTCTATATTCAGTCAGAAAAAATACAGTAGAGTTCAGTTACCATTCATAGAAGAATTTTTCACACAGATCACTGCAATTTTTCTGTATGGACCAAAGGCTTTATGTTTTATGAAGGTAATCCTAGGTGGAAGCTGCTGCCTTCTATCTTTTTCTCCCAAGCTTATTATTTTCTATCAGTAAATGTGCATTTTTTATTTAACAGCTTTTTTTTTTTTTTTTTTTTTTTTGTTGATGTTTCTGATTGCTTCTCACCTCATCCAAGAGCTTGATTATNTTCTCCCCAGTTTTTTTTTTTTTTTCATTAAATTTGCTTTTTTTTTTTAACAGTTTTTTTTTTTTTTTTTTTTTTGGATGTGAAGCTGCCTGGGATTGTATCCCGACTAAGGAAGTGTCTGTGGTTTGCTGTGGGACTGGGATTGGTGTTGCAAATGTCTTGAGTTCTTAGACTGCAAGCAAATTAATCTTTTTCAAGAAGTTTGAAAATCAGTGCCATTTTGCAGTGCTATCCAGTGCATTCATTCAGACTGAGCTGCACATCTGTCACTTTTAAAGGCTGGTTGTCTTCGAAGCCACTTGTATAAAATAAAAGATCCTTTCATTTTACGTAGGTGCGTTACTGCTGAAAATCACGTTGGCATTCATTTGGAGGTACTTCTAAAATTTGTACCCTGTATGTTTCCTCAGTGGACCGCTTTGGAAGGGTAACTGGAGATGAAGTTCTCATGCAAGTTTCAGAGCAGATGAAATGTTGGGAAAGGGAGAGGGAAGAGAAAGGAGTCACAGCTGAGCATCTGAAATCTAGTACTGAGCCTCAAGAAGCTACTATCATTTCCAGCTCTGTTAACTCTGACCAGTTACTGGAGTTAGCTTTTGTGCCTAGCACCCATGCAAGTCATCCATGTTGTAGATGGTCTGACTTTGTCCCTTGGCTTTGAAAGTCTTTTTCTTTTGATGGGAAGAATTAAAAGGATTAAAAATGAAAAAAAAAAAAAAAAAAGAAAAAAATAAAAAAAAAAAAAAAAAGAAAAAAATAAAAAAAAAAAAAAAAAGAAAAAAATAAAAAAAAAAAAAAAAAGAAAAAAATAAAAAAAAAAAAAAAAAGTGGAAAAAGACTTAAAAGAAATGAAGGTTGGGATGGGTATTTCTTCTGAAAGATAGGTAAATAACTAAAGAATGAAAATATAGGACATTTTTGTAGATTAGATACTACATGGCAATGTTGAACAGAAGGTGAGAGATAGCAGACAGCATTCCTGAATACTTCTGCAGTTCCTCATTCATGAATGTTACTCCCTGTATTTTGTGTGTGTGTATCCAGGTTTAAAATGTTAAGTGTGCCCAAGTGACTTAGGAGCCTAAGAGCAATTTCAAGGATTAGGTGTATTTCTTTGAATGTCTATGGGATTAGAGGTCTTCCACCTTTTGATAATTGGACTTTGACTCTTCCATTATTTCAGTGTTCTAGAAAACATTCAGAGTCTTTACAGAACTATTTACTTTTCTGTTTACCAAACTTCCATAATTTCCCCACAGATTTCTTGAAGAAAATGAAATGCAGGTTTTCTCCAAATACGGTTGGAATTCCCTACGACTTTCACGCTATTCGTGCTATTTTTTGCTTAGTTGTTAAGCTATGGGAGGTGAGAGGCTGAAGGGCACCATGAATAACCTTTATAGGTCCGTGTTACTTTGTGTAGTGTCAGTTTACTGAGGACAATTGATATACCAGTCTCATTTCTTAATAAGTTGCTCTCAGTGAGGGTTGCAGGCAACAAAGGAAATTGTCCAAGCTCCTAAACAATTAAGAGTTCCAGGGCAACTAACTCCCTCCCACAAATTAAACAGACCTAAAGATGAATCCTAATTAGGAGAAAGTATGTGCCAGACACTCAGCTGGTGGAAAAGGAAATCATTCTCTTCCCTGCAGTGCTGCCAGGTTCACTTACATCAGATGAGAGTCTGACCAAATGTCCTGGAAAACAGTACAATGCATAAAGAAGATCAGTAAAGGAGAGCCTAAACCTTGGGACCATAAGCAAATACTAAATCTGGCAAGAAAACTGCTTTCAGAACTTCATCAGAAATGGTTTTATCACTGTAATGATATATCTAAACCATCCAGGACACATTTCTGTGTGCAATAAATGACCGTAATCAGTAGCAGTAGCAAGGGAGAAGTAATTAGTGGTGCTGAGTATATGGTTAAATAGCTCTTTCTTTTCTCCTCTACCTATTGGTTCAAGCTAATATTATATGTGTGTTTTCTAAAATCAAATTACCTGAACTAATAGGCAACATTTTCCCGATGAGCATTCACGAGCAGACTGTTGTTCTAAGTCAGACCTGAGACCGTCAAATGTTTGCTAATAGAAAAGTTAATTTTGGAATGAAGTGTAGGTGTTTGTAACATCTGTGCGTTCCCCTGACTAATGTCTTGTTGTCAGCTGATTCTCTATAGACTTTGCCAATCATATTTGTACCCTAAAGAACTGGCTAAGCAGACATACCCCAGCAGAAAACAGAACCTGGCTGCCTGTTTTGCAATTTCTCTGTCATGGTATCGAAATATCTTTTGGAGGAAATCACTGTGTATGTCATCTTGTTCTCCTTACACTGGAATTATCAACAGAGTGAAGGAATGCTGTCACTTCAGTCAATGAGATCTAAATCCTATAGCATTTTTGCCTGAGAGAAGTTCCCATTGATTCAAGGATTCAGTTTGAAATACTGTGGCTTACAAAACCATTTTAAACACCACAAGCTACCCCTCTGCAGTGTAGAAAACATTGAGCTTTATGGCTTGTTACCAGCTGTGGGGAGCTTTATATCTGTAGATCATGCCAGTCCTCTTTCTGTACCTAGATTTGTGTGCTTGAGTACAGAAGTCCACTTGGAAATAGCTGGTATACAATATGAGGGAGTATTACAGGCACCTTAGATCTAGATTGGTACTATTTCATTGGGTTTCTGTATCTAAAGTGGTCATTCCATATCTTTCACTAGGTATTTTATATAAGGGATGGAATGAAAGATTGTCAGCTTTGGGTATTGATGTGTGGAGACCTCATGGCAGCCTTCCAGTATCTGAAGGGGGCCTATAGGGATGCTGCGGAGGGGCTCTTCATTAGGGACTGTAGTGACAGGACAAGGGGTAATGGGTTAAAACTTAAACAGGGGAAGAAATTCTTTCCTGTTAGGGTGGTGAGACACTGGAATGAGTTGCCCAGGGAGGTTGTGAGTGCTCCATCCCTGGCAGTGTTTAAGGCCAGGTTGGATGGAGCATCAGGTGGCACAGTTTACTATGGAGTGTCCCTGCTTATGGCAAGGGGGTTGGAACTAGATGATCTTAAGGTCCTTTCCAACCCTAACTGTTCTATGATTCTATGACTCTAATCCTTTGGGTTCATGTCTTTTACCAGTTGTTTATGCAATTAAGCAGTGTTGTCATTTCATTTCTGTACTTTTTGGTAGTGAAATCTACTTCATTTCTAGTAGGTTCCCTTCCAATAGATCAGTCAATAATTTAATGGAAATTTTTGCTGTTACAGTAGAGAAATCAGTATGCATAGTAGTACTGATATAACCAGCAGTCTAGTTCTGATGCATTTCCTCTGGGCTTTATATGTGTGACTTACTGACATCCACAGGACTACTTCTCTTCTGCAAGCACATCCTGTTAATCCTGGAGACAGAAGTGGTTTGGGCTGAACAGTACTCTGGTGGGATGGCTTTAAGAAATGACTTTAAATCAAGGAGTTAAAGCTTCCTTCTTATTCCTTTTCTTTTCCTTTTCAAGTCTCTCCTGCAGTGGTCTCAGACATTTAGAGATGTACCAGTCCCTGAGGGTCTATGTGATGTGCTCAGGAGCGCTCACTTCTGCGCCTGTTTTAGGGAGAGACAATGCATTCAGCCATTTGTGGGGCAGCAGGAGAGCTCCCCTCTCCTCTGCTGTATGCACTGTGACACCTATGACAGGGGGCAGTACAGATGAGCTATTTACTTCCTGCCTGCTTGCAGAAACTGCAGTCACTGCTGAATTATGAGTTGAATGGTTCCCGGGGAAGAAACTTTTGGTCCCACCTGGGATCTTAGCATTTACTGGTGTCTATCTTAAGACTGCAAAGTTTAATAGTCAGCTTTTCCATGAAATCATTGCTTTACATTGTCCGAAAGCTGTAGTACTGGAAGTACCACACTCTCAAACAGCTTTGCAATTGCAAGATAGTAGTGCTGTCCAGCAGTGCATGTATTTGGGTGTATCACCTGCCCTAGAATGAATGTTTTAGGGGAAAACTGTCATGGCTGAAGTAAACCAAACCAAACCAATCCAAACAACCCAACCAAAAAACAAACAAACAAAAAAACCCCTAACACCTCCCCCCCCACCCCAAACCCAAACACTAACACACACACAAAAAAACCAACAACGAAAAAGAAAAATCCAAAGTAAACTTTAAGAATTTTTGTAAGTCCTCTCTGTTTACACAGTTTTTGTGAATACAGTACAGATTCAGGTTTGGTGAGTTTACTCAAAAGACTGTGCAATTAATTGTTGGTCAGGGATTAGAAGGCAAGCCTGGCCTGAACTCTTTGAGGGGTTGCAGGCTTTGGTTCATGTGCTTTCCCCTGAAAATAATGCAAGGTGATTATATTCCTTGCTGTGCTTTGAAAACCTTGCCTAGAAATTCTGCCCCTGAGTAATATAAAAGCTTTCAGACAGCAGAGAGCCTGAATTGCCGTCTATATGCCACTGGCTATTGAAGAGTGTGGAAAATTTTTTGCCTGGGTATAGTGGCAATCCATAGTCAATAGGGAATTTGGAAAAAGATGATAAGACTTCATAAAAAGGCTTTGATGTAGAAAATTCAGTTGTGATTCTTTGCTTTTGTTACAGTTGGTGTTGAAAGCACTTCATACACACACATGATTCCAGAAAATGCAGAAATTACATGAGCCTATCTGAGGGGTAAATTTGGCCTGTTAAAAGATGGTGGTGTTGCAGGAGGGGGTGATGGAAGCAGCTTCTTTAATTTTTCACTGGTCTGGTCTGATGGGTTATTTCTGTTCTGCTCCACTTCTTGTCTTTGGCCTGTCAGTTTACAAATACGATCACTGCTGGTAATGACCACCTCTAGCTAGTACTCAAGCAGATCCTGTCATAAAGGGTTGCCAAGCTTGCTTTTGGTGCATGTAGACATTTCTATGCTGAAAATAATAGTCTTGACATTTTTCTCATTCTGGGTAGTTGCATTTCTGCATTGTAAAAAGTAAGACTCCAATTGGCTTTCATTTTTTAATGACCTTTTACTTCATGACTGCTGATAACAGTACCCTGTGTGTATGCGTATTTCATACTATGAAGAGTACACTAAACTGTAAAACTTATCTCTGCAGAAAGGTGTGCCTAATTTAGAGTGTTTACTCTCTAAAAAGTGCCTTAATGTGTAAGCCATTTATCAGGCAAGTCTCTGAGATGTGTAGACCCTAATGCAGGTGGAGAGGACTCTATTTACACTTTCTTGGTGGGATTCCATCCAAATCTTAATCAAATAATGAATTCCACTAAAACTTACAAATATTCACTGTGAAATAAAAAGAATTCAGTGAGAATATATCTTTGTCTTCTTCCAGCTTCCAGAAGTTCTGAAAGTCAGTAATGCTTAAAAAATGTTTGCACTTGCAAATATTATGTATAATGTACTCTGGGATTTTCATGCTATCATGCCATTAGCAGAAATAATACAGCAGTAATACATGATGTCCCCTTGTGTTTTGGCACAGATTGGTTACGCCACAGGTTTATACAAGCTCTTTTCCAAAACCGTTTGTACAGTTCTGTGGTCTTTAGAGGATGAAAGAATATTTCTAAATGGAAGATACTGATTACCAGTGCCTAAGACATGGAACAGAGCAACCTCAAAAAAGATGAGAATCTGCTGAGGAAAGGCCAATTTGTGGGAAATAGAGGCCTCCACAGTTTAATTAATCATGAGAACTCTGCTTTTTTTCCTTAACTGAGATACTAGAAATTTACCTTTTACATACCATGAATGTTCCCAAATGTAGTTTACTATTGGCTTTCGTGTGGCTTTGCTATGGCATTTTTTGTACAGCTTTGCTTTTGCCAAAGGGATTATTTTATCTAGATTTGAAACTCACACGGCAGCAAAGTGGGGTTGTGTTTACTCTGTGTTAAATATCCTTATTTAAATGGTAGTGAGAGAGTCTGAAAGCTTTTTAAAAAATCCACACACTTAGTAGTTCTGACAGTACAGGATTTAAAGCAAACCCAGACCTTACTGCAGTGGTGAATTTTGAAAATGCAAGTCTTAGATTTGTAAGCCCAAAGTTAAGAAACAGAGTGAAACTTTGGTTTCCTTCTCTCCATCCAAAGCTCTTGAATACAGCTGTTCCCACTGAAGCCTTTTAAAAATGTTTCCAATCATTCACTGAGTGATTCAGAGTATCAGGACAGTTCCTTAGGTTTCCAATACACATTTAGGATCCTGAATATATAAGCATGTTATTCTGTCGTGGTTTAACCCCAGCTGGTAACTAAGTACCATGCAGCTGCTCACTCTCCTGCCCTCCTTCCCCCTACACCAGGATGGGGAGGAGAATCAGGAAAAGGTAAAACTTGTTATTTGAGATAAAACCAGTTTAATAATAATAATAATAATAATAATAATAATAAACAAAGCAAAGATGATGATAATAATAATTTTAATGTAAAGGAGAGAGAGGAATAAATCCAAAGGATGCACAACTCAGCTGCTCTCTACCTGCTGACCAAAGCCCACCTGGTCCCCAGGCAGTGATCAGCCCCTTCCTGCCAACTCCCCTCAGTTTATATATTGGGAATGATGTGCTGTGGTATGGAATACCCCTTTGGCTAGTTCAGGTCAGCTGTCCTGGCTGTGTTGCCTCACAGCTTCTTGTGCACTTTTATGCTTTCAGAACACAAAAGACTGAATGGTCCTTGACTTAGGGTAAGCACTATTGAGCAACAGCTAAATCATTGGTGTGTTATCAACATTATCCTCAGACTAAATCCAAACCACAGCACTGTACCAGATACTAAAAAGAAAACTACCTTTATCCCAGCCAAAACCAGGACATATTCAAAAAGAAATTGGCTTCTCTTTGTATAGATTCTGAAGCTACAATAAGATCCACTTGTTTTATTCTATTTCCAGGTCTTATGGAGGTCAACAACAATTGTGTTTAGTTCCTGTTTTATACATAAAAAATTAACCTTCCTTGCAGGTCAGTAGGCATGATTCTGTAAGTCACTGGTTACTTGCCTTTCCTTATTAATGTAATAGGCTATTTTTCTTCACTCCTAGCAATCTGGGAAGACTACTCAAATTTCCTCAGCCCTGCTTACATGCAGAAAGCTATACCTTCCTTCCATAAGATCAAAGCTTATCAATGTCCTTCCTCCAGGTTTTTAATTCTTAGAATGCCCTAAGAGGGAGTATGCATTTCTTACCCTTCCATTCAAGTTACCTTAATGAAACTCGAAGTTTAATAGGAGGATTAGCAGCCCCTTTTTACCACTCCAAAAGCAGTTCTCTGCTTTGTCTCTATCCCAGCTCTAAACCCAGGCATTTACTGGGGCTGATGCTGAGACCAGGAACTCCAGGGATGTTCAAAGGAAAAAATTTTCCCTAGAAAATGTTTTGGCATCCTACCTGCCTTGTGGTCAGCCCCTTTCCAGCCCCACTTCTACTGCAGCTGTTGGCTTTGTTTCTCTGATTCATAATTGAAAGGAAAATTGCAGTTGCCATAAGGTGTGATATACATCCAGCAGTTTATTTTAACTCTTGAAGTAACTCTATTTACTCTTGGGTGGGTCCCCAGGGAGAGCTCTGTCCTAAATAGACAAAGACTGTGAATAGCATAGTAGGTTCTGAAAAAAATATGCAGAGAATATGTAGTTAATAATATACTTAATCTCTAGCCCTTACTATTAAAGCAGTGATTTCTCCTGAATGGCTTCCACATCACTGAATTTTTTCTTTTACATAGAAGGGCTAAAACAGAGACTAATAAGAATGCCTGGCTTTTCTGTACTGCCTCTTATCCTAAAGCCTCTATCTGCACGAATTCTTTTGCCATAAATCAGAGCATCTCTAAACCTATTCTGGTTTATGTCAACTGAGAATCCTACCCTGATAAATATAAACCACATATACAATGTATTTGTATAAAGTGCATACACAAGTGAGTTTTCTCACCTCTGGAATCAAATGGAGTGAAGGTGGCATAAGTTTAGCCACTGTAATTAGGGACTGAAAATTTTAAGTATGCTCCACATTTGAGCAGACCTGCTGGAAGAGCTGAAGTGAGCATGGTATAGTTACAGCTACCCTATAGGAATCTGGCATAAGTATAGACACTGTGCTCTGAGCCTTTGAAAGTATCTGAGTCAAATAGCTGGCTGCTAACGGCCATCTGGGAATTCAGTTGGCAAAAAGGAGTAATGTGCTGGCACAAAGGTATTGGAGCTGTTTACTGCACTAGCTGTCCCACTGCTTTTCTGTGTACAGGACAGTGAGGGTGCATGCACTGATAATCCTGTCAGTTTAGAGTGCATCCTGTAGATCTCCTTTCATGCTGGAGAAGCTTTTCCTGAGAGCGACCAGCCCTCAAGGAGGCACACAAGTCCCTCTCCCCTGTGACTGTGGGAGGGCCAATGCAGATGCACTGAGAAAGCTATCATAAGGTCTTTATCAATGGCAAATGACTGTTTCCTCCCTCAGCAGTTCCAAAACAGAGTATTTTGTAGAGAGGCAAGCTCCAAATTGAATGAACTGGAGCTCAAGGCTGGGTGTGAAGTTGAGTTTCTGGAAGACAGAGTTCACTGGCAAAGCAGTGCAGTTAAATCTATCACTGTGCCAAACTCCTGATAATTAAAATTTCATTGTAATGTACCACTGATTCCATCTCTTAATCTTCCAAATAGGAAGTATCTTTAAAAAAAATTAATTTCTCTCCTTGCTGTCATTGCATAAGTCGGTCTGTAAGATTTAAAACAAAATTAATCATTTTCAAACTGTTGAACTCACCGAGTGCAAGTCAGCAGCTTCTCTTTAACTGTTTTATAGAGACATATGCCTCTTGGGATCACTTAGCAAGGAAATACTTCAATTTTTTTTAAGGTTTGCTCAAGGCAAATTTATCCCAAGGATTGAATCTATCCAGCTGTAACTGCAAAAAGAACTGATTTGCTTACTGCCAACTTACAGTACTTCAACTAATGCATGTAGAAAAGAGGGGATTGGTATTTACCAAAAACTGGGGCCCATTTCTTCAATTATTTGTGCATGGCCTGACTGTTGTTTTCATAAGACAAATTCTGGTTTCCACTAGTGAGAGGAAAATTAAAGCTGGAATCAGTGAGTCAGATCCATAATCACTATAAATTGCTATAGTATCCTATTTATTTTATTTTTTTTAATTCTCAGCAGGTTCTGCTGCATTGACCTCAGCCCCAGGTATCTTAACTGTCAGGTACAGAGGTGATTTCTAAAGCTTTAAGCTTGTATTTCAATCCCTATTTGCTCCACTCCAGCAATGGGAAGGGTGGCTTGGTTTCTAAGGGGAATGTCGATGTTTCATTTCAGTTAGTTTAAAAACAAAGCTGGTTTCCTGAAGTGGGGGAATCCACAACTTAAAGGTGAAATTACATTTGTCATGCAGTCTTGAAAAGAGAACACATTGTCTGACTCACACTATTCCTACTAATGGAGGAATAAAAATGGTATTTTTGGTAGGGAGAATATTCACAGTCTTTGAAGTAGGGATTTGCTGTTGCTTAGTACTGTCAATTAGAAGTTAGCTGACTAATTTGCTTCTCCACAGTCCTATCCTGAGATATGGTGTCAGAAGGTGGAAGAAAGGTTTGGATTTCTACAGCTGAGCCCTGGGAAGCGGAAGGGAGAGCTTGACAGGGACCCTTGTTTCCTGCACCCGTGTTCATAACAGGTAGCTATTAATGTGAAGCTCAGTAGTGGTAGGTTTCTGTCTGTCCTTCCAGATTAGGTGGTATCACTTAGGAATTTTCCATTGAAATAAATTTCAGCTAATTAAATTTGCATGTTCTGGAAAATCTGTTTTTTATTCCCCTTCATATTATTCCAGAAAATTTAAATTCCATTGAAATATTTTAATCTTTTCTCAGAGAAACAACAATTGAAGTATAGCACTTCTGTTCAAAATGAATTAGACTTTAGTTCAGTGCTTGGTGGGAATGGTACTGGTACTTCCTTTGACTGTTGCTACTTAGAGAGCTCACGTAGTCTCCCACGATGCACAACAGTCCCTCTTTAACCAAGCTGTTCCATGAGCTGCTGTCATAGAATCATAGAATAGTTAGGGTTGGAACAGACCTCAAGATCTTCTAGTTCCAACCCCCCTGCCATAAGCAGAGACACCTCACACTAAACCATGCCACTCAAGGTTCTGTCCAACCTGGCCTTGAACACCACCAGGGATGGAGCACTCACAACCTCCCTGAGCAACCCATTTCAGTGCCTCACCACCCTTACAGTAAAGAATTTCTTCCTTATATCCAATCTAAACTTCCCCTGTTTAAGTTTTAACCCATTACCCCTTGTCCTGTCACTACAGCCCCTAATGAAGACTCTGTCTCCAGCATCCCTATAGGCCCCCTTCAGATATTATTAGCACATGCTGTTTGTTTGGGGCAGTTTAAAATCTTTGTGATCCAGCTTTTCCAGGCCCCTCCTTTTCGGATTCTGGGAGAGTAGGACATGCCTCAAGACCTCCCATGTTTCTTGGTGTGTACCTTCATTTACACCTTAAGCATCAATACATCTACGTGTCTTCTTCTCTCAGGGCAAGAGTAAAAATGACCCAAGAATGCCTTTCTGGTTGTAATTTGCCTTATGTTGCCTTGCATTCATTTTTACCATTTTGTCATAGCACCCCTGGAGAGCAGATGGAGAACTGAACACTGATGAAAACAAGGAAGCAGAAAGAAGCATTGGGAGCAGGAATGTTTTGCTGTCAGAGGTATTTTCTTCCTCTGGCTTTTTATTCAGTGCTGCATAATGATGCCCTTTGTACTGGCAGGGGCGGTGGTGGCAGATGGACTGGTGATGGCGGCACACAAACTACAGCTGTTGGTACGTGGCAAGCAGATTTGCTGTCATGCATTATGACACAGCCAACAACCAGCCTGCAAATAGTTGAAGGCTGAGATTCTGTACAGCTGTTGTGAAGAAAAGGTGGCATGTAAAACTTTAGAGAAGTATGTAATTAGTGAGCAAGTTATGTTAAAAAGATCTGTAGCATTATTTCTGTGGTATTTTAATGTTACTTTCAAGTGGCAGTTATCCATTATTTACACATTTTTCCACTTTTCTCTTTGCTTTGTTTGGTTCTGGTTTTGTTCCCAGCTTGAGCCACAAAGCGGGTATTGCACAAGGCATTGAGAATGAATTTGACCCACTCAGCTAGCATCAAGAAAATTCAGGTAAAACCCAGCATTAAACTTAACAGCATGCAATATATCCCACAGCTTCCCAATAAAGGGTGCCTCCTAAAATCCTCAAATAGCTGCATTTTATTGGGTTAGGAGCTCCATTAATATCCTCCAAATCCAGCAGCTTCAGCATTCTTACGGTGCTCACAATGCAGGAGCTAAGCTGCAGAGTTGTCATTGTAAATTCAGGACTTAAACCATTTCCCAGGACTAGAGAATGTATCTATTTCCCCTGTAAATCTTTGCCTTTTTCCCTTGGATAAGTGTATAACTTCTCACCTCACTATTATTTCTTTCACGTTGTTGCCTTTGCCTCTGTCCTTGTTTTGCTATGTGGTGAACTTTTGCAACTCACATTGGTCAAGATGGGCCCTCCCCATTTGACTTGATAAACCTTCTTCTTGATTTTAACCACAGGATTTTAGTCACAGGCCGTTCTTAACAGCACGCAGACTGTGCTGTTCTGGTTCTCTAAAGATCTTGTAAATACAGTAAAAGTTCCACTCCAGAATGAAATTTTTAACTTTCAGGTCAAAGATTTGTTATTCCTACAAGGGATATCTCATTGCAGGAGAAAATGAGAATTTGGGATATTCTTCCTTAGACCTGAAAGGTAAAAAACTGCACCATGACTTAGGAATTATCTGATCTGGAGAGTGGAATGTAATAGCTCCTAGACATTTCTACTATCCCAAAAGAAGATTAAAGCCAAATGCTGTTTTCAAACTGGTGATTTTTATCAGCTCCTGTTCCAAACAGAGGTTCTTCCTCTAGTCTCACCTCTGCCAATGAGTTTCAACCAAGGTGTATAGTCCCTTTAGTAAAATTGGTGTACTATCTCTTAGCACTTATTTAAATGTTTGAAAACAATTGAAGAATTTCAGCTGAATAGTTTTACATAGAGTTTTATCAAAAATTGTGTTCACACAGCCAATACTTCTTTCTCTCTCTTCCCTCTCTCTTTTTACAGCACTAGCATTTTTAAAGGATAAGGAAGTCACAGTGAAAGTATCTACATGAAAAGAATCACTTGCGTAAGACCTAGTTTAAAAAATTAACAAAAAACCTGAGTTGTGTGCCCTGATCTTTCTTCCTGTTTGTTTGTGTTTCTAACCCAAGTTAGTCTGTCTAATGCAACTTGGTCTAGATCTGTTTGAAAGCTACTTTGTATTCTCCTCCTTTATTGTGTTTGAGCTATGTATTCCTTTTGCATGTTAAAACTGCACAAGTTTATGATGTTATTAATGAGAAGTGCTCTGTGCAGGGTATATCTGTAAGTATTGTCTTTCAGAAGATCTTTTCCCTTGTATCAGAAACTCTCTTTGACATCTATCTTCCATCCCTACACCTCTCCCCCACTTTTTTTTGGTAAAGAATTATTTCCAGTTGGATCATAGCTCTGACTGTTAGATGAAAAGAGGAGCTGCTTGAAGGACAAAGCAAGCCACTTTTTCCTTCACATTTGTTAAGGATCAATTATCAAACACTCTTCTCCATTACAAATTTGTGTCATAAGAAACCAAATTAAGATAGAAATAGTAATTGTATTAGATTCTTTGAAGTGATGATATTCCACAGCAACTTCACAACCAGCCAGTCTAGCTGCAGTAGCATTGATCTGTCAAAAATGACTGGGTCTAATTCAACATGGATCTCCACTCAGAAAGGATCAATGATGTTAAGAACAGCACAAAACACACCCAACTTTCTTATGTTGATCTCTTTTCTCAGTGCAGGGCACTGAGGAAGCAACTGTCTTTCAAGATCAGTGGTATTTATGGAGGAAAAGTAGCTTTGATCATTTGATCATGTTAATTTAAAGCTCATTTATTATCATACAAATGGGGGGAAAAAGTTCTCTATGCTAGAATTCTGTTCTTTGTAAACAGCCTGGAGACTGGGCAGCTGCATCTACCTGAGCAGAGCTGAGAAACAAACTGATCCTTAGAGGCTCTTTTCTATAAAGCCACACTCTGCCTGTGTTCCCAAACACCTCAAACTTTCAGATTTCCAGACAGCTGAAGCTATGTATATTGGTAAGACAGTGCATCTTCAGAACAGCAAACTATCAAGCCAAGACTACATTTCAACTATATAACTCTGCAGAAGAACTACCTACTGCTTTCTTTGACAATTAGTTACCAATATTTCTGCCAGCTTATTTGCACTGTCCTTCTTGCTGTGTTTATATGTGGGGTGATACTGACATGCCCTTGTCCTCATATGTGAATGTCAAGCTGCAGAAAGCAGGGAGGAACTTCTTTATTGCTCTTGTGTCTGTGCCAGCATGTTGGACTGGTCCGTGATTTTCTGATTTTAATGAGACTGGAACTCAGCCCAGAATCAGTCGCTGCAGTGAATTCAGATGATTTTCCTTTTCCGCACATATTTTATTTTCTGTAACCCAGGAAAGTAGTTTAAATCACATCCAGTCATGCAACACAATAATTTTATTCATGTGAAAACTTTCTGAGTTAGAGATGGGTATAGAGACACCAAATCTAATTTATCATTCTTTCCATTTAGATCTTTAAGAAAGGAGATTTGGTTTGTGTTGTGTTTTCAACCAGCATTTTCAGGTATCTTCAGCAAACAGAAAAGGTACATAGTTTGTCCAGAAAATATTTGGCATTAACACACACATCCAGCAGAGCTCTACTGATATTTAGTTTAAAGACTACCCTTGATTCCAGCAAGCTTCATATCAGTTCCTGAATACAGTTAAATCAGGCCAACTACTCTGTGAACTCACAAGCCCAGTAATATGGCTCCTGCTTTCTTTTGTATTTCTTTTTTACCTCTTTCTGTCTTAAAAATTACACAATCCCTGAATTCTTGGCTGAGCAGGGCATTGTAACTTGTCCTCCTCATTCTCTTGAAATTAGAAGGAACACCATATATATTCTTTACATATATATATAAAAATTATAATAATTTATAAATATATTTATTTATATAATTAAAATACCTTATAGATAATTATATAAATGCTGTTAATAAATATTATAAATAATTAATATATAATATGTATAATATGTATAATATAGAATATATTATGGCTGATAAGTAGCTGACATTAAGATTAATGGAAGAATAGAGTTAGTCTCACTTCACTGATGTTTAACAAATTGAGACTTTTTATATTTTAATTTACACAAGCCTTTTGCAAATCTAGAGGATACAAGTGCTATAATGTATTAAGATATGAGAAACAGAAATTATTACCTGCTTTATTAAATTTTTCAAGTTAGATCATTTATCTCTTCCTCCCTCCACCCCTCAGCCCTGCCAGGTTCTCAGCTATCAGGTTCTGGTCATCTCCTCTGCCTAAATTCTTATGACTCTCAATAGTGCTATTTACTATGAAAGGATTTTTTAGACAATTATGGTAAGCATGTGTTTAAATGCATTGTTGGTTTAAGATGAAAATGGTCAGCAGCTGTCAGAAACAAGTCCTTAAGCCTTTATTAGAATGCATAATTAATCTTCAAACTTGATGAGAAGGGAAATATTAACTGGGTTTTTCTGCCAGGTCTTAAGTGGCTTCATTTTGTCTGAATCAAAGTAATTAAAAGAGAATAAAAATATAAAGCTTATGCAGTAGAGAACTGCATCTAGGCAATTCTGGTCTGCCAAATGAATGGATTTCAAGCAGGAAGACCATTGTCTTGGAAAGCCAAGAAAATATTACTGGTAAGATATCCTAATCTTTTTGGAATTGAGCAAGGGGTTTTTTTGTACCTTTTGAATGGCAGGTTTTTCAAGTTTTGTACCAGATGCTGTTGTTAGTTTTAGAGTCATGATTGGGTTCAAAGTAGGTCCTTATACTGATGCTAGATCAGGCTGGAAGGACATTCTGCACTTTGAGTTTGATAGAAATTAAAATCCTGCCAGCTATGTTTTGTGTGTTAGGGCTCTGCATAAATAAGCATAAATCTCAGGTTCTTCAATAAAGGTGGGTGTGCTTCCTTGCAGCTTTGAATGTGGAACCTGGAAGCAGAACTGTATTGGTTATGGACCTGAACATGGAAGAAAAAAGTCAAGTTTCTTTGAAAGTTGAATGACTTAGACTTGAGGTTCTCATCCTTTTTTATTAAAGTGAAAAAGGAAAAAAAAAGAAAAAAAGATAGGCCTATCCAGTTAATGCACTGTTAATGTAACATTAGAATTAATGTAACGCTGTGGATTCTTGTAGACCCCAATCCTCACCTCTTCCCTCCTCTGGGAGTATCTAGAAAATATCTGGTTATCCTTAAAGCATATCATCTTCTTCAGTAACAGCCTTGTCTCTAAGTCCTTAACATTAAGTGAAAAGTATTGCTTGGGAAGTAATTGACTAAAGATATGAAGTAATGATGGTGTATTAAAACATGTATCATGTTTAAATAGCACTTGTATGACTCCAAAGGGAAAGAATGGAGATATAGAGTCATTCAAAGCCTATCTAGGGTTTATGATATCCTGTTCACTGTTTAAAAAGGTTTATATCTAATGGTTTGGCAAGGTAGGAGCATTTTGCAAATAACACTTTGTGGAGTGAGGGTTGGCTTTCTCCCAGAACTGATGGAGGGGAAAAAAAGGCTAATATTTTAGTTTTCATAGTTGGTTAAAAGCAATTGCAACAGTATTATTGCATTTCAGTGATTTTTATGGTGTTATAATGTATTGAAATAATCTCATAAGCACAGCCAAGAACACTGATATTCCTGTGAACTAAGAACAGGCAAATGAGTGGTGTTGATCATACTTCTGTTCTAGAGGTGAAAATGAAGGCTGCATCTTGTGTGAAAAATATTGACCAGGGCACAACCAGTTTCAGGCCCATTACTGAATTTGCACATTCTTACAAAGGAGTCACACCATCATCCAATCCTTATGAATGTTTAGAAATTAATCTCAAGATGTGAATTGAAATACTGACCCAGCCTCAACTCATTTAGTGCGGTCATTGATTTCAGTGAAGGCTGTCTTTCACTGTAGGCCTTCCAAAGGGGGAAAAATAGTGGATAAAATAAATGTAGTGTGAAAAATCCTTTAACTGCCGAAAGATAAAGGAATACAGTGAACTACAGGATCTTGAATACCTGCCTTTGAAATCAAGAGTGCAGAATAGGATGCCACTTGGGGAACATTTCCTTTAATTTGGCTTTTAGGGCTCTTTGGGATGCAAGCTGGTGTCAGGGTAAAAATTGACCTATTTTTCAAAACTGTTTAGTATCTTCCCTTCTTACTGGGATTAGAAAATAATCTTAAATGCTTAACACTGGCCCCATCCTNTGAAATCAAGAGTGCAGAATAGGATGCCACTTGGGGAACATTTCCTTTAATTTGGCTTTTAGGTCTCTTTGGGATGCAAGCTGGTGTCAGGGTAAAAATTGACCTATTTTTCAAAACTGTTTAGTATCTTCCCTTCTTACTGGGATTAGAAAATAATCTTAAATGCTTAACACTGGCATTTTAATGGGGAGAAAGGCCCCATCCCAGGCTTCTGCCCTTTAACTAAAGTTATGGCACCTGAGGAGAATAGCCATATCTTTCAGAAATTACAGAAAAGGTTAGGTGTAAGAGAAAAGAATTACAGGGAACAGGTTGGGTTCCTGTGAAACTGATGAGACAGATGAGCACAGCTGGGCAGACTTCTCTGTGAGGTGCAGGGAGGACAGATGCCCTCAGGCACAGGTGAGGTGCACTCCTGGCAGGGGCAGGCTAAAAGACTTCCGAGTTTGCCTGACTGTCAGTGGGGGACGGGCTAATGGCTTGAAACAGCCTTGGCTCTTGGGAGGGTGAAGGCAGATGCTGAGTCTGCAGTCCCATGTGGCACCCAGCACCTAGGCTATCTATGATGGCACATATCTGGCATACTGTTTTGCACTATGGGTCTAAAAGTGGGCAGACTGACAACTGCAAAATTTAAAGGCTGTTTTCAAAGAACTGAGGGTTATTCCTTACTTGGATCACCAACATACAGTTAAAGCAGCTTTCAAAGTGAAAGGGAGAGATGTGTTATGTCTCCTATTTCTGGGCCCTTGTCCAGCTAAGCAAGAAATGCATGTTTAGCTCTGAAGAGTGAATAACTTTGATGCCCAATTCATATGGATTTCAGTTATTTGAGCCCTTTGGTAGATTGGGGTCACTCTGGTTTTTTTTCTTCTTTTTTTTTTTTTGATCTTCCTCCTGATAAAACTAAAAAGAAANTTGGATAATTGGGGTCCCTTTGGTTTTTTTTTTTTTTTTTTTTTTTTTTTTTTTACCTCTTTCTCTAATCAGTGCAACTGCTCAGCAAAGATATTTCCCATGACTTACTGGTAAGTTGCCACTTTATATTTCCCTTTTAATATTTCCACACTGATTTCTTTTCAAAGATCAGTACCAATTAGCACTAATCTTCCTGTGGACATTGGCAGACTTTCAATGCTTTCTGATGCTTATGGACTACATTGAATTTAAGTTAGTTTTTGAGCTGCAAGACAAGGGGCACAGGGTTGGGGTTGGTTTTTTTTGTAACATCACAGTTATGTATCTTTAATAATGTTTCTTTGGTACTGAAGATATTTCATAGGGTCAGAGAGCTCCAGTTATTTCATTAGAATGAAATAGAGAGTACAGATAAGTCATTAAGTAGGCTGTAAATCCCCACATTTGCATGCAGATATTTTCCACAATGTTTTATACTAAGCTTAGAATAATCTCTTTAGAACTTTAAGTACACTAAACAAGACCAGTTTTCACATCACACTAGGGCTTTGAAATGGAACTTAGTAGAATTATGGTAGGCTAAATCTGACCAGCGTTGTTATGGATATTCTGGCAATAAGATATAAGAAGGGAAAGAGCTGAAAGATCAATGGTTTGCTTTTGATCTCTTGGGACTCCCTGTAAATCAGTAAGGCAACCATCTAAATTTAATGCAGTGACCATGGTGTGAGAACATACTTGGATCCATTAACTCCTAATTCCAGTCACTATAGGAGGGCTGAGACTGTAGTGTTTGCTGAAGACACTGAAGTGCGTTGTTGCATTTTCAGTTGTGGTTCATACCCAGCTGGTCCAGCCCACACTATCAGTACTCACTCCCCCATACTTGTCTGCTCACCTGGCTTTCCACTTGCTTTAAGCATTCAGAGGACCCATGCAATATTGCAGAGTGGTAATTGTAAAATAAAGATGGTAAGCTGGTGGCAGTGGAATTGCTTTCTACTTTTTTATTCCCAAAACATCATTTCCTGTTAGAGTCAAATGAAGAGAAGTCTTGCTCCTAATTAATTTCCTTTCCCTTTGTGTCAAAAAGTTACCACTAATGTGTTCTCAGGATTTTGCCCTTTTGCAGAGCAAACTCTGAAAAAAGTATGATTCTATGATATCTGGCAAAATGATTAACACTTAACCCAGTAGCACAGCCCCGATTTCGCTGTTCTTTATGACACATGCAGAAGGACTCAAATGTTTTGTTGCTGCTATTTTTTGTTAAATGATCCTAGTGAAAATTAATCTGAGTTTAGCATCCTGTTTATTCTTATGGCTGGAAAACATAATATCATGTTTTGCCATCCTGTCCCAGCAATATAGTTGTTCTGGGGAGACAGACATGTTAGAAGTGCCAAAGATGGTAGAAAAGCTGGATTGGAGTGGCAGAGACAAGGGACAGAAGGGAAGTCTTTCTTCTGTTACAGTTAATAATTTTATTCTTACTAGTTTAGCAGTCCTTTTAGCTTTCTGCCTAAGCATGGAAAACCATCAGGGACTGTAATTTCCTGTCAACTGGACCCAGTCAGGAGCTGCTGGGTGAGTAAACCCTAACCATGTGGGAATGTGATTGTTTAATCATGAGCAAGTCTTGCTCCTGGTTACCAGGACACTCATCCAGTGCAGGGTGTGATCTGTCAGCTCCATAACTGGACAACTGCACCGACTTGTATTGGTTGCCTCATGTCTGCTTCTGCAGTGCAGTTGTCCACCACTGGCTTATGGCTGTGTTTTCTGAACCTCTCTGTCCCACAGTGCCAGGTGTTTGCTAGACTCATCTTTTGTGTTTATATTCATCTGCCCTTCTGTATGTCTGCCACGTCCAGGATCCATAGCCCCTCGATGACTGACAAAAGGAGACTTGATGGCTTTCTATTATACTTCAGTTTCTGATATTTTAGAGATGTTCTAGGAGAGGAAAAGCTACCTTACTCTGTGTGCAACATTTCCATCCCCCAGCCAGGAGGAATCAGGAACGTGATTTCTGTTTTGCAGAAATGTGCTTTTCATTTTGTATCTTGGGGGATGATCGATCAGCAGAGTTTACAGTATCTCCAGAACTCTGTGATACAGCATTTTTGGAGCATTTGACTGCCCATCCCCTTTGTTTGGCATGTGCTGAGTACTAAATGACTACCTCCATGTCAGGCAGTCCCCGAGCTTCCAGTGTCTCTTTACATCCACAACAAAAGCTGTGATAACCCAATATGCGAAAAAACTTTTCCTCTCTCTGCTTCTCTACCTGTCCTGCCAAGCTGAGTTGCAGAGGCTATCTGAAATGAAGCTGATACAAGTCTGATCTTTCTGAAGAGTCTTTGTCCCTGAAGGCATTAGTGATTTTGAGGCCTGAGGGGCAGGCCCAAGGCAGGAGGACTTTATGGCTGTGTTCCAGGTTAGCATCCTTTTAAAAGCACTTGGCCTAGAAAGGAATATCCTAAGAGGTGAGAGACACTACAAGACTCTTCCATTCCTCTCATGTTATTCAGAGGATATTTGTGTAAATGAATTGGTTTACACCAATCCATTTACACCAATTGCAATGCAGCAACATGGTTGCACTCTTTCCCTTTGGTTTTGTTTTGTCCTAAGGAAGTTGAGTAACTTAAACAAAACAGCTTCATTAAATCAGAATGAGATTAAGCTAGCCTGGGTCATTGTACTACATGATATTTGCTAGCCATTTCTTCATTTTGTTTGCGCGCAGTGTGTTTTTCTAGCATTATTTTTGTTTGGTGAAAGGGTAAGCAGGAGGGAAAATGAACTCCCACTGCAAATATTTAGAAGGAGGAAAACAGGCTGTGTGTGAGAGGGAAATATTTGTGCTATGTGCTTTTGAATGTTGCTGTAATATCTGGCTGTGTTTTACTTTACATACGACAACACAAGTGACACCTGTTAGGATTCTCCTCACTGGTAAATAAAAGGTTTCCTGCTTCCCTACAGGCTACCTCATTTTCTCTCAGCAGTTCATGAAGTTGTGGCATGTCAGAAAAAGCCCTTGATGTATTGACTTGATTTTCCATTAAAAATTCATTGCTGCTTGTTTGATGAATGGTGATAAATAATGACCTTTGAAGTGTGTTGCAGTCTCAAGTATACTTGGAGCTCTTGCCCTTTGGTTGAATGGACTTTGAGGGTATCTACAAGCCAAGGCTTCACACAGGTGACACAGGGAAGAAAGCTTGCTTTTGTAAAGCAGTCTAGCTGTTAACTCTTAACTGTAAGTTTGAGTGACTTTAGCTAACAGGTTGTGTATAAAAAAGCATAAATGTTGTCCTACTTGAGTCAGTGTCATGCCAAGATCTGGCATTTATTTTATTCCCAACCATCCTAGAAAATCTGAATTCAATGTGTATTGAAAAACAACCAACCAAAAAGCCCCAAACCAGCCCCCCTCCCAAACCAACAAACCAAAATAAAAGATCACATGCCTAGCCCAGACATTATCCTGAGGGCAAATGAAACCACTGCCCAACCAGTTTCATTCAGTTAACTGGGGGAGCACACATGTGTGACTTGAACACAAAGCTGTAAAATTTGCAGGTAACATTTAGGCATGCCCTTCCATGCCCACCCTGCTTTAAAGAACAGGCTCATGGTTTCCTATTACTGTCAACTGCAGCAAAATTACCAAAAAAAAAAAAAAAATCCAAACCCCAAAACCAGTTACATTCTGGTTTGTGTATTTGGCATGTTGCAAATTCTCATGATTTACTCCAACCTGTCATGCAAATCCTGTCTATGTCTGTGCCTTTTTTGCTTGTCCTAAAATGGACTTAAGGCTTAACCCTTCCACATCATTCATTGCTATCAGCTCCTGCAGCTCCTGTAATTTGTGTCCTCTTCTGTGTATTTACTGATTTTTGATTTCAGATTGCATTTAAACTAATACTTATGTTGAATTTATATCTCTTTGTACGTCTTTTCAATCTCCTTGCTTTTTAATATTTTTCAAACAGTACAAAGCACTTTAGAAAACATCTAAGAGTCCATGCAAAGCAAATATATTTATTTTCTTAACTGGGTAGTGTGCTCAAAAAGCAAGAAACTCTACTTTGTTAACCAGTTTTGCGTTTCTCAGTTCAGTTCTCCCTGACAGGCTGCTTCTTATGTCGCTGAAAGCTCTGCACGCAGATGACGCAGAGAATGCGAATGGGGAGTGTGGTGTTACCCCTAAGAAGTCAATTGTCTTTAAGTGTCACAGTGGTAACGTCTCCCCCGCCTTAATTTCTTGTGTCTGTACAGCATTCAAGAGAGTCAAAGCTCTTCTGTCTGAAAGCAGAGCAGCAACTTTTATGTAGAGAAACTGCCTGGTGGATCCCAGTGCAATTTTTGGTTAGACTGCTGGGTTGTGTGCGTGTGAGGGCGGAGGGTAGACAGAGGAAAATATGCATGTAGCACATCAAATTATTATTTAAGCAGTTCTGGCAGAATCTGTCAAGGAAAGTACGATAAATCAGGATGAAGGCAAAAACAATTGTGTGAGGTAGTTTATAAAAAGCAGTTGCCATTATAAATAATAAAGCAAAAAGGCATCCTTTGGAAACTTTCCAATTCATTTTTACCAGTTCTGCTTTAAATAACCTATGATTTTGTAGCACTTCATGTTCTTAACTCATTGCTCCTTGCTTGTTATGGGAATCTCCACAAGTACTCTTAGCTTCTTGGTTTGGACCATAAATGTTAATCTTTGTTTCTTGCTCTTGTTTGTTTTTGTTTTGCATCCCACATCCTAGGACCTAATCACTAAGGCTACGTTCTTTATATAGATCTCTTGGCATCCAAGGCTTGCTTCTAGCCAAAACCCTCCCTGCTAAACAGAAACACAAAACCTTGGCCATTAATATGATGTTCCATTAAACATCTTTGTTCCCAGAAGGAAATAGTTACCTAAGCCAGAAACACAGAGTAAGTCTGTGCTCTGACCAGTGTTCATCCACATGGACAGAAAAAATAAATTACATGTCTTTATTACACCAGAGGTGTTTGTTTATCATTGACCTGCCCACAAGAGTATAGGGTGTCCCAGCATGCCCTGGCATTGCTCCATGATGGAATGTGGTCAGCAGCAACCTGAAGCAGTATCCTTTTTTGATGGTGACTCCTGATCACATAAGAAATGGACCATCAGCTAAACAGATTATGATAGTTGTGGCAGCAGTCTGTTCTTCATTGGTCTGAAGACCTTTCTTCCATATAGCACCCTGATAATATGAAGGAGGGGAGGCCATGGACATTGTCTTGAAAGACTTTGGGGATCTTATGCTGATGACATGTTGTCAACTTCATAAATTACAAGAAACTGTTAAGAACATCTGCATCTTAAGGAGAAACTAGACTGCTAAGGGATTCTGAAGAAGACCATGAGAAAACATTGGCACCAACTTGTCATTCAGTTTAGGAGCATGCAAATTATTAATACAGGCTTTAAAATCTTGGCCAAAATACTCAAGAAAACGATTCTTCCTGTCAGGAGTAGTTATAGAAATGTTTCTCTGATGGCCTAAGTTCATTTGGCCAGACAGAATGCTGCCAATTGCTCTATTTAGCATCAGTGCTGTATGAAAGTTCTGCTATCCCAGACATCTGTCAATACTAGATAAATTGTTTAGTTAAGTATGGAGAACAGAACACAGGTGAGGTTCTGTTCCCACTGCAGTCAATAATGAAATGCTTGCCATTCTCCAAGAGCAGTATAATTAATATCTGGGGTAATGTTTAAACCCATGGCATCTTCAAATATTAATTAGTATCTTGAAATGCCTGATTGCTTTGCACATACCTTGCTTCTCCTTTCTGCTTGCACTGGGATAAGGGTCTGATTATTTAAGTCTGAGGAATAGCATAGGTTTGTCACTGTTTTAATCCTAGGATAAATATTAACCAATTATAATTTTAAAACATTTATCTCCCAAATGAAAGGGTAAGTGATAGTTTACATACCCAAGCAATGAGATATTTTTCCCTGGTAATTGGATAAAAACAGGGAGTGGTGTTTCTCTTGATATAGTGTAATACTAGCCAAATAATTAGCAATTTTGTAGTTAACCTGTAAATTACATTCATTTCTATTTGAAAAGTTGTGTTAACTTCAATGGAAGGAGAGTTAGCAATTCATAAAATAATTGATCTTTATCTCTCTCCTTCATTTAGAAAATATCAACTGGTAAAGCTGTTATACAATTAAAAAACTTAACCAGCAGATCATTTCTCAAAAGGAAAATCTGTAATGAGATTTGTTAATTTAGGTGCCAATTCCTCTTGAAATAATTCTTTCTTATTTAAATTTGGAAAACTTAAGCGCTGAGTACTTTCAGTGTGCTTAAAAACTCTTCTTCAGTATCCATCAGGTGCCTTAAGCATTGCCTTTCAGCATGCACCAGGTAACTCATTTCAAAGAAATGGCTGACTGAACTTAGTGCTGAATTCTTTATTCAAGATCAGGCTTCTGGATACTTAGGTTGCTAACCATCCTTTTTCCAGGATGTGAATTGGATCCTATCTGCCTTCAAACACGAGTTTATCTAAACTCAGGAACAAGGCCAAACTTGGGCCCAGATTTGTCCCTCTGAACTGACTGAGATTTGATGATAGTACTGAGACATAAAGGAGAAGCTTCAGTGAGGAGAAATGAAGACTCTGTTGACACATGACAGATGTGTAGTTTTAATTGGTTAAAACAAACCTAATCATAGGGGACAACTTTAGCATGGTCTTCAGGATTTTGCTTTTTTCCTCCTTCTTGCCTATGCCATAGTACTGGGCAGCCTCAGTGCCTCTGGTGTGAGAGTAGCTCTGGATGACTTGAGGCTGTCCCCAGCACAGCAGGAGTTCAGCTGGAATAGAAGGGCTGCTGCTTGCCTTTCCAGGGCCATTGTGCCCACTGCAAAGCAGGGCTGATTTCAGTATGCCTGTAGTTCGGTAGCAGTCCTGATGGCAACAGCCTGATTATTACAGAGAGCAATGACAAGCAGCCAGCAGGTGATGGGAATAACTGTTGCCTGTTCTGAAAGGAAATGCTAAAAGCCAAAGAACAGCACTTCCTAGCAGGATTCCCATGTGAGGAGCAACTCAAGGTCCACCTTCACTCAGAAACTGAAGCAGTGTAATATTAAAGAATGTGCTGTACCACCTGGAAATGCAGTTGTAGCACTGCTGAGTCTGAGTGCTTCAGAACAAGCTGGAAACCTTCATTATCCTGGCTCATGGGTACCACAGCTGAGTAGTCAGCTTTGCCATGGTCAAACTTAACAGCAGAACAACTGGGGTTGTTTGTTTTCAGCCATGTAACCAGTACATCAAGTGACATCCATAAATAGCAAAATCTTGCTTCTGCTAGCATAAATCTGTTACTGACTGCAGTAGGATTTGGGCTGTAAAGTGGTTGGCATATGCCAACGTTTTTCTATGGGATGTTTGGTATCACCATTACCCTTCAGCTAAGAAAGCAATTTAGTTGATGCGGTGGTTACGGCAGCATTGAATCTCTGTGGTAAAGAGCATTCTTCAGACCTCAACTGAGAGAAATGAATGGCTGTGCCCCATTTTTTTTAAGCAGCTAGTCCTGTCTCCTAGCCAACACAAACACATTTCATAAAACATATGTGCATTGTGAAAAGCTGGTAGAAAACTAGTTCAGGAGTTTCCATCCTTGCAACTTGTTTGCTTTCCATTCTTCTGTTATTTTCATGACTAAACAAATTGGTCTGGATGCCTTAGTTTCTACTCAATGAAACTTCAATACTCTGCAGGAATTCAGTAAACCAGAAACACAGCTTGGTGCTTGAGAAGTTGCTTCCATTTTGAGAATGTGTTTCTGGAGAAGTAGGGTGTGAGTAGAAGTGGGTAGTGAAAGAAATGGCACCAATCATTGCAGTCTTTATTTCTGAAGGCATTTCCTGAGATATTTTAAAGGTTTTGCGTATGGTTACTAAAATGAATATGAACTATCTTTTTAAATGAAAGCTTTTAAGTCTGGTACTCTCCATTGCTTTGTCTCACTCACTTGAAGTGCTCATGCAGTTTTGGTGTTCTAATGTGTTTGCTTCCTGAGATTAACACACATCAACTTCTTACATGAAAGTGGAATAGAAAAAAGACTTACTGGCTCTTATCTTTCACATCATGTAATCTTCCATTTGCTTTGTTTTGCTTGTATATATGTATATATATTTTCTACTCTATGCTTTTACATTTTCTATTTTGTGGTTTTCATTGAATGAGCTTACATCTCATTTTCTAGGCTGGACTAAAGAATGAGTTTTTCCTGTTTGGACAAAAATCAAATGGGTTTTATCCCAAATTAGAAGTTGTATTTACGTATTGGCAAAGTATGGCATATAAAGTACGTCATGTAGGACATTTACTCAGTGGTTTCCAAAATATAAGTAATAAATATTGTAGACTTTAATAATTACCTTCCAGAAACTGATCATAAAAAGAGTCAAGAAAAGTATGGACGTAAAACAGACCCCAAGGTAGGCATTGTTTACACACTGACAATTTACGCTGACAATTTACACTAGCTTCTGTGCTGCCACTGCTTTTTCTATGCAGTCAGTCGTTACCACAGAAACTGCAACAACACATGGCACTGGGAGATATAAAGTTCCTTCATTAAGAAGGACAATCACTAGCACAAAAATTTTCTTCATCTTATCTCTGCTGTTTGAAGGGTGTATAAAACTGGTATGCACAATCTCATTGCAAATAACGTCAATTCAGACTTTCGTAGGGAAATGCTTTTAGTTATGGCCATTTGAACACCTTGGAAAATGCAGGTTTTACTGAAAGCTTGTCTTTGTGCTGCTATTGGATTGGCAACAGCCCCACAATGTGCAGCTTGAATATGAAGCATGGAAGAACTGGAACAGAATTAGCCACCACCTACAGATATTATTTTATGAATTAAGGGAAACATGTTTTGATTTTTTTCCACAAGATCTAAATAAATATGCATTCAGAAGTTCTGCAGGTCACTCTTGAACAGAGAATTTGACACTGTCTGGACTCAGTTTCCAGAAAAGTGTTGGTAGAGATGAAAAGGACCTAATTTGCCTTTATCCTTTTCCTTAAGGCAGAAAAATAGGTTGGCTGCAGACTAAAAGCTCTTTGGGTTTGAGGGAATTTGTGGGTGCAGAGGTTGTAGTCAGGTTGTGTCTTTGTGGCAATACAAGGGTGGACAGGGACTCTTCCGCCATTGCTTTCCCTAGAACCAGCTGGGCTTAAGGAATAGAAAAGGAAAGTAGGCACAAATTATTAACCTCACATGCTTAAGGCCCTTAAGAAAGAAAAGGAACAAACTTTCTGGTTTGTTCCAAACTCAGTACAGCCCCTTTTTCCTTTACATGAAACCCTACCTTTAGACTTCCAACTGGAGGCTCATCAAGAATGGACTTTCTATAGTGTTCACTTTGAGATCCAGTCTGTCTATCTGGGAACTCTGAGCAGGAATGCCATGAAGAAATAGAGGGGCGAAAGCTTTCCCAAGCTTTAATTATTGGTATTGATGTTGAAGAACCATTTTTTACAGGACCATCTCTTTAATTCCATCTGTGCTTTTGGTGCTTTCTGGCTTCCCTTATCTGTAGCAAATGATGGATGCCAAATTTGCCTCAGAGGGTCTGTCTGATTCCCACTTTTATGATATGCAGGACAGAGTTGTGACAGCAAGCATGAGCAGTGTTGGGGTGTGTACGTGCTTACTGTCAGACAGCACCAGCTTTGCTGCCTAGGCATTAGAGGTCACAGTTAAGATACAGGTATCTTCAAGAAGCTGGTATTCTTTAAGTAGTGGGAAAGCAAAATCTCACTGTCAAGAGAGACAAACAGTAATTCTCAGTGTAATCTCACTCTTAAGTATCCTGTGAAATGCTTTTTGCTTTAAGAAATGGGTTTAAGATATTTTATTTTATTTTTTTTCTTTCCAGGTAAATGATTTAGTAGATTGTATAAGCCACAGTTTGCCATTATAAACTTGCATGGGTACCAGCACATTTAGGCAGACCTCTACTGAGCTGCTCTAGACCTCTATCTGGTGTTGTTGTATGGTTTTAAATGAAGATATTGCCATCAATCAGCCTGTCACCTACCTCGCTACCCACTTGTATTAAATGATTTCACTATCAGCTAAGATGGAGCACACCAGTGAGTGGCATATTATAAGTGTCTAGAGAGATTAGATACTGAAATTAGATGGATAACATCCAGGCTGCTGTTCTGGATCTCTGGGCTCCCAGTATTTTGGTTGCCAGTGTGTCATGCTTCAGTCAGATAAAGCCTAAAGCTGGGCTTTCTCATTTGTTTCCCTTAACAGAGAGTGCATACTAGAGGTATGTAAAGCCAGTCTCCTCACAAAGTCACAATAACTGTGTGCACTGTATAAGCAACGTAGCATCTAATTCTTCTACACGGATAGTGTAGCACATTATATTATACCTGAATTTATCAGCTGCCTTAGCAAACCCAAACCCCTTATGTGTTCAATTTCTTAAACCAGTAGCTTCTCAATCTGTTTTTCTTTGGGGTAGTCCTTGAAAAAAAAAAAGATTATTTTAAAAAATAACAATTGGAGTATCAATAAAAACTGCTCAGCTAAGAAATCTGAAAGCTGATAAGACCCAAGATGACAGCCATCCCTGGGAAAAGTATCTTTCCCCTTGGAAAAACTGATTATATTATATTGGAGTGCATAGGATTTAAAATTGGACACATGGACATTAATGTACTGCCCTAGTTCCTGTCGCCTTGTGACAGGAAACATCCTGATGAAAAAAGTGACAGTATATAGGCAGTAAAAGAAAATACAACTACAGGTATTAAGAGAAACAGCATTTAAATGACTGTTTCCACTGGTGTTATCCTTTTCTTACAGAGGGGCACAAACTTCGCAATATGCAAAGGGAAGACTAGATTGATTGATAGAGGAGGCCAAAGGTCTTAACACAAATGGCTGTCTGTGGGATACGTTAGACAACTATTTTATGAATGCTTTAGAAATGTTCAGAAATGTGAGGATTATTTATTCGTAAGTCACACCTATAGAAACAAATAAATAGGCTGCTATCAGTTCATCTTTTCAGGGCTCAGGAGTATGAAAACTTATTAAAAATCCCAGCAATTTTTCTAACTTTAAAAATGTAACAATTTAAGATCCAAGAGGTCAATGCTGGGAGAGGATGTCTGCTCTATTTTCTGTAGAAAGACGTATTTTCTAGTTTTCAGCTAGGCGCCACATTTGTAGAAAAGAAGGACATGTTTCTCAGAGTTTAAATATATGTATGTATGTATGTATCTATATAATTAAGGTTCTTTTGCCCATAGTAATTACTACTAAAATCAGTATCAGTCTCCCTAGTTAAATGAGCTAGTATAGTATGGCCTTGTTCTTTACTGGGGCCTCTGAATGTTCCTTCAAAAGATACTGAGTAACATTCAGGATGATCACGGAATAAATGCTGTAGTATGCTTTTTAAGTAGTTCTTTTTTCTGTTTTCTTTTTTTTTTTTTTTGGTGGGAATCTTGTGTGAATTTTTCAGTGTAGAAAAGTTATTNACACACCACATAGATGAAGAAAACTCTTTGGTAGTGTTATTTTTTTCCCTTTCTAATAGCACTTTCAAGGATTACTTTTTAAGTTGTTTTTTTTTTGTTTTTTTTTTTTTTTTTTTTTGGTGGGAATCTTGTGTGAATTTTTCAGTGTAGAAAAGTTATTTTTGGAACTCTCTGTATCTATCTATTCCTGAGCAGCAGCATTTGGCAGCCTTGAAACAGAATTTAGGTTTATGCTGATGGTGCCTCAGTTTCTATGTGATCTTAAAATCATTCCCTGTGATTTGTGTTACAAAAGAGTGGGAAAATAAAATTCTTCTTTCTTTGTGTTCTCTTTTATTTGGGAGGAAAGTGGAAATAGTTGCAAAGCAAAAATTTCAGCCCTGACAAGATCACAGATAAGAATTTCACCTCAACTATAACAGCAAGTACAGGGTGGCAGGGGTCAACTACCAAACAGAATACAACTACTCAAGAACTCCAGGATAGAGCTGAGCAGGATTTTACGTGAGAGATGTGCCTCGGGAGTTTATGTTAGTCAGAAGTTAAGTACCCAGACTTCTGTTTAGCAAGGAGCCTTTACTTTAATGCTCCATATATGATAGCTGATCTCAATTGATTAACTGAAGTATTGCAATAAGAAGAAATGGAAATGCAAAGGGATAAATTCCACATATGTGGGTTTCAAAATGGGATCCCTAGGCAATCCCATGCACAGGCTGCTGAAGGAAGGTGAAGAAATGCTGATACTATTTAGTATCCTTTGTTATGGGGTAGGAGATGTGTGACTATGATGGAAGTTCTGCTGAGTACCCCTGAGGTTCAGAGTAGAAATGAGAATTTCAGGTTATTGGTAATAGTTTTAAACTGGCAGCTTGTGAGCCAGTGTGGCCAAGTCACTAATGGTAATATCTGCAGAGGATGGCAAAGCGGAAGGTGAGAAGGGCAGCTGCTATGTTGCTGCCACAGAGAGAAGTGAAATGCTGAAAGGATTAAGTAATTTTTGTGAAGTATTTTGGATTTCTGGGAAAAAAATGATGTTACAGACAAGAAAAATTTTCGTTTTTTTGTATAAATAAATGTAGAAGTTGATTATCTATGATAATCTAAAACTCGTCTTAAACACTTATAAATACTCTTCTTTTTTTGGCTGTTCTTACAGGTCCTATTTTTGCTCACTGTCAGCAACTTGTAGGCAAATCACTGGAATTTAGGGATGCTCAGCCCTGTGCCAATTATTCTTTTCTTTATCCAATTCAGAATATTTTCTTTGAGTTCCATGTAGAAGTTCTCAACTGGAATATATGCAGGTAGCTCTGTTCAGCTGAACATCTCTATGCCTATTTGTATTAGCTAAAGCTCATGTCCATATTCTGATGTATAAATATCTCAGTTTGCAGTGTGAAAGCTGTTGATTTCTGTTTTCCCCAGTAGTAAAGATACTGCAGAAGAAATAGGCTTAAAAATCCTGCTGGTCAACTGTAAGATGCTGTAGACTTCATCCTGTTATGCTAACATATGGTATTTGTAGTGCAGGGTCCAGTGAGGAAAATATTAACAGGAATAAGCTGGAGCAATCTCATAGTTGCCAACTTCAGCAGAGACAACTGGATGCTACTGCTGGGTTTACCTGGTGCTATTCCAGAATAAAATCCTTGGTTTAGGCTTTAACTCCTGCTGACTCTCAGAAACGCAGCTGCTGTGCTGCTGAACTACCTGAAAAATCCTGTCACATGGATACTTTCAGACTGTCAGCAGTAAAAACAATAGCAGGAAAGGAGACTACAAAGAATGGGTTAAATCACAGACTTCTTACCTCTGGTATTCCTGGATAATAATCCACCTACAGTGACTCTATACTGTGGGTAGAAAATGCCTACCTCTTTTTAAACATAATTTATGCACTCCTTTGCCTTTTGAAAAGGATAGACACCAGCCAGGTAGAAGACTGCTGCATTAGGGCTCAAAATTAACCATCAAAATGTATGCCTAATGAAGTCAATCTGCCTTGTCGTAAGTATTACAAACAGACATTTGATTACAGTGTGTATTTTTAAAGTATGCTTTTTGGCTGTGTAGCTTTAGTAAATAACATTTATTCCAGTTTACGCTAAAAGGACAGGGATATATATGCTGTTAACCTGGTACAAGAGGAAACCTGCCATAAACTGATAAATTGATTTCTCTGGAGGTTTTATTCCTGCAAGGGCTGTGTGCTATGAGGCAGTGTCCCCCAGATGATTCAAAGTGCCCTTGACTTGATCTGCAGTAAGCAGGAAGGAAGGTGTCTGATTTGGTGGTGTCTGAGGAGGCTGAAAGTGTGAAGGAGACTTAAAAGGAAGTGTATATCTCTCTTCCCCCCCCAAGAAAAAGTTCTTGGGCTTGGACCTGAAGGGGTTGGTTGGTGAGAAGTTTATGCTTTTAAAGTGGAATTCAGACCTAGAAAATTCTATGGTAGTTGCATAAATACCGAAATTGCTAAAGCATAAAAAGCAAGCAAATGACTGGGGAACATATTTCTAATGTAATTGCTTTCTGACCTTACTTTGTTTTGCTTTGAGTTTTGATTAACTTCATATTCATTATAATCAGTGAACACTGAGGAAGAAAGAGGTGTTTTGTTAATATTACAGCAGCTTTCCCTTGTTCTTCTGTTTGGAAGAGGAATATGGTAGCTTTGGGAATTACTCAAAAAAACCCCAAAACACCAGGGAGGCCAAGTTTGATACACCTGAGCCCTTGAATTAGACAACTAGGATATAAGCAATTTCAGGCCATCACTGTATGCCATAAGGAAACAAAACCATGGTAAACATGTGTTAGAGTTCATTCTTCAATAACAGTGCATATTTTTTCTTTTTTTGAGGAAAACAATGGCTCCAGAGCAGTATCACTGGCACCTACCTATATTCTGCTCGTCTATAGAAAGAATTATTAGAGAGGAAGAAGGCACCAGCAAAAGTGGGTCTTGTGCTGTTCACACATCTCCAATACACTCTGTGGTCTGCATCCTAGTCAAAAGGTTATTTCCAAAGAGATTGGCACCTATACAGCAGATATGCAACTCTTGTATCATCTGACTTGCTCCTTGAGGTTTTGGGGGAATAACTAAGCTACTCTCTGTCCCAGCATACAGCCAGAGAAAGAAGAGGTCCAAGTGTCGTTCTGCTGTGTCTCTCCTGACTTCTTTGCCTCTCATCCGGATCTGTCCTGGTACCTCTGCCACTTCTAGCTGAATATTTCCTCAGGAAGAAAAGAGCTTATCTTCAATACCTGTCTGATGCCTTTGTGTCAGAGGTCTCGTAATAAAAAGATGATCCTGGAGAGAAAGCCAACACAGCTGAGAAAAATGCGACTGCTCCCAGCGTGCTCTGTGCATTTCTGTGATTGCTCAGGGAGCTTCAGCATATCTTAGGCATCAGCATATCCAGCATCTGCTCTGGCATCTTACTCTGTAGGGTATTTGTCCTCTTGGAAGAGACCCACTTTGCCAGACACAGCTCTCAGCTCATACTTAGTCTGCTTGTTCTGGGAAGGCAGAACATGTTTTCTGACAAGAACAAAAATAAAAATCAAGAGTTCATTCTATAGCCACTTCAGGGCTGATGTATAACTTGCTCCTTCTATTTGAATTCTCTATTCAGAATACACAGATTATGGAAAAAATGGGTTAATTCACTTAGACTCTTTTCTGGCTTTATGAGGTTGCTGCAAACTGGGGCCAGTTAAAATATAGGGTATAATTAAGTCTGCTAGTGCTTTAATTTTGTATGTTTTATTTTTATTCTGTTTTTAATCTGTCATTATTTAATTAAAAGTTATTTAGTAGATCTGTCAGTCTGTCATGTGCATTCTACTGAGTGTGCCTTACCTTTTCTTCTGAGAGCAAAAAATCTTTTGAATTTGTAACTGTTGTTTAAAAGGTTTCGTAGATACAGTGTTAAATGTTCCTAAATTTTATTTCCCTGATCAGCGGAAGCTTTGCTTTCTCATTTCCTGTCAATCTTATTAACGAATGCTGAACAATCAGAATGAAGCAAAGACAAGATTGCCTTCTGATGCCTCTGATTTATTTTGAGAACTTTCTTTCTTTCTGTGTTGAAAAGATGTCCTTACTTCACCTGCTGAAAGCAAACATGATACTGGAATTTCATCCAGCGTCTCCAATTTCCCTCCAAATTACTGTGCAAACATTAATTAGTCTTCACAATAACCAGAAGAAGTAGATAAATAATGTTCTGTTATCCTGAGTATAGGTTCAAATTACTGTCAAGAAGTTGCAATTTGCCAGAGGTCACACCTGAAGTCGGATCAAGTGTTGGTGCTTACCATGCAAGATCGTACCACTCTGTCTACTGCCTTATCTCTCCTTGTTGCTTCAACTCCATTGCTCTATCTGCCACTGAATCTTAAACACATATTCATATTGGAGTCCTCAGCGAACAGAATGCATTAACGAGCCACATCTTTTCAGTAGACAGCATATATATTCTCAATTAAATACTGCCCATTTATTCTAGACTTCTTTTTTAAAAAAAAATTAATGTGATCAGCAATGGTGAAGGCATGATAATTGTTCCATGGATTTAACGTGCAATCAGAATCGTCCCCAGAGCAATGCCTATGGGGACTGCTGCCAAAACTTGTGTGGTGTCTGACAAAGCAAAAGCCTGTGGCTCCTTCTTATTTCTGTAAGCACCTTGTGTATTTGTTAGGTCAGTAGTTTTCTTCTGACATCACATTTAGTTTTGGATTGGAGCTGAAAGGAATCTCTGTGTGCGTGGTGAAGGCCATAATTCTTGTGCAGGAATTCCAAGCAAAAATGCTGGTGTGGCTGGGTTGAAATGCCCAGCCACACCAGCATTCCTGGAGCAATTAAAGAGATGAAGTTGGCATCTTTTTTCCCTGTCAAGTTCTTGTGCCAGCTGTCATGGTGTTTGACCTTCACAGGCCACAAGAAAAAATTGAATGCATCACAACACGGTATCCAAAGTCCTCAAATATCCTTACAGCAAACGCTTCTCCAGTGCTAGCACTGGTTTTAGTACATGAAGCTTTTTGCTGTGGAGCCTAACCCTTCTTTTGTTCTTTGGCAAGCTCACAACAGCAAAATGTGACCACAAAATCTATTATTGCAAATCCCCTTCTTCCTGAGTTCTTGTGAGGGCTGCTTTCTTGCTTGCAGCACATGCAGAATGTACTGGCATGTTGCTAACTCATTTGAGTTACTCTGATGAGGTTGTTCTCACCTTGCTGGAAAACAATTTCCCGTAAGTTGTCACAGTCTGAGATTTCAACCTCTTAACAGTCTTGTTTCTCTACTAGTAGGCTTATGATTTGTCACCCTACATTCCTTTTCCAGAGTCCCAACATTATTTGTTCTTCAATGTCCAGTGAACATTGAGGGGTGGGACTTCCCTCTCTTCACAGTGATTTATTCTTCTAATTCTGAAGCTTCCTTCCATCTCCTATTTGCTGTTGATGCATCTTACTCCAGGCATTTTCCTTCTGATTGCTGACATTGGAACCACTATTTTCTGTAGTTCCCCTTTAAAAGAGTGTCCTTCTAATGTCTGATGATGACTGCAGTTCCTCCACTACATAGCATCCCATGCTCTGTGAGCAGATCAGTTATCCAACAATTAAAATTATGTTTAAAAACCAGAGTTGGTGCCATAGCCTCTGAGTGCGAAAGGAACAACCAGAAGGACAAGATGATGTTGATCCCTCTAAAAGGAAGAGTGGCTTCATCTCCACAGAGGGCTAGAGAAATAAAGAACCAGGCTGAGAATCATTTGAAGAAAGATTTATATGAAATTCTTGTTTTCCTTGAAAACATTTAACAAAATTTATTGTATTTATCCTGCAGACTTCAAACTGGCAAGGCTCCCTAAACATCATCTGCAAAGTTTCCAAAACCACAAAGTCCCCAAAACCTCATCAACCTTTTCCCTCCCTTGAGACCCTCACAAGTAGCTGAATTTGGAAGACAAATAAGGCTATGGAATGAACGTTGAAGAGGAGCTCATGACATGCACAGTGGCTTAACTTTTGACTCATCTCTTTGTATGCGTGTGTTTAAAAAATAAAATCACTGCCTCAGCATAATGGAGATTCTAAATCCATGAATGACTATTTAGTGTAATGAAGGCAGGTGTACTTTAAGGGGGGAAAAAAGTATTCTGCCCTAAGCTGCAAGTGTGTGGTGAGTTCTATTAACTAGAAGAATTCATAATTTGGGCTAGTGAGTTGGCTTAAGAGCATTTTTGTGGCCTGTGAGAATTTTAATATAAGGACTTGCAGTGAGCACTAGCAGGAATTATGCATCTTGGTAGTTTTATGTCATATTGAAATTTTTCTTTATTAT
Source organism: Agapornis roseicollis (assembly GCA_002631895.1). Classification (NCBI taxonomy): domain Eukaryota; kingdom Metazoa; phylum Chordata; class Aves; order Psittaciformes; family Psittacidae; genus Agapornis; species Agapornis roseicollis. Next base: position 170,234 of record NDXB01004873.1, on the reverse strand, counting down.
AGCTAGTATCATATGCAGTGCAAGTAGTGAATGAAAGATATTTTTTTTTTTCCATCTGTATCCAAATCTTTATTGATATGCCTCTCAAAATACAGCTTCTGGTCTCTCAATAAACGTGGCACAGGGCTTGTGAATATAGTTTCCAGACATAACTTGTCTACTTTGTTTTTCTGAATGTATTTCTGAGCCCTTTACCATCTGTGTACATTATGAGCTCTTGTAGGAAGATCTTTAGACCAAACTACTGCTGTGTTGGACAGTCATGTACAAGCTTATAATAGAGATCTCTTTTTGTTTGTTATTTGTTCTGTTCTGCTAGAGTTAGCAAAGTAAGGAGCACGGGATGCCTCAAAAAGGGATTTCTGCTATAAGTTCGGCAGTTACTAGAATTACCGATGTGCCCACAGGTACCGTAAGTGGAAATCACAGCTGTTAGACTAGCACTGCTAAATAAAACCTGGTTGGCTATTGGGATGAACAATGCCATCAGATGTCCTTGTGGTGAAGAAAAAAAAAAAAAACCAAAAACAAACAGCTGTTTTTCCTAACATTCCCATCTAGGATCTCTCCTTAAATTTACCATAATTCTTGCACCTGTAAGCATATACATCTTACTTCTAAAATACATTTAGGACAATCAGGATAAAAAAATTGGAGGAAATTTCTCATTCATCTGAATTAGACTGTGCTGCTGGAGTAAAGAGAAGGAAAAGCTTATATTAGCATAAAAATACTGCCATAAAAACAGAGCAGTTGTGTGTGTTGTTGGCAGATACACAGCTACTTTGAAATTCCACCTGGATGAAAAGAGTACAAAAATGCACTTCACATTTGTGCTTATAAAAGTGGTACTCAGATACGTAGGCCCCCTGTGCAGTATTTCATAACCACACAGATACAGGGAAGAGAGTAGATGCCTACTTTACCCAATTTTGATTTCTGTCCAGTGGAGGTTGTGTAATGTGAGTCTTTGCATAATGGGACAAATGGCTTAATTGCTGCCTAGCTGAGTTCTCCATCTCCTAGCAGAAAGAAAATAAGGATGACCTCCCTAGATTCCTACACATGGACAATAATTTTCCCCTACTTGCAAGAACCCAGCAGAAGTATTGTGGATATGCCCCCTTCTTAAAATTACCTTGTAAGAATTTTCTTACAAGGTGATTTTAATCCTAATTGTCTTCAGTATTTTGCACTTCAATATTGATTATTTTTTTCACAATTCTAATAATATTTTGTTTATATCTTGTCCTTTTTGTAGAAGTTTTTAAAGTGTTTTTATAAATGCTTAAGAGGATACCAGTGCTGGCAGTCTCCTTATCAAATGATGATAAACAGACACACAAAGCTATTGCAACTGACATTTTAAAAAGTTATTAATACTAGAACCTTTGGGGATCAACTTAAAGAGACCATCTGCAGCTGTCACTGACTTCAAAGGGAGCTATGAAAATCAGGATCTAATGCTGAAATCCCTGTTGTGACCTTCTTTGTGAGATCATCATTTATACCTAAAGGGGATTTTTGCTACTGCAGGATGTCCAAGGCTTAGCGAGACCACTGACACAAGGGTTAGCCCAATGTCTGAAACCTGCTTATGATTAGCTTGTTTTCAGCACATTTTTAGATGCTGTGTGTTTTGGATGCCAAACACAAAGTGTTAAAAACACCATCTTGTTGCAAGACAGTAGTTAAAAACCCATACATATTTAATTATGAAACAGACTGAAATGGTTTTAATGTAGAACATTCAGAGAACAAGAAGCCTCGAAACACAGCTCCAAACTTCATAGCTTTTGCTCGTATTTCTGCCACAGTTCCCAGTAAGATTTCTCTTTAATCTACATTTGTCGTAGTTCGTTCTTTCTTCCTTTCTAATAATTTAAGAGACAAGATGACAGAACAGATTAGAAAAATACCTATAAATAATACCGTACGTAAAGAGGCATTTACCCACTGAGTCTTAAAACTCATTCCCTGATTTGGTTCTATTTTTATAAGCCTCATCTTACTTGACACTGACAATGATTCATATAAATATTAAGTATTCATTTTTAGTCCATTGCACGTAAGTGAAGCTAAACTGTTGTGTCCTTTGGAGTTTTTACCCCTGCACGGAAAAAAGGACCTGCAGTCCTTACCTCGAATGGAGAGAAGAATAGCAGGATTCAGTTCCTAAGTTCTCTACAGTTTGGTCCTGTGGTCCTATATTAGGTAGCATAGATTTATCATTTATAAAATGTTCAATGATATTCATATTTCAAAGGGGATTTTTGTTTGGGGCAGGTTTGTTTTGTGGTTTGTTTTTTTTTTTTTTCTGCAAGATG
>NDXB01004873.1:140999-165309 GCA_002631895.1 Agapornis roseicollis | reverse complement strand
TATTGTTGTCAATTTCAGTTTTTTTTTTTTTTTTTTTTTTTTTTTTTGGGTTTGGAGTTTTTTTGCTTTCTAGTAAATTCACACTGTGCAAGTCTGTGTAATATGTTTGTGGACAAGTGTGGACTGTTCCACACAAATATTAAATATCACCGAATAAGAACAAAGGCTTACCCTGCTGTCCTAGCCAAGATACCCTTTCAGGACAGAAAATGGTCAGGTTTAGAATTTGCTGTAGCTGATGTGAAGATTTGTGGTTTGGAGTTGAAGATGCTAGAGAATTGCTATTGAATTTCAAACTTCGCCTTTAGTCCATGTCAGTGACACTTACAAGATAAACTGAGCTTCTTTTCTTAGCAGAGCAGGTTCTCCAAAAGATGGGGTTTTTTTAGAATAGTGAATGCACTTTTGCACTATTGATTTCCTGCTGTTGAGACATAACTAACATTTCAGGCAATCTATACAGTTTTGAAATTTACATTAGGTCTTTTAATAAATCACTAGTACCTTTGGGACTTCTTGGTAGAACAAACACTGAACTCCTATCAGCCAAACACTAGATTTCTATATTGTTAAAGCAAAATTCAGATCTATGCTGATGTGCTAGCAACCCATAAAAAGAAAACCGAACAACCCCCCAGTCCCCAGCAATTGACTCAGTCTGGTATTGGTTGAGGTACCATAGCGCAGTTCAGTTGTTCTTGGTTTGTCCTTACAAGTGCTTTACTTGAAAAAGCCTGAGTTGAAATCAGTTCTGCATCTCACAGAGCACATTCCTGGGAAGTGCTAAGATGTCCTGTCACTAGATTTCCTGCAAAACTCCACACTAGAAGCAATGGGGAGATCCACATTAAAAAAAAAAAAAAAAAAAAAAAAGGGGAAAGAAAAGAAACAACCCAGGAACAGCAGAGTGTGGCTGATACCGTGTTGTCTTGTTCTTAGAGTAGCGATCAGAGGCAAGCCTGTTTGCATTGAGTGCTCTGGCAAAATTGTCCTTGTCCTGGAAAAATTTGCCTGAAATAGGTCTGCACTGGTCNGAAAAAAAAAAAAAAAAAAAAAGAATGGGAAAGAAAAGAAACAACCCAGGAACAGCAGAGTGTGGCTGATACCGTGTTGTCTTGTTCTTAGAGTAGCGATCAGAGGCAAGCCTGTTTGCATTGAGTGCTCTGGCAAAATTGTCCTTGTCCTGGAAAAATTTGCCTGAAATAGGTCTGCACTGGTCTCTGACTGGATCCCACCGAAATCAGTGATAGCTGTGGCAACAGCCCTACAGGGTCCTGGAGTGGGATTTTACTGATGTTCTCTGAACTCCTTGCTCATGTCCTTTTCTGGTACAAGACATGACCTCCCTTCTGCTGGAGGTTGTAGGTGCTCAGTATTTTTAGGGATTTCTCTCTATTAATTTTTTTAAGTTCTGTTATCAAATTAGAAGCATTCTGATGGAAAGTTTTCATTTAATTAATAACTGGATAAACCACAAAACTGGCCTCCATCACCTATACCTGTCGATTAATGTGGCGTACTGAAGACTGCAAGAATCCAAACTGAAAACTAGAACAAGGTTATTGGAGTAAATTTTCAAAGTGAAATCTGCAGCTGAATTTCTGATGCATGTCAAATAATAAGCAACCAGAACTGACCAGATCTTTCCATATTTGTGTAGGGAAATACAGGCAATGTTTTAAATGTGGGGTTGGGTTTTTTTTGAGGGAAAACATGAGCAGGAATAGGGATTCTGCTGCATTTGAAACAAGGAGCTATTATCCTGCTGGTGTATTTCTGTGTACGTTTTTAATTTTTTTTGCTAATGCTGATTATATGAGCCAGGAAATTAAGGGAAGAAGATGCATTCAGTGTGGCTGTGCAGACCCAAATAAATGCTCATTTTAACTTGCAGTTGGCTATTGAAAATATAGGACTTGCTAAGAATAGGTTTTGTCTTTGTCATTTAAAACCAAATAATCCATCTTACTGCTTCTTTAAAGGGGCATTCTTTTGCAGGTTTTCAAGTGAAAAGCTGGTAGGATATTTTAAAGCATCTAATGTGGTCACAACACCACAATGTTCTCGATCGAACATTTTCTCAAAGTAGATCTAGCAGTGCTAAGATTTACTGCTGCTCCTGAAGTATCAACATAATTATGTAAGCGTGTGCCAGCAGCGTATGCCTGTGTTGGTAGCTCATGTGCAGCAGCACACACATTGCTGGCTGTCCGCAGCGCACTGAAATCCGAGATTTATTGCATTTACAAAGGGCCATTACAATGCAATTTTAACTCCCTGTCATTAAAGGGTCTTACATCATAAGCAATCACTGCAAAAAGCCTCGGACTGAGATTTATTCATAATTTTTATAGCATGATTTATTAGACCCCCCATTATATCTTATAAATCATACCTGAAAGAAATGAAAGTCAGTTAGGGCCTGGCCCTTTCACCTGTACGTGTGTTGGGTAGTACCTTCTTCTCAGCCCAAAGGAAATGAGGATATTCCTGGAGTAAGCTATCACTACAAGAGTAGGAGTAAAGATAGCAAAATCTGGGTCCTTACTGAGCACAGGAGATGTAAAAATTATTCTAGAAATGACAGCATGCGGTTTATATTCCAGGGGAGGGGGTGGTTCTCCATAGATTCCTCTGATTTCATCTGATCCTAACACTTCTGTGTACCATTTGGAGTGAATCACATATTTATGTAATGCAATATTCAGTAGAGGAAAGCCTAGTCAGCCTTCTAATACTGTTCTTTCCTCAGATCAAATCCAGCATATAGTAACTGAGAAGCTAAGTGTAATACAATTGAAAAGATCTCAAAATGGCTGTTCTATTAGTCTTACCCCCAAGAATGCACTGAAATTTCATAAAATCAAGCTTATACAAAATGGAAACTCAGTTTTGCCATCTATTTTTGCATGAGAAAGAATTACACACTTGATTATCAATTAGGGCACCATTTTTCAATCTGAATATCCCTGCTAGCCCTTTTTATTATGAAATGCAGTGCTTGGGTATGATTTGGTTGAACACTAATTTAAGTCATGTGGTTTGAATGGGGATGTATTCTACAGTCCTTTGCAGTAAAAAAACACCAGTAAGATCATGAAGAGCTTTGTCAGTATTAGAGCTCTATTTTTTGATGCAATGTGCTAGAGATGCTCATATCTTTAAACGATTATGAAAATATATGTTTGAATGTGCATGTTCCTAATAAATTGCACTTCAGTGCTTTGGAATGGAAATATGCAATGTCCCTATTAAAAAAAAAAAAAAGCAGTACACTGCAGTTAATCTGTTAATCTGAACCATACTGCAGGAAAATTCATTTCTATCCTTGAAGTCAGTGGTAATTTTGGTATAGAATTTCAATAACACTAAGGCTGGGCCCTCTGTTGCTGATTTGTTAACATCTCTCCTTATGTTAAAAGAAAGGCAGTATGTATAGACTTTACTAAAGTACTACTATAAATATATACAGATCAGTCACGTATTTTTGCAAATGAGAAAGCTGGGTGAGTTCCATTGAATACTAGATGGCACAGCAGAAGGAAAAACAAGATGGAAAACCAGTTTTTATAGGTATAGTCTAACATATCACCTTTTTGTGAGCCATTCCAAAATAGAAATATTATGATTGATCCACATATCTTTTGTCCTTTGTCTCATGATAAACCAACAAAGAACACCAGTATTTTGTTGCCTTTTTTTCCTAACCAAAATAGCCAATGTCAGAAGAAGGGCAAAGATAATAATTGAAGGCACATAGGGATGGATTAGAGAGAAGGGACCAAGTATCAACTGAAACCAGTCACTAAATTCATATTGATTTCAGTGGTACCACGATAACATTTTCAGAAGTATTTTGGGATGATTTAATTTTTAAGTCCTTCCTCATATGGAAATCCCACTCAGCCTTGTAGGAGGTGGCAGTGATAGGAAGGTATATATATGTGTATGCTTATGATGGTATGATCCATAGAATTGCAGCCTGAGCTAAAACAAGTAAATTTTGTAACCTAGAAGCATTAAAATTAAGTAAGAATAAAAAATATAAATTAAAATGGCAACAGATGCTGGGTTTTTTTTTTTTGTTTGTTTGTTTGGTTTGGTTTGGTTTTTTTGGTTTTAGAATAATAGAAATAAAAATGGAAATAAGCAAATGGATTAAAAAAAGCCTTCCTTGAATTGAAACTGCTAAGTCTGTACTAGCCAGCCATATGTTTGTCAGGTGGATAACATCATCCCTCTCATCTCTCTGTGAGGTTGTGACTTCAAAGAGATTGTAAGATGTTCTGGGCAGACATATCTTCCCGTGTGTTTCTGAACAGCTCTAACGAATGAAGTCATGATTCTGTATGGCTGTTACGATCCTTTTCCTTTATTTTTTTTCCTTTCCTTTTGTGATAGTTTAAAAATTTATTACTTCTCAAGTCAGAGGGGTAATTCTCAGGAGTTATTTGTATGTGCACCTGTTTCCGCCTTGGCTAGTTCGATAGGGGCTGAATGTGGAACTTGGTTTGAGCGCTGAACATTTTCTAGCTGAAGGCTTCTTCAGACAGGACGCAGAGAAGACTATACCATGCTTACTAATGGGTTATATAAGGATTTGCAGTAACATGTCCCTTGGTGGGAGAAAATAAGAATAAAATGAGATTTTAGGAACTATATTAATAATGAATGATAGAACGGTAGTTAATAGATGTCTAGCTGTAATTCCATTATACTACAAATGCAGGGGAAACTTCATTTAATGTGGATTCTCATTTGTCCAGAACTGTAATGCAGCGTGCAGTTAAAATTAGGCTGTCTTGTTAATTGTGAAAGTGTATGGTGAGAATTACTGCAGACAGCTTCAGTGCAGGATTAGATACGCCTCTGCAGGGGAGACCTTGCAGAAAGGCCCAAGGTGGGAGAGCTCCAGCAGGGCCCCTTTTACGCAATTTCTTCCTTCTGAAAGGGGTGCCTGTGGGGAAAGGAAAGCTGTGGAGTAGCTCTCCTCCTTTCTCTCCCTATCTTCTTGCGCTCAGTGGGACCCCCTGGAGCACTGGCCATGGAGCACTCCTGTGCGGTGTATCCCACCTCAGATGGCTGCAGAATAAGCTCCCCTTGTAAAGGGTCATGAGTATCTATTCCCACTCCCTGATACTTTCCCCAGTTTCAGAGCTTAGCTGCACTAGGTCAGGGTAAAGGAAATCATCCCAGCCGCTAAGCCTCCAGGCAACATGGTTATTCAGGAACTAGGACCCCGTAAGCCTCCTTATACCTACAGGATGTAGTTTATGAGGAGAAAAAATCAGTTTAAATGAACATAGGAAGATTTAAGTGCTCTTGAACGTACAAAAGAAAGCTGGAATAAATCCCTGCGGAATGACTTCTTATCTCTTCCCCACTATTCTTTTTCCTGTCTGCTTCTCAGTGTCGGAAACTTGTCCTTCAAAAATCACCCCACTGGGGAAAGCAGATTGTTCTGCAGGACATGAATTGAGACTATGAGGGAAGGGTAAGTGAGAGATTTGCCTTTCCTCTTCCAGATTAGAGCTGTATAGCATATGCTAGGATGTCAAGTCAAGCTGTTGAGGACTTTCTATGGGACCCCTACCAGCTTTTATTTAAAAACAGTAAAAATGTTTATTTGGAATGACTACAAAAGCTCTCCCGAGGCTTCTTTAATGAAGCTTAAATGTCCAATTTGAATGTGAACTCTAGCACAGAATCTCAGCTGAAAGCTCTTGGTTCCCAAACGCTGACTAACCTAACTGTGAATTAAGACAAATACAACCTTATCCTACTGGGGAGGCGGAGGAAGGGGTCAAAGATGTTAGATACCTGCAGTACAAACTCTAGGAAGTCAGTGGGAGCTTTGCTAGTGTAACACCAGCATGACAGAATTGAATATAAACGAGAGAGGATACTAAGAAATATTTTTCACACATTTGTAAACTGAGCGACCTATGAAGTCTAATGAGTGCAGAAAGCAGGAGCTTTATTACAATGTAACTCTCAGATATGCTGTTTTACTGTATCTCTGTAGCTTTCTGCATGACTCTTTCCCCCTTGCATCTACTTACAAAAAATAAATTTACAAAGTTCCTGGACAATGCAAAAACAACAGTTCTAAAAAGCTTTACTGAAACATCTCGCCAGTTTAGGCACACAATATCCATTGACACGCAGTGATATTTAGCTGCCCGATCAGGTGCTTTTGAAGATCCACCTGGATGCCTGTCTATTTACACATGCACCCAGTTATCTCTGCAAATTTGCATCACCTTATCTGTTACTCTGTTCAGACCTCCAGGTAGCAGACTTTGCCTCCGTTTATCCAAATGTGGATCCTTTAAGTTACAGAGAAGCGTGACACCCGTTTATCTTACTAAGGTAAATGTCTAAAGCAATCTTGTGATTTGAAATAAGCTACTTTTTCTATTAGACTTAGAAGACAATGCAATTTTTTAAAGTGCCTCATCTTTTTACAAAAGAACTATCTTATTTAAAAAACTAGTGTTCAGAAAAATAGAATTTAATTAAAATCAGCCACTATTGTTTTAACAAGAGACTGTTGACTATGTTGCACCTAAAGAGAAACAACTAGTGACTGGGAGCTTATGCTTTATCAAAGTAAGTTTAGAAATAGACAAAATTTGCAGAGTTAGCTGATTTTGCCTGAAATACACAAATGCTCTTCTAGTCTTCCCTGCCCATCTACAATGAGATCAGATATAATTTAGCATGGGTTAGGTGCTAGTGAAGCAAAACAGTCAAAGGTATTTGTATTTGTAAGCAGTGTCCATCACAACACTCCAAGAATTACTAGATTTGATTAAATGTTGAGCTTTCCACAGATGGTTCCTAAGCATTCACTGAAACAGTGTATGAGACATCATCCAGAGAAATCTTACTTTATTCAGGTATGCAGGTTTTCATCTCATCTTAATATTCATATACTGTATTCTTTTTACTTGCCCAAGAGCAACAGTATGATGATTATGTAAACTGATGCTTATATTAAGATGTTACCTTGACATGCAGTTTGGTGCTATATGTAGACACTAAACATGTATACAGTAACCACCATTAGGTCAACTCTCAGATACCATTAGGGTGACAAATTTTTGTGATTTTTTTGACAAAATGCCAATGTGAATTTAAATTTTTTCGTGACTGCAATACAGTTTGTAATTGAAAGTAGTGTAGACAATTAAAAGTGAGATAACAGGGATTCTACTTATGATTGCTTCAATTTACCATGCACTTATTAACAATGCTATCAATTATTTTACTGTAAATTAGCAACTTTAAGATTGAGGTCTTTTCGCAATGTCTCTGTTAGGTTACAGGAGCATAAATCAACCTCCCATCTCTTTTTACATCCATAACCATAACATATGGCTTTTATTAGAAAATGTTAAGCATCTTATAATGTCTTCTTAATGGACAGTATATGCATGTGTTGATGATGAAAGCCATCTTCTTTCATGCAAAATATTAATGCATATAGGCCTACGTCTCCATAGATACAAGTTAAAGAATCATATTTAAGCCATGAAATATTCAGTATACACTTCAACTTTGACCAGAATTCATATTTCTCTAGTTTAATGATACTTTAAGCAAAGAACAAGTTAAAGGTGAATCAAGGGTTGAATTCTACCAGGTACACACATGTAATTGTGAATAAACGGTGTAACATCCACTGCGAGAAAAAAAAACCCACCAAACCAAATCACTTTATAAAATGCCTGCTCCTAAATGAAAATACCCATAAAGAATTAGAAAATGGATTTTATACCCTCCTAGAATTCCAGCTTGTATATCACACAGATTCTTAATATTGGTTATAGATTTTATCCTTCAACCTAAAATCCCACAGTGCTTCCAAGCAGAAGGGTTTTTTAGCCTCTGTATTCTTTTCATTGGCACAACATTATCACTTTGCCTTTTGGACCATTTCAGAAAATCCTGGACAAGCACACTGCTTTGACTTGAAATGTGTTTTACCAACAGATTCCTGAACACCAGAGATCTGCTATTCAAATCAACGCCTGCTAACACTGGGCTTGATTAAAGGAAGCTAACTAAGCCTTTTGAAGGATACCCTCCAGCCTTCCCTCAGTTTCCATGTTCCCTTGGCAGAAATCAGGGATTTGAAAGCTGCAATTCAACAGCATCATCCTTTCATCTCATGGTAAATATTTTATTATTCTTTTATCCCCTATGCTGTTTAAAGGAATTCATTTAAAATATTAACTTCTTTGCTCAGGGAGGAAGTCTCCAAAGGGTATGCAAACAAGAATCTGTAGAAATGCACCAAGACATAACTCTAGGCTCTGCTCCAGCCTTCCCCATTCATTCAGTGTGCAGACCTAGAGGCTCCCAGCTGAAGATCTCTGCTCAGACCTCAAATCTTCAGCAGTGCTATTCTACCACCCATTCATACACATCCAGCTCCCCTGTTCTTGCTCTCTGCATTTCCACTTCTCTTTCCTCTGTCCGTCCAATTTGCTCCCTAATCTGATCTCACTTCTTTGATCCTCCTCAGGAACACTGATCATCCTCCCACACCGAAGCATCACTCATTCCTACTGAGGTCTGGCAGCAGTTATGCCATAACAAAGGTATGTTTAAAAGAGGAGTAAAATCTACACAAACCAATTTCTTTGCAAAGGCACTATCCTATCTGTTTTCTTGCTTATCAATATGGTTATCTTGTGGGTGAATCCTGCTGCTGTTCCTGAAGTAAAGGTTTTCTTTACTTTAGACTTCAGAAGCAGAATCAGGCCCTAATTAATGTAATTATCCTCATATGTAATAGCATGACAGGTACCTACTTAAAGGAGTCGGGTGACTGTTAAAGACCATCTTTATCCACAGCTATGCTGTGAACTGCACCAGTGTGCATTCACTTTCCAAAACAACTGCAGGCTCAGGAGGGGAGGAGTTGTCCTTCAGTAGCCAGGCAAGAAACGGATCAAACACAGTGTCCCTTCTACATGAATGAACCTCCTCCTCTGATTAATACTTTGCATTTCCCACAAGGGAAAAGACAGAGTGAGGAGGAAAGTGAGCAACTGAATTACCCATTCTCAGAGAAGCATGATCATAAATATTTAACTTGGTATGTATGAGAAAAGAAAAAGGAACAGGCTCCCTTTCCAGTCCAGGCTGAGAAACTCTCCAAATCCCCTGGTTGCCCAGGGACTGCCTGCTCCCATGATCCTTTCTCCATCTTGTAAAGGGGAGACAGCTGTTAGCTCATGAGGGCTGGATGAGGTGTTTGTCATTACTGGGGGACGACTGACTGTAAAAATCTGTGCAGGGAGTGAAATTACCTGGTATAATGGAGATTTCCCTGGCCAGTGAATGGGACCCTGCCCCAGGTTTTTTGGGTTTTTAGGAGCCTGTTTGAAAATAAGGCCCTCCCAAAGCCCACATACGAGTACAATGAGCTCATGCCTTGGTGTCCACTCCTGCCCCATGCACGGGGCCTGCTTGAGAGCATGGGTTATGTCCCCACAGCCCACGCCTGATTTTTATATGGCCACACACATGGATGGCTGCTCAGCTGTGACAGCAGAGATAACCCTGATGATGCTGGGAGGAAGTGGGGCTGAAGGGAGGCTCGAGTGTTTTGATGAGCGTGCTGATTGCATAGCTTACCCTTGCATATCTGGAGGAGTAGGGATCCTCAAAGAGCGCCCAAATGCGGGGCTGCCACCGTCTCCAGAAGCCCCCAGACCTGCCATCTGGGGAGTCACTAAGTGCTAGGCGTTTTGTCATCTCCAGCTCCTCTTCACCGTCACCGGAGTCTCCGGTGCCATCTATGTCTCCGTCCTCAGCACTGCTATCCAGGGGTGCCCCACCAAAGCTGTCCAGAGCCTCTTCGGCGTCACGGTGCTGCCGGTAGGTCATCCAACAGCAGGGCTCCACATCGGTCTCATCAATGCCCCAGAAGGCCAGCTCCTCCTCATATAGGGGCCCGCACACGTCCGCGGGGCAGTGCAGCTTGCCAGTGCGGTAGTAATTCAGGATGTGGGCAAAGACGCCTGGGTGCCGATCAAAGAAAAACTCATCCGTGCGGGGGTCATAGTCGAAGTGGCTGTGGGCATCGGGTTCAGCGATCCAGGCCAGCCGCGTGCCGGGCAGGGTGCGTAGGGTGCTGCGGTAGGTCTGGTGCCTAGTCCCTCCCACGTTGATCACAATGCGGTCGCTCTCGTCGCCCTGGCCCATCTCGTCTCTTATTAGGCATGTCGCAGAATCATCCAAGCAAGCACGGCAGGCAGCAAGCCCGTAAGGGGACGGCTGCTCGGCGGCAGTCGGTGCCTAAGCCGAGCCACGATCCAGGCCCGCGAGGATGAGGGGCGCCGGCCCGGCTCGGCTCTCCTGTGGCCGCTCCGAGGGGCAGCCGCTGACGGCGGCTCCCAGCGCTGCACCGCCGTCGTCTGAAGTCAGGCGCTCGGGGGCCGCGGTAGCTGCAGCAGCCGCGGCGGAGGGGCAGGGGCAGGGGGGGCCATGCTCCGGGAGCGCGGGCGCTGCGGTGCCGGGGCGCGGGGACGTGCCGGAGGGGGAGGGCCCTTCCCTGGTTGGACGTGGCCAACGGCACAGGGGGAAAAAAACGGAAAAATAAAAAGGGAGGAAAATCGCGGCGCCGGCGCTGCCTGCAGGTGCTCGGGGCGCGGGTGCCGCTGCAGCCGCCGCGGGGGTACGGCGGGGCTGTGCCCGCGCCCTCCCGGGCGGTGCGGGGCGGAGCGGGGCGGGAGCTCCCGCCGGTGCTGAACGGACAGCGCCGCGCACCGCCCTCCCGCCGCGCCGCCTCCGCCCCTGCGGCCGGGTGGAGCGCGCTGCCGGCGGGCACCCGCGGCGCGCCCGCTGCTCCTCCCGTTGCCGCCGCCGCTGCCGCCGGGCGGCTCGGTGCAGCTCGCCCGCTCGCCGGGCAGCGCCGCGCAGGCGCGCTGCTACCGCCCCGACGCCGCTCCACAGGTCCTAGCGCCGCCCGCGCCGCCTCCCCGACCCCAACAGCCGCTCTGCTGCCACCTCGAATACTTCCCTACCGGTGCCAGGACAGGGCTCCCTGCTCCGGTACCGCTGGCTGGAGCAATGGCACCCTCCGCTCACGTCCTGAGTAACCGGTCTCTTCCTCTCAGCGGCGCGATGGTCGCACTGAGTTAGGATCCCCGTCGGGAAGCGCTGGGCTTGGCCGTGGTGCCCTGCACTGGGCTTGGAGTAACCCTGTCTAGCACTGTTGAAGTCAGTCATGGCTGTTGTCGTCCTTCCTGAACTGGATGCACTGAAGGGCAAAATTCAGCATCTCCCCAGACATAAATCCCTCCCATCATGAGCAGTAATGGGGTTTGAATGTCCTACTCCATCGTGTTTTTATGTGGTCCCACACACCTGCTCTATTTATCCATCTCTTCTTCCATTTTTCCCACTGTTCACTTGTTTCTTCCCTAAAGCCTGGCTTAGTAGGGGGTTGTGATTTGTGTTCATGTTGTTTATTCTTTTTGATTCTCATTAGTTCACAAAGAATGCCAAGAGCAGTTTCACATCTACAGAAAGCCTGTTCCTACCTTGCAAGTAGCTTGAAGAACATCAGGGTGGTGTGAAAGGGAAGTAAGGTATGTAAGTAAGGTATGTAGACATGTTCTGTGTTTTATTTGCTGACACCATCTGAGGAGGAGTGGGCTTATGAAAGAGCCTGGAAAGCTGAGCCATTGTAGATGAATCATGGCAGGTTGTGTCACCATAAGCAGATGAGGTGGAGAGATGATTGAAGGGTATGTGGTTGAGAAATACTGCTGGAGTACAGAAGTTGTGGGGACAACAAGGGTCTCAACAGAAGAGGAGTAGACTGGGGGAATGCAGTTAGGCTGGGCCTTGAAGTAGGACAGTGAAAAACAAGTGGAGGGCTGCTAAGGAGTGAGTGATGTGGTTAGGTTTGTGAGAGGTGTTTGATCATCCACATCTTCCTCAGATTGCAAAGGAGCATTTTATGTTTGGAGTATAGAGAAGAGAACTTTGCAGTAGTTGTGGCAGGGTATACCAAAGAGGCCTAAACAGCAGATTTGTCTATGAAAATGACAACAGATTGGTCTTGAAGCTGGAGGGGTAGAAGGAAGGCCCAGGATCTGTGTGTGATTCATGGGAAAGGGAGGGGGGATAGTGGAAAAGGGGCATGTTATTGCTGCCAGTAGTGAAGGAGAAAAGAGAAACTGAAGCTCAACCAGCACAAGCTTGTACCTCAGCAAGCATAAATTGATGACAAAATCTTCAGGAAGAGATGCCAGGCAGAGGCAGAAAGGTTGATGACAGAGGGGGAAATATGAGAATCACAAGCACAGAAATCCTATCTAAAATCCTTGAGAACTGCCAGACAGAGGGCAGAAAGGGAAGTGAGGGCAGGTCTGTGAACTCAAGCCTGGTATTTAGAAAGGAAAAGAGAATGATGACTCATTGACAGAAATAGCACAAGTGACAATTATTTTGTAATCGTACTAAGTGCCACTTCTGATAGTAACAGATCTAAGGATCAATAGCAAAGCACTGTAGGGTACATTCTGAGAGTTACAAAGGCTGAGGAAGGCAGGTGACCCAGGAAAGAAGCTTAAGGACTTCTGAATCCTAGGCCAATGTGTCCTTTGTGTCACATCTACAACTGTAGAAGCCCTTTACCAGGTCGTCAGCTCCTGCTTTCTGTGTTGCCTTATCCCACATCAGTGATTTATCCAGGCATATTATCAGACCTTAGAAGTCATCTGAAAGGATATGTTAAAATCAAAAAGCTTGTTTAAAGATAGTTTTCACAGACTTGGGTGAGGAGACCATGCTTAAGTGACCTATGAGGTTTCTTTGAACATACTAAGGGTGTAATTGATAAAGGAGCAGTTGGTAGGCATGGAAGAGCTGAATAGTTCAAAACACATGTGAGAGGGCCTCATATAGGAGATTGATCATCAAGCAGGAACTGTGAGATCCAGAGCAAGACAGCTGCTGAAATGGGAAGCTCTCTTAGAAATATAAATTGAAATATGAAGTTCATACATTATTTTGATGTGGAAAATGAGAGGTAACTTCATGTTTGAAGCTTACCTTGAGGTTTGAGAGAGGAAAGTATTAGAAAAATAATATACTTATTAAACAAGGGTCGTGACACAACATAACTGCGTATGAAGATACAAAGACGCTGCTTTGCACTGTAGATTACAGCATGATTTGTATTTGTTTAATTAGTTAGTGGCAGTTGATACCACCAGATAGGCAGTTCCTGATTTATACATCATGAATATTTTAAGTCAGCCCAGCAGGTGCTGTGTATCAGCAAAGTTTTGCTTTAAGCCTGCCATACAGTGACATAAAATTCTGGGTTAGTTAAAAAAAAATGAAATTCCATGATTGGTAATGTTTGGACGATGGTAGACAAAACACACCAAATAGTTTTCAAAGATCTAATTTATGGGTAAAAAGTTTCCACAGAAGCGTGGTTAATCCCAAGCTGTATAGTGGTACTTCTACCCCCTTAGTCCTATGGAAAAATAACAATATTACAACTATTTTTTTATGATTTATAGTTGACATTTTGAAAGACTGTTTCTGGTTGAGAGTAACTGCTTAAGCAGATTTGACATCTTAAGCTATAAGCTTCCATCTTCATGTGCTGGGATGTTGAAGGATCTCCCCTCACTTTGCAAAGAATTCCAAGGCTATAATGGATACATACTCCCCTGTGTATGTGAGCTGAATGTACAACTATTTTGTCCCAGTCAGCCATAATCCATGTTCAGTCTTCTTGGTTTCAGCATAGCTGTGTGTGTCCTCTATGCTTTTAGACTTATCTTAGACACAATACAGTAACTTGAAGAGGCGTTAACATGCTTTTGGTCACTCGTGCAATGCCATTGACTTCAGTGGAGTTAAAGAATGAATGAAATGAAAGAATGAGTAAAAGTTTAGATCCCTTGTCAATGAACTGAGAGCAGTCTTTCCTATACTTTCCTGATGAGTGTCTTCTCTACATTGGGAAGAGAAGTTAAGCAGGGAGGACTTAATGCAAAAGTGGATGTATAAGTCAAGGAGTTATCTACTTTTTTCTGTGATATCTATTCTCATTTTAAGTTATGAAGGCTGAGGAAAGCAGGTGACCCAGGAAAGAGATTTAAGGACATGTAAATCCTAGGGCAGTGGATCTTTCTGATCACATCCACAACTGTAGAAGCTCTAAGCTTACTAAGTTTTACTTGCTAAAAATAATTAAATCAACTTCAGTAGTGCTTGGAGACCTCTGTGGGAGGCATGGAGTTGGTAGGTTGTTCAAATAGTTCGCAGTCTGAAAAAGGATTCTGGTGCAGCAGCAGCAAGTAATGTTATCAGAAATTCTTAAATGCACTGGAAAGCATTAGCCTTGGAATTACATCTTATCTCTTAAGCTGATCTCACAACTGGTGAGAGATTTTGATGATCATCTACCTTGAGCGGGGCTGACCAAAACCTGGCACAAGCTGTAGAATTTAGAAAGGCCTTTCTAAAGGCCTCCTTTGTGGGAGCTTTCAGAGAGGCCAGTTGCACAGCTACTACCCAGGAGAGTATATATGCACTTTTAGCAATTCTGTTGGAGTCATTGGGTCTACTTATAACCTTAGCTGTTCTTCTAAATCAACACTTTTAATGATGACAGTGAAAGAATAGCTTTAAGCCATAGATCTATTTTAGTTTCTAAACTACTGTGTAGCAGAAAAACAGAGTGAGTCCCCTTACTAATTTTATCAGTTGTGTTAGGTCACTCCACTCTCTCCTGTGTTCTGATGACACAGGAAGAGTAAGTCCTTCTTTCACCTCTGTATCAGGTTTCCTGGGATCACCTTTGTTGCCCTATGCTTCAGAGTAATAATATACAATGAAAGGTAGGTTGTCTTTCAGACAGAAGTCTAAATTATGTCTGCAAATTAAAAAATAGCTTGTGGGTTCACATGCTATTCATTTGTTAATCCCACTGCTCTCTGCTTACTGCTTTAGGTAAGAACTGCAGTGTTTTCTAATCTAACTCCCAAGGAGCTTTCTTCTCAGTGTGGGAGATGACTGAGTGTGTATTCCCTAATATTCCTAAACTTAGTAACTTGTAATTTTGGAGTGTTTTTTTTTTTCCTATGAGGACATTTTACCACTTATGGAAGATGCTGGATTAACAGATCAAAATCACAGACTGTTGTATAGGCACAGAAAGCGCATAGGGAAGCTTTGTTATATGCTTTGAGGCTTCACTAGTATACCAAGATTATCTCATTCTGCACATCACTTTAGCCTTTCGTTTACTAAGGTTCCTAGTGAGGATACCAACAAAGGTGACAGCTAATGAACCATTCACTCCTGAAATTTAATTTAAGCCTAGGTCTGAGTTCATCAGCCAGTTTATAGTCAAAGAAAAGGGTTATTATGTAAAACTTGTTGCTCAATCCTAACAAATGCAACAATATAAAGAGCGAAAAGAGATGTTTGGAGAACCTGTGACTTTGCATGCAACTGGGGAGCACATTCAAAATGTTTTAAAGCTGGAGGAAGCTGAGAGGGAGAGACTTATTTGTAAGAGTTACAATCTCAAAACAAAAGGCAGCTGGGGCTGGAACACCACTTTTGCAATGCTTGAATGCTAGAATTCAGCCTGTGCTCTGTTGTATCAAATTCATGACAACTTAACAGTATTTCAGTGCAGTTCTTTGTCAGTTTTAGATTACATCATGCTGTGAATTGCCCTATCTGTTAATATTGATTCCTGTAAATCATTTGGTTTGAGGTCTTCAAATAGGAAGTTGGGATGCATTTAAGTGTACAATGTACTCATTTTGCCCTGGCATATCATTTAGAAAAAAAGCAAGCTGCAGTTGCATAGATTATATTACTTTTCTGAAAGGTTAGATTTACCCCTTTGAACTGTCAATAGTGGGACAAAAGCCTTCCAATGAAAGAATGAGAATGGAGGAGAAAATGGTTGGTGCTTAAAGCTGATTGAGGGAGTCAGGGAAGTGCTGCAGGTCTCAAGGGCTGTGTAGCCCCAAGCCCGGTTCAAAGAAGTCATGCTGTTTTTAATGAGAGTAGCTAGAGCAGCAGAAGTTATAACTGAATTCTAGTTCCTGAACTTTAATCTAGATCTAGCTAGGGTTTTGTTTTTTTTTTTTTTCTTAATTACCTAAGTTTTGCTTGAATATCTATTTCATTTTTATGCATGTTCTTCAACTGTTGCATGGCTTTCCTGTGAGCTGAGGAACATTTACTATGCTCTGCCTGCTGGGTTGCATTTTGTTCTCCATCCATTTGTACTGGGATAACATTTGTCTGTGAGTGAAGGTTCTTTTTGTTTTGCAAATCCCTTTAAGATCCCTCAGAAAGAGTGCTGGTGTAGAAACATCAGTGTTACACAGATGCATATCAAACTGTGATAAATGGAAGTTGCACTGGAAAAAAAATGGAAGTAATACTGTGATATGTTAGTGATGATCATTGGTCTTTACTCCATCAACTAAGAAGCTCCCACCTGAATATATTTGGTTTTGCTGAAACTTTATGGGAGTTGTGATGCGCGGTTAGACTCCACAACTTGTTAAAGTTGTGAAGTAGGTATGCTTTTTATTCAGCGCTGAGGTGCATGGGGATAGCTCCTTCAAAGCATGCACACCTAAGTGTTGTCTCCCTCTACATTTATTCTCTAAAGTTATACATATTCGTAAGGTTACGCAATACGCCTATACAAATTCATTATCTATCCCCGATTCGTATTATAATTAACTAGAAGGTCCTTTGCACCTGTGTAGTGCCCCTTCCAGTCATGGGCAGGGGTAAATGAGTCTTCCTCCTCTGAATAGGGGTCTTCAAGATGAAGTAAATGAGTCTTCCTCTTCTTAAACTTTTCACCTTTTGGTCTTCACATATGCCCTCAGGGGCTGGTTGGTGTCCAGGCCATAGACCATCTGCTTCTCCCCCTTATCAATAGGACCAGGCTCTTTTCCTGATCAATAGGACCAGGGGTCTGCTTTCCCCCTCATCAATAGTAGGTATGATAGTTATTCACAACAGACAATAGGAGTCTTCCTTTTTCCCACCTTCTAGTCTTCACGCATGGCCTCAGGGCTAGTAGGCATGATAGGCACTTACAACAGACAGTACTTTTGTTTAAGCAAGCGAATTTCTCTAACCCTCTTGTACAACCCCCCTGTACTACCCCCCTGTACATTGGTTACCCCTGTATCAGTTGGAGCTGAGTAAATGTGATGACTAGATTGGTGCACCGGAGCAGGGCAAGGTGTTGGCAGAATTGTTCTGCTGCTTGCTAAAGGACTATGGAGGTTTCCTGTAGGGAAACTGTTTTTTTCTGTGTGGAAAGAGAAGATTGCTCCTTCTTGGCAAGAGGGACAGTAAGCACTACAAACAGCTGTTGAGTTGTTTTACACCCAGAACCTGCTTGAATCCAGCATGTAGCTGGTCTGGGTCCTGCTTCTCTTGGAGTATATACACTGATCTGAAACAGTGTGAGTTTCTGGACGTACAGAAATGGTATTCTAGTCAAGGCTGTAGTAAAAGTGTCAGGATTTGTCTTTGATGAGGCATTCCCCAAAGCAGAAATAAGTGTTCCTCAAGAAATTATGGAGCTAAATCCCAGAAAAATCTACTTTAAGTAACTGAAATTAAGCATATAGCTTGGTTAATGTACCACTTTGTTACAATCTGTAGTTATAGGAAGGGTGTAGATTTGTCTCTTGTCACCTTTGTGCTGACCTAGGTGTGATCCAGCACAACAAGCAGCTGCTGACAAGGAAAATTCAATTTAGACTGTTGGAAGATTCATGTCAACACATAACAAAAAAAAAAAACAACCATGCTTAGGGAAGCTGCTAAATACATGTTACTATGAGCTAATTGCAGTCATTCTGAAGGCTCTAAATCTGCGTTTGTAATCCAGTAAAGGAGCACACACAGCTTTGACCTATTTAACTCTTACCATGTACTCTAAAGAGTTTCAGAAATGACTAATGATTTGGCTTTATTTTATTAGATGATTTGTCTGGGGGCGTCCTAAAATGCCCTTGACTTTCTGCAAGTGACCTAGTCAGCTTTTCCTGAAAACAAAGCTTACTAATGCTGTCGCTGTGTTTTTAAAATCTCAGCCAATTTGCAGGTGCATGAACATAGCAACAGACACAAACACATAGATACAGACATACGCATTTCACATACACTATATACAGAATACAGAACAGGAGGTGCTAGTCTTTCCTTGAACAAGGCATGCAGTTTTCAGCACCTCAAGTATGTCTTTCCATTTAACCACATAAAAAAATAATTAAAACATTTCCTACAAAAAATAATTAGAACTTTTGTTTCTTTTCTGTTTTGTTNCATTGTTACTTACTACCACAACTACCGCACCACCTTGAAGACCTGGAACACCACTGTCCAGCACTGCACGGAAGGCCACGTGGGATAAATCCCAAGCTAATGCCTTTTCAGTGTCATACATCAGGATGAGAGCAGCTCCTTTTTGTCTTGTCATTTTTTTTTTTTTTAACTGAAATGAGAACTTTATTCTCGTTGAATGATTCACTTTCCACAGCTGTTATTACTTCTCCAGCCTACTCTGAGTTTCCACTAGTGACTGAAATGTTCCCAGACAAGCAGATGGGAAAATAGGCTGTAAATCATCATTGTTATAAATGGTTTGTAAAACTTTGGATGTTGAAAGGTAAGAGTAGTTCAAGTAAGTCTCAATAATGCTGACTCAAAGGTTTGAAGCATTGCTTAAATCCCTTGATTAACCCAGCTTCTCAATATTTGACATGAATCAGTAACTCTGAAATGTCTTTGGTGTTCTCTAGCTTTGTAAATATTTATGCAGCCAGTCCCATGAAATATGACATTTAATCCTGTTGAAGTAATTATTTGTATGCTCCATGTGAAGAGATAAAAAGTATAATAGTTCCTGTGGTGCTAGTTTAATAATTACCACTCAGGATTAAATCTGCTGCCTTTCTTTTGTCAGCAACCAGGATTTATGCAATATAAGTGTGAATGAATGGAAACCAGAATTCACTTTCTGATGCAAATCTTGGACCAGCTGCTGGGAACTCAGATTTCCTGATCCTGGCTTCTGCCTGGGCCTGTGGCTCAGTAATAACAGCAGCCTTTTGTTCCAATTAAATGAAGTGTTGGGGGCTACATCGAGGCAAATAGTGAAAGAATGGCACCTCTATTAGCTTGTCCTCAGCCTTCCATTTCTGAGATACAATGAACGGTCTGTGCTTTTTAAGGAACAGGAAGATGTTCTACGCAGAGCTTCCAGAGACTGGGAAAGCCTTCTGTACAAAAGTGTACCTGCCCTCCAGATTGTGTCTGGGAATGCTGCTAACGTACAGGATTTGCAGCATGTTTGTATTTAAACGGTTTAGCTTAAGAAGCACAGTGATATGCTTGTTCCTAAGACACTGAGCTTTTAGTCATTTTTTACCGATTCAGTCTGATTCACCTGTGGATTCTGCTGGGTTTTGCAGTTGTACTTCTTGCCTCTAGGTATTCCAGAAGTAGAAGGGGTTGAGGAATAATGAGGAAGCAGAGAATGCAGTAGCACAAGATGTTCAGGGTTGGCCAAGAAGAAATCATAAGTGTATCTTACTTCAGATATGTTCTGTTCTCTTGCACAATTGGACTTTTCTGTGCTTCTAGGATGGATTCCTACCCTATAAGAGAGTCTTATAGAAACTTACTTGTTCCCAATAGCATGTTTATTGTCTTTCCTGTGATGAGAGAAAGGGGGTGCCCAGCTCTCAAAACCATAATAAAGGCCTTCTTTCTATGGAATTTTTCAGACCGCAATAAAATCTGAAATACACTTCTACAGGTTCTTTTAAAATTACTCTCTAGCTCATAGGCATCCTGCCTGTTAAAAAGCAGAGAAAAAGATTGCATTCTCTGTTATATATTTAGAAGTATTTTAGCTTCTTATTTGCTTTATCAGGTCAAAGCCCTTAAGAACCTTCAGAATATGACAAGGTCTTTATTCAGAAGTACTACAGTGGTGCTGTGCTTCTGTAGCCCAGTTTGATCACTGCATAATCCAGGCAGAGAAATGTATTCTCAAAAGGACAGTGCACTACAGAAAAGGTGATGTGGGAAGTCAGTGAAAGTACCGTCAGTTTTCCTGAATGTATGCTTAGGAGGTGGTTTTGCCTATATCCACAAATACGTATTTTTACATATAGTTAGGAAGAAATTTAGATTGATAATGGATTCTTCCTCAGCTTTGTTTCAATGTTACATTATATTGCTTGTCTTACTGACTATTTCTCCCCTCTCCAAGCTAAAATTGAGGAGGATCTGCAGGATGTTGCTTGTATTTAGGGATGTACTTTGATGTACTTTGGAAGGAGAAAAAAATGTTTTAATTTTCAGCCACACCTGTTTGAAGGCCTAAGAGATTTGAAGAGGATTTGGTCCAGTTAGAAATCAGGCTAGAGATGATACATCAAAATACCAATTAGAATTTTCAGAGCTGAAAATATAAAACTAATCATCTTGGTTAAGAAAAAGTAAAATCTTTTAACTCACTCTGGTCAATAAATGTTAGTCTTTCTATAGCAAGTTAACAAGTACATAGAAAACAATGGGGCACATTAATAGAGGAGCCTTATGTGTGTAGACACTTGCTCTATCACCCAAAGTTCCTAAAGGTTCAGCTGCAAGTCTGGAAATGTAAGCGCTGGTGTCTAAAATAGAAGACATGGAAATAGATGTTGGTTTTGATTTTCTTTCTCTTTCTACGTTGTCTGGTTTACCACAAAAAGAAAAAAAAACCCAAACAAAAAAAGCCCCCAGGTAATGGTCATGGTTCTGGAGGGCTTGAAGGGCATTTGCCTTCACTCACCGCAAAGCAAATACACAGCAGCACTCAGAATTCTTACTGCAGAAAAAAAGCCCACAGAGCAGACAAGGTGAAATGACAGATTCAGGTAAAACATGAGCAGCCAGATCCCAACAAGCAAGTTCAGTGCGTGACAATCTTCCTGCTCTTCCCTAGGGACTAAGCAGAACCATTCAAGAAGGAGCAGATGGAAACAGTTGCCAGTAGATGAGTACTGGAAAGGATTCAAGTCACAGTACTTGCTGGAACTTGGGAGTTTGGGATGGCCTGAGCTAACCTAATGACAGGTATCTAAGATTTGGAACCACACAGCTATCACTCAGTTCTTAGCTATGAGGGCAAAAAACCTGTCATGGAACAAAAGCCCTGTTCAGGGCATTCTCTGAACAAGCCACCAGAACTTGTTTCTCAGAGAAGTCCTATGGTGAGAGGAGTCTTTGAGCTGTGGTTGTTCATAGTAGTAAAGATAAAAGAAAACTGCTAGTGTATTTTTGTGAATGTGTCTACCCATAATTCATTCACTCAAAGTAGTGGATTCTCTTGACCTTGAGCTAAGATTTAACAGGTGGGGAAAAGATCAATTTAGGAAATCCAGTGATGCAATGCTGATACTTGTATGTCTTCTTGCATATTTTGTAGCATACCATAAAGAATATTAAATGGCAAAAGCTGAAGTGTCCTTGGCAAATAAACAAAGAAAACAGCACCCTGTGATTTTTTTTTTACCTTTGCTTCCCCTCACTACATGCACTTTTTACTTCCATGGAGCTTGAAATATTAACCCAGCATGTTAATTTATTTCTTCCAGATCTGCTCTGGTCTTTGGCTTTAACATCTCTCTTGGAAATACTTCAAACCAAATGGCTGGCCCTATCTCTAGCTTTGTTATTCAGGCACATTACTTTGTTGCTTTTCTCATATCGTTTAATGTAACTGGCATTTGTGGAGCTTTTGAAAAGCATGTTTGGGACTACATTTTGTGCAGCTGACTTTAAACTGCAGGCTGCTTCAAGTGTTTAGTTCTGTAGAGGACAGCCTTTGAAAGGGCAAGGCATGTGTGCCCAGCATATGCTGTGCTTCCCCTCCAAAAGGAATGAAGTGACCAGTACAAGACATGTTGCTCCCTGCATACATTTTTATTTCTATGGTATTGTGTCTGTAATATAAGTATTACATGCCCTTTTTGAAGAACAGGACTCCCTCTACAAACTGTTGTATAAATGCTTTACTATAAGATAGTCTTCATCCTAACCCACTTTAGGCTTATACATTGCCTTATAGGCACAAAAGCCTGTGGGATTTTTCATGTAGAAGCACATCTTTGTAAGCCAGGAATTTGGACTTGCTGTGGTAATTCCAACAGATAATTGTACCAATATTGTGTCAACAGCCAATAAGAATGATAAATTTACACTAAGTAGGAATTCAGCTCTTTCATTTCAGTTGTCTTGGTGTGAAATGATGCTCTGTACCTGAATGGAGGAAGGCAGAGTTATAAAAGTTAAGGGAAAAAAGAAACCCACACATGCACACTAAAGGAATTATGTCCACGTCCTTTTTTTTTGTAGAAATGCTGCCCTCCAGTGGTCTGGAAAAAAACCCCATATGTATTGCTTATTGATTGCAATAATGTAGTTTCCACTTACACTGCAGCAAGTAGCAATAAAACGTACCTCTTAGTTTCATAGGCACATGGATTGTCTAGGCTTCAGCCTCAGGAAACTCACAGGTGGCATAAGACCAAGTAAAGATATTTGTAACAAAAGGGTATTGCTTTACCAGTACAGGCCCAGGGACTCTTTTCTGCAAGCAACTGACTAAAAATAAACTCTTGAAAATGGCAGGATACTACTAGTCTGTCTCACAGAGACAGTCAAAACCCCTGACTTGAAAAATCACATGTAAGAAAATGGCCATGATTTAGATGGATGGGTCCTGCAGGATATTTGTCCCCAAATGTGATGGTTTGTCACTGAAAAACATGGCCTGGCCAAAGTCAGTCAGGCACAGAGTTCTGCACACAGTGGCTGTCACTGAACCATGAGGATCCTTCTGTCCTCACAGAGGATGAGTCCCGAGCCACAGATAAAGTAAAAGTTCTCTAGGTTTGTCTGTCAGTCAGTCAAGTGCATTTGTGTTAGGCTTCAGAAGTACCACATCAGTGTGAAAGAAAGGAATGTTTTATGGCCAAAGTATAAGGTAGATAATCTTTAGGTATGTTGCCTCTATGCTTGCTTACCTCTCCCTTGTGTGCCTCCAAATAGTCTTGCCAAATATGCAAGACTGTTTCTCAGCTTGTTCTTTCTATACCTGCATGCTAGGTGGGTTACCTTGCATGCCAAGATGATTTGCACCATACTGAGGGACTTGACCACTAGAGAATCGCATAATAGTCCCACTGTCATCATCTGTTCCTGTGCATCTGTGCCACCTGCCTTCTGGTAAGCAACTCATCTCCCCTAGGACCATTGTTTGTAGCACAGGTCATACAATGCCTTCAAAGACCTTCCCCTTTCTCTCACCTTTCGTCTTTCACTTTTATTTAAAGCAAAGAAAAATAAATACTATTCCTACAATTTTCAATCTGTTTCTGTAGAAGGCTCTTGGTGGGGAAGAGCTTGGCTTTTCCCACATATTTTTCCTACTGTTCCTACTGTATGGGGCTTTAGGTGCTGCCTGAAGACCGTGAATATTTTTGCTGTTTCCCCATCAACAGATTTTCCATAATAGAAAGATGAAAATACAAAACATTGAATTCACCAGGATTTCAGAAAGAACTGCAATTTACGTCTTATCCAGCAGATGTTGCTGTTGGACCAAAAAACCGGCTCAAGGTCAGTTCAGCTGGGTTAAAGAGGTCAGTTTTTCAGAGGCTTTCAACAGTTCCGTGATTTTATTCAGCATCTCCAGATCTGGTCCCTTGAGACCCCCTTTTACAACCACGGACGTGCAACACTAGGGGACCTATAGGGATGCTGGGGATGGACTCTTCATTAGCGACTGTAGTGACAGGACAAGGGGTAACGGGTTCAAACTTAAACGGGGGAGGTTTAGATTGGATATAAGGAAGAAATTCTTTACTGTAAGGGTGGTGAAGCACTGGAATGGGTTGCCCAGGGAGGTTGTGAGTGCTCCATCCCTGGCAGTGTTCAAGGCCAGGTTGAACAAAGCCTTGGGTGCATGGTTTAGTGTGAGGTGTCCCTGCTTATGGCAGGGGGTTGGAACTAGATGATCTTAAGGTGCTTTCCAACCCTAACTATTCTATGATTCTATGATTGTGCTGAGACACAGACCTCTGAGTGAATCTGACTCCAGAAAAACCAACACCCCAACCACAATTCCAATCTCCTCAATCTTCTCATTAAGTGGATTATTGTCTGTCAGAGCTTTTAATGTTTGTTTTTTGGTTTTTTTTTTTTTTTT
>NDXB01004873.1:102966-135424 GCA_002631895.1 Agapornis roseicollis | reverse complement strand
AATTTTTTCTTTTTTTTTTTTTTTTTTTCTTTTTTTTTTTTTTTTTTTTTTTTGCAAAGCAACTCTTATTTACAATTATACAAAAAAAAAAATTATAAAAAATGGTCCACAACCTTATTTTGGCCAGGAAAGGACGAATAGGAAGGCTCTGTCATGCCACTACTGTTATATTCTCCTCCACATTCAAGAACCAGGTTCCTATTCCCCAAAGCCCAGATTAAACATTGGCCATTTTATGGTATACAATTCCATCTCTAGACATATTAAATAACTTTAGTTTAACAACCAATAAATAACTACGTGTATTTTGAAGTAATACAGGTTTGAAAAGTTATATATTTGAAGGAATTTTGAGTGGTATTTTAGAACTGGAACAAGTCTTAAGTCTTTTCAGTCTTAGGTCTCGGAGTGTGGCTGAGCGGACCAATGTGTTTTCAGAGCAGTCCCATTGGACCTGCCTTTATAACACTTGGTAGATAGGATTGCTGCTGCTGTTATCCTGGGAAAGTGGGGTGCAGTTGGTGGGAGAAGGAATCTGGGCTCCACTGTCATTCAGGCTCGCTCCTTCAGGGGGGGAACAGGGACTCCCTTCAGCAACAGTTTCCACTGGAGGCAGTATAGGACATGTGGAGTTATCTGTGGAAATCCTCTCTACAATGCTCGAGAGGCAGTCAAGGCTGGAAACAACAGAACTCTTCCCATGCTTTGGATCTAAAAAACAGGCAAAAAAGGTGCTCAGTTTATCCAATGTGTACTTAACATCAGTAGGATGTAGTTCTTTCATAAACCCCAAGTGACTGGCTGACAGTATGCATCTGTGGCCATGTAAAGATTCAGAGGAAATTAATATTGGGGAAGGAAACCAATTATTAGAAAATAAGAGACGGTAACTGCAAAATGGAAGAAAGATCCAACCAAAGTGCTACTTTTGGGGCAGGATGGATCCAGGGCTTCACTTAAGTCCATAGAAAGGGAAGGGAACATTTGGAATCAGTTGCCAGTTACTTCAGTTTGAATCAATGATGGGTATAGTTAGAAGAGTCTTCATGCAACACATTGTTAAACACTTAATTTCAGGGAAGAATATACTTGCATCCAGGTATTATACTTGCAAAACAGGAAATGCAGCTATAACATGCTCCCATATTTGCAAATACATCTAGAGGAAATCCAGTGCTTCTACTAGCATCAACAGCTTGCTGGCTGAAAAGACAGGTTACTCTTTCAGCCCAGCTGGGGTCAGCTAAACAGCTGGAGGCAGAGGAGGCATGACTGCACTGACTGCCTGTCTCCATGTTCCGTGCAGCCGTTACAGCGTGTACTCACCATTTGGTGATTCTGTATAGTAGCTGCTGTCATAGCTGTTTCTTCTGCGGGAGTTGCAAGGAGGCCCGCTGTACTCCATCTGGAAAGGAGAGCAATCTGGATGAGGTCACTGCCTGGGGACAGCCTTTACTGAAATCCCAGTAAACAACCCATTTTGCCTTTCAGCCCCTAGTCTGTGCCATCACTCCAGTCCCGGCTGAAATGCCACCAAGTTGTAGTTTCTTTGAATAGGCAAAACTTAACTTGGCTAAAAGGGGATTCACCCCAGAATATTTCATGTGGCACAGCTGTTCCAAAGGAAAATTACCACTGCTGTTGCATCAAATGCTGTAGCTTTACAAATAAGATGAGGTTTTCCAGCATTTTGATCAGATACTGCCCTACGCGTATCTTCAATTTACAACAGGAGACCAAAAGGGGAATGAGTCTTTTTTTCATTTAATGTTTTTTAAGGTTTTTCCAAACATAAGTTAAAAAGCCTCTATCTACCTTTGTCACTTTATATTTCTTCAGTTTCTTTTCCCACTTCCATTTCATACAGAAAAAGCATCAAAACATTGGCCAATATATTTGTTTCCAATACTTTAATCCACAATTAAATTTCTCTTTCTGACAATAGCAAAAGGCTGTATTTTGAAGAGGGATCCTATCCGTAAGTCTTCTCTCCAATCTGCCAACTATCTCATAATGGCAGATATTCAACTCAGTAACAATGATCACCACCAGAACACGGAAAAAGAAAATAAATCTCAGGTCTTAAAGTGCTGTCAATATCCCACCTCAGAAGCTCTCCTGCACTCCAGCCACCACATCCCACCACCCCAGAGGCAGAGTCCAAGCCTATAGTCACAGTGAGAAGATGCAGCGATGAGACACCTTACATGGCACCCACCCTTCTTCTTCCCTCCCTGTAACATCCAAACAGGACTGAAAGCCTGGGGTCTCCTTCCTGTTTCTGGTAAATGTCAATGGAGGGGATGAAGTGAGGAGAAATAAGGAACCTTTGGTTTTTTTTTGGTAAACCAACTCTGCTTGCTTTAGACCCTCCTCCTGTTATCATGATGAATGGCAGAAAACAACTCCAGCACTAATCAGTTCCCCTGTAACTACCATGACCAAGGGGACCTTCCTCTCCGCTGTATTTAGAGGATTCAAAGCAAAGGATGGGCACAGAGATGCCACAGGAGCTACAGGAGCACAGGCAGAGCTCCTGTAGCTCCCCATGTCCCCACCCCAGGCAGCTTCCCATGGTGCTCCCCCAGCAAGCTCTGCTTTGGCTCCCCCAGGACACAGCGAGACCTGCCTAACTTCTCATCCCAGGGAGAAAAGTGTGTGAGACATTTTTCTTCTTTCCCAGAGATCCTGGTATGTGTGGACCCCCACCTCCCTTTGCTGCTGTGCTCAGGAGAAGAAAGCACTTTGCCTTATGCCTGGAGCGGTATGGAAGGTAGCTGCCACAGGGAAGGTGGGAGAAGGCAACTTGCCCTGCAGAGGTTTGGACCGACAGCGGCTGGGGCACCTTGGTGGCAAGGTGTCCTCCCTGGGGCACTCACCATGCCATCAGAGCAGTTGGAGCGGGGACTGGAGGCATCCGATTCCCCACTGTAGTGCTCCAGCACCGGGTAGTAAGCGTCCTCCTGCTCGCGCAGCAGTGCCTGCAGGCTCTCAATGTAGCGGATGGCGTTGCGCAGGATCTCCACCTTGGGCAGGCGCTGGTTGGGGTTGGTGGAGGTGCAACGCTTCAGAGTCTCAAAGGCCTCGTTGACCTTGCTGAGCCGCCGCCGCTCTCTCATGGTGGCAGCCTTACGGCGGTCGGCATTAGTGGTCTTCCTCTTGCAAGCCTTGCAGGCCCACAGCAAGCAGCGGCCGGCCTGGTGGTGCCCGCTGGGTGCCCGGACGTGCTCCTCCTCGTGTGGGTGCCCGTGGTGATGCCCGTGGTGGTGTGGGTGCTCCTCGGGCTTCAGCAGACCCCCCACATGCACCAACCGGGGGTCCAGGTCCTCAAAGAAGTGCATGTCCGTTGTGTTGAAGCACGGGTCATCATAGAAGTCATCAGCAGCTGCAAAGGAGCAGAGGGAGCCCTCCGTCATTTCCATAGGGCCCAGTAAGTCCATGGGGGCGGCGGCGGAGACAGTGGCTCTGCCAGAGGGAGTGAGGGGAATCAGAAAAGAGGGGGCTTCGACCGGGACGTTCAGGGACAGCCGCCGGTCAGGAGGGTGTTCCAAAGCGGGGACCCTCACACCCTTTCCCCAGCGAAGCCACCAGCGATAGCAGCTACTGCTGCCGAGACCCTCCCCAACCACCCCGGTCAGGGAGTGCCACTCGAGGCCGCATTTATGCCAGAGCGCCCCCCGCCCCCCCGACGAGGCGAGGCGGGCCGGGGCGGGGCGCGAAGGGGGCCGCGGCCAGCGGAGCCCCTGGGGCAGCGGGGAGTGGGGGAGAGCGGTGTCCCTCGGCGGCGGGCAGCCCGCGGGCCGCTGCTGAGGGCGGTGGTTGCAGAGCTGACTGCAGTCGCTGCCGGCGCTCGGCTGCACGGGTCTTTTTCTCTTCTTTTTGTACTTTCCCCCCACACACTTTTAAGCCGCCGCCCTGCCCTGCGCAGCCCGTCAGGGAAAGCCATGCTCCCCGCTGCCCGAAGGTGCCGGTAGGCGCCAACCCGGCGCCCCGGGGGGCTGGCGGCGCTCCCGCTCTTCCTGCACGCACCGGCGGGTGTGAGCCGTTTTACAACGCGTCTCCCTGCACGTCCCGGCCGGTGGGCGGCGGCGGCTCCGCTGGTTTCTCCCAGGGAAGAAGCCCCCAGCCCCGGGATGGGTTTCTCGGCGCCGGCCCCTGCCGTGCGGCTCTGCGGCCACAGGGTAACTACTCCGGGGGCGTTCGTGAGGGCGGACGGTGTGGGCGGCACCTCAGCGCCGGCGCCGGGCCAGGGACGCTGCGGAAAGCCGGGGCCGCTCCCGCGCTGCGGGCGCAGGGGGTGTGAGGGGAGAGGCAGGGAGGGAAAGGTCGTGGCTGAGGGGAGCCGCCTTCAAAATGGTGGCCGCGTGGTGGCGCTGCGCTTGGTGGCAGGTGGCGGCGTGACACGGCCGCCTCTAGGTGGGGGTAGCGGCCCGCCGCGCTGCGCGACTGCGGCCATCGTCCTCGCCGTCACCTCCGCGCCGCGAGCGGGGCCGCGGCTGCGGCACGAGGAGGGCGGGTGGCCGCCAGGGCTCCGGGACAGGGCGAGGGGGGAGGAAGTGAACGCACTTGTCCCGGAGAGCTGTCTCTCTGGAGCCGTAGTTCTCTGCCCTCCACCGAGAGGCGAGGGGAGGGAATTTCCAGCAGAAAAAGCGTGTGTGCCTGTGGTCTTTTCTTGGGAATCAGGGTGTCCCTGCCCACGTACGACCCAGGTGCAGTTCAGAAATACATGTCGAGGATGGAACAGGGCTCAAGCGCTTGTTAATTGCAACTGTTTGACCTCAGAGCAAAATCAGGTTGTGTGGGAGGGTGAGGTCTGCAGTGGCTGAGACACCAGCTAATGCCTGAACAAGTTACAGCCCTATTTATCACAGGAAGCATTTGATTCCTCTAAATAAGCAATGGAGCAATGGCTTAGTAATGATGTACTGGAGGAGAGCTGAGGCCTGAGTTACGTTCAGCCATCACTTCAGCAGATGACTCATTTCACATGAGCTATGATGTATAAATTTGCATTTGAAGTATTTCTTTAAACTCAAGCCTCTGTTTACCTTTATTCTGAAATCTTTGAAGAGAGAGACTTCACCTTCTGAAGCAGCATTTTGCTGCACATGTAGTTGTGCTGCAGCTGGATTGCTTGTGCAATAGGAATTTGTTATTTCCGCTAACTAGCAGTGGCAGAGTTTGGACCTTGGAGAAGTGGGCTGGTGTTTGTAACATCTGTCAAGGGTGGCAGAGTTTTTACTCTGGTTTTGGAATATCCCTTGAGATGAGGAATTCGGTTCTTTTTCCAATACAGAAGCACTTCAGCAATTCAGCTGTGTGAGTTCATTGACTTCACGATTTAAATAGTTACGGGTATTTTTAATGTGCCATAAGATAAAATTAATTTTTATTCTGCAGCTACAACTGTTGGTAAAATTGAAACTCAGTCAAAATCAAAAGCAAAGCTCAGCCTTCAGCAAACCAAAGGGCTGGCTGAGAGGTTCTGAAAAGTTAAAAGATCCACCAATGATCCAGTCCCCAGTCCCTGTGCCTATGACTTCTCAGAGGGGCTATGGTGACTTTTTGTTATTATATGATTTGGTTTTTTTGCAAAAGTTCCTAATCTGGAGTCCCAATTTTCTACTTAAATGTCTTTGACTGGAATTAAAGGTAAGGGCTGTCACATTCTGTCATTATCTTCAAAAGATAACATTTTTATTTAAGCTGTACGTTTTAGACTCTGTACAAACTCACTCTTTCAGTGTGTCCAATGCCGAAAAGTGATATATGTCCCAAGGCGAACAGCTATTCACCACTTTTACACATTTACAAGTGTATGTCCCAGCTGTTTCCAAGAGGCAGAGTAGCAAACTTGTGAAAACACTTCACTGTTATTACGGAGTTTCTTTGATCCAGAAGGAATGAGCAGATTTTGGGTTTGGTTGGTTTGTTTGTTAGGGTTGGCTTTAGGTTTTTTTTTAAGTGAAAATAATTCATATTAAAAAATAGTGCTAGGTATACAATAAGGCATAATAAGTATAAATGAGAGTTGTATGTTGCAACAACTAAACATGTAAATTGGGATATCAAGGCTTGGTGCTGCCTTGTATGACCCACTCAAGACACTTAAACTTTCTCTAGATTATTGGTTTCATTTGTGGAAAAGGTAATTTTACCTAATATTTGGTCAGTGTTGTAGTGTAATTCTGTCACCGTGTGCTTCTAGGTTATATTTGACCCTAGGAAATGGCAATCTGGGACTTGTGTGCATAGTGGTCACCTTGGGCAAAGTGGTAACAAATGGTGGAACTTGGGATAAGCAGTATAAGGAGACTGCCAGTAATTGTCCATGAATGAGCTTAAGTGCATGAACTGATATAAGTGAAATAGTGATACAAGCGAAATAGTGAGAAAGCCATGACCAGATGGTGAATTCTGCTCAGTGATCTTCCAGTGGAGATGCCCTCAAGGACTCCTTTTCTGCTGCTGTGACCAGAACTATCGTTCACTTTCCGGTATTATTAACAAGATGGGTTTGTCCAGAAAGATGTTGCCTTGTATGGTGGGGACTGAAAAAAAGTCCGTGCAAAGAGCAGATCCTGAGGTGCTCTGCTCAATTTTGTGTGGACATAGTAGAGAGGATGAAGGACAGCATGATCTCCACATAGAGACTGCAAGTGAATTCCTCACTTTGAGAGTAGGCACCCGTAGGCAGTGCTTGTGGCAAGCATTTAGAACTGTGCTATTGCTAATACCTATTTGGAGCATCTGTGGGTATAACTCATAATTCTAGTAAAGATTAGGTCTCTCCAGAGCTTCCAGTTTGGATGCTGTATTTAGGGCACTGGTGCTGCTATTCTAAGCTGCCTCAGACTGCGTGTGTGGATGGTTTGGGCATTGCTTTGGAGGTACAGATGCAGAGTGTGTATATGAACAAGCAGAGAAAGAGAATTTTAAACTTTTCTGTAGAAGTTATTGCTCTTATACCTGTTCCACATTCATCCTTCATCTCCTTTTTTTTTGCAGGGTGCTATTGAAAAGGAAGCTGAGAAGGCAGGGACAAGTTGTACTTCTTGTGCTGAGAAGCATGGACAGACTCATCCTATGTGCAATAGACAGGTATTGTTAACACAGTTTGAGATTATATTCATGAGCATACATGCTCTCTTAGCAGAAGCAGCATGTGGACAAGGGGAGCTTGCTATTTACAGTAACTGATTGATTTCTTTTTCCTTTTTCATGGGATAGAGACTGGGAAAATAGCTGACTGTGAGCATATGTAAAATTAACTGAATTGTCTCTTCAGGCAGAGGACCCAGAATGTGTTTCGGAAAAGGGAGAAAGACCTAAAATCTGAGAATATGTATGGCTAGAAAGATGAATAATGAGAAGAGAAACAGGGCAGTATTTCAGGGAAAAAAGAAGCAAGTCCTGCTTAAAAAAAACCACAAAAAACCCAAAAACCAAATTATGTTATGCTGGAATTCATTTAAGGTAAAAGACAGTCTTTAGTACTGGAAACCATGCAGAAAGCTGTACCTCCATTTCAGAAGGTCACCAGCTCTTAAAGAAGACTATTGCAGAAGTAGGTCACACATCGCCTACTTCTGCAGTATTTGGAGTGGGTTTATCTGGCACTAGTTTGTAATTCAGTGAGTGGCTTTGCTCTGTTCATACTTACTGAGCTGTATTTTAATACCGAGAGGGATGGATTCCATTGCTGTTATTCATGTTGAGTTGCAGTCAGTGGAACTAATTGTTGAATAAGGTATGCTCAGCATGAGGATGGGTGATGGAATCTAGCCCAGATGGAAATATCTTTTAAACCACTGCTATATTAGAGGGCAGCCATCTTAATACAGGCAAATCTAGCATGTTGCTAAAAGTGCTTCAAGCCTTTCTTGTGGCACAGTGTAATATTCTTACAGATAAATGCAGGGGTTGTTTTAAAGAGATCCTTTCCCCCACTCCCAAGTTTGAATTATATTAACAGAAAGAATAGGAAAACATTTGCATTGTTGTCTGTCCTGTCTTAAAACACCAACAGAAAGTAGGTGGGATAATGCAGTTTTGCAGAAATCACTACTTAACTGCAGCTGTGTATAAAAGTCAGTTTACTGAAAATGTTTTGTTGTACAATGTTCTTAATGCAGTTTTCTGACATTTATTGTCATTCTGTGGTCTTCCATCTCGTGCAGCTTTCTTAGCAAAAATGTGCTGATGCAGTTTTGTATACACATGCAGAACTCTCTTGGAGAAGAATACTAGCATGCCTATGTGGTAAATTGAGGAATAGAGTATAGATGCAAATTGCCATTTCTGAACTGAATTTATTGTCAAGCATAACAAAAGTATCACAGTATTACATATAAGTGTGAGACAATCTGTCAATGAGGCAAACTCCAGGTACGTAAAAGGTAATGTATATAGAGATGAAAAAGCTAGCTGCAGGCAGCTGATCTAACCAGTTGCTCTTCTTAGGTGACCTTGGTAGCCAGTGTACAGAGAAGCAGTCCTGTAGGAGATGAACAGAAGGAGTCTGGAGAGCTCTGAACTTTACCAAAGCTGGCTAAAGCAAAGGTCTTAGGTGTGGTGGTGCTAATAGCCTCCTTAACTGAACACTGCCCTAACTGAAATGCAAAACTGGCTACTCTCTAAGATGCAATTCTAGTTAATCCTGCTGTATTATTTTTACTAGGATCTTACTCCTCTACTGAGTACCATGATAAATACAAGAAATAGCAGTAATGTCATAGTAATACCATAATTTAGCTAGCTGAAAGAGGGGTCTGTATGGTAATTAAAACATCTACCCTAGGTTAAGTCTGAACAGAGCCCTAGAGCTAGTGCCTTCAGTGACACTTGCAAAATATGCACGAGAACATGTAAGGATCACATCTAATGAGAACCCATAATGTATCTCCTCTGCTTTATGAGGATGAGAAAAGCCAACCAGGCAAATAACTGTAGAGAATACCAGCACATTATCTTACTCCCACTGTTAAGAAAATGTTTGCATCCTTAAACCTGGAGAAGTACACCACTAGAAATAGCTGGGTGGTAAGTGAATGAATTAGACTACTTATTTAAATAGCTACTATTACAGAAATAAGAAAACCTTGTTTTATACCAGTCTTTTTTAAAAAAGTTTATTTTGTTAGTATACTTATTAGTAATGTAAAATATGTTAGTAATATAAAATACTTAGTATTATAAAATTAAATCCTTGGATTTTTCTGCCACATAGACATTTCCCTATACTAAAGTTGCTTTTTTAATAAAAGTTATATATACTCTTAGAAATAATTTTCACTAGCTAATCATTTAAGACAGAAAGAGGTTTAAAAGCTTCTAGGAAGAATTACATATATAAAAATGTGATTAATGCGAACAATCTAGGTAACTAGCAACCTTGCTGTCATTTAAACACAATAATGATATGGGCTAGATTTTGAGCTGTCACTCAACAGAGGACAGAGTGTAAGGCAGGAGGAGCAATACAGCATCATGTCTCCTGAGCCCTGGTCTTGAGTCCACCCTCTATACAGGTCTGCCTTAGGAGCTGCCTTGTAGCTGCAACAGCCACAGTGTTAAAGACCCTCCCTGCCCTGCTTCACTTTTGCTCCTGTCCCATCATTACGCTGTGGCAGCATGGTAGCACAGTGTATGGTTGCACAGTGTATGGTTGCACAGATTGGCCCTATGCCATTTCTGTGCTGGGAAGATTCTCTTGGGGGTTGCTTCAGACCCTCTGCAGCTCCTGTACACTGCTGCAGAGGCAGGCAGGGCTCTGTGCCTGCTCTGAACTCTTCCTGCAGCCGGTCCATAAAGTAATCCCCAAGACTATTTCTGCCATCCTGGGAACAGTCAAGCCTGCGAGCATTGGTCAGCAGATCTCCCATCAGCTTGATCTTCTGGATTTTGGGCCCGATAAATTGTTTCTTGATAGTGCTTGCGCTATGAGGGTCGGCATTTTCAATGCTCAGGGCATAAAGCTCTTCAAAATACCGTACAATAGTTTTCCACTGTACCATTGCTAGTTCCAGGGCTTTCATCAGACCAACTGCATGCTCACAGTTTGGTTTCTAGAAACAAAGACAGAATTACATTTATTTAGAAGAACAGCTCATCTTACTGTATTCATTGATGATTTCCTGCAACTTACCTGGTGCTATAAACAAGATGGGCTAGGATTTTCCAATAGCTCCTTCTAGTTGGGAGCATCTGTTGTTTTTTTGCAGAGTTGGATGGTAAAACATATAGAAATGGCAGAACCCATGCACTTTTTCAAGGAACAGATATGTGGCAGTAGTTATGCTTTAGGAGCATTCTTAACCCAGGAAAACTTATCAGAGAATCAGAATGGTTTGGGTTGGAAGGGACCTTAAAGATCATCTTCTTCCATCTCCCTGCCATGGGCAGGGACACCTTCTCCTAGACAAGGTTGCTCAAAGCCCCATCCACCTTGGCCTTAAACACTGCCAGGGATGGGGCAGCCACTGCTTCTCTGGGCAACCTGTGCCACGGCCTCACCACCCTCACAGGGAAGAACTTTTTTGTTACATCTAATCTGTTTTTTTCAGTTTAAAACTTACCCCTTACCCTGTCATTACACTCCCTGATAAAGAGTCCTTCCCCATTTTTCCTGTAGGCACCTGTTAAATACTGTAAGGCCATTATAAAGTCTTCCCTGATTGAAACTGAATATTTAGAAGTTTTTCAAGATGACCTTTTTATTTTCACTTTCTTCAGTTTAACAACTGCTGTGATAGGCCAATGAAGAGCATTCTGTATTAAGTGTCTACAGAATACTGGTTTTGTTGAGGAGAATCAGCCACTTGGTCTTTAACAGATATGGTGGGGTTTTTGTTTTACCTGATAGCTTTGAATTATTCCTTTGTACCTATGCAAGCCTGAGTCAGATCTCCAGGTCAAATTTTATCTTGAGCTGTGCTTCAGCAGGACAACTACTGCCCCAAGCTGGATGTTTTTCCTACCTACTTCCTTACTACCTGTCTTAGGTGCTAATAGATTCTAGGCTTCTGTTTAGTTCCAGTGTGAAAGAGACAAGTTGGCTGTTTCAGTCTCATAATCTGTTACAGCATGCTGGAAACAGCAGCTGAATAAAAGAAAAAGGGGACCACTGTTCATACACTTTGGGCTAGAAAGCAACCACATAGGGCTAGAAAGCAACCACATAGGGCTATATGTCTCACAGTTTCTAGGCATCATAATCAAGAATAAACCCATCACCACTAATATGACAAGGAAATTATATCTGGAAATCTAGTAACAGATGAATGCAGACATCTGAAGTACCAACAATATAGCGCAAGAAGTTAGAATAATTACTGAGGATTGCAACTGATGGAAAGCTTATCAGCTACTACCCACCTGAATGGTTTTAGAACAGTAATGGCCACCTCTTTCTTGTTGATACTTCATCAAAGCCTCTGCAGCTTTTCTCTCTTCCAGAGCTTGATGCAAGAAGAACTTTGAAACATTTGGTAGAGCCACATGTGACTGATCAAAATATTCACCCTAAGCAAATAAAACATGAGTATTAAGATTTGCTGGAGATGGGACTTGCTTGCAGCAAAACATGGCTTTATGAAAACTTGGGAGAGCCTTCCAATGGAAGCTGTTCTACCAGCACAGTCACTTTGAAGACCTAATCAAAATTTCTGCAATAAATGAAGTAGTTATGGTCTTAAAAAAAAAAAAAAAAAAAAAAGAATCTATACTTCTACTGGAACTCCTGTCCTTCAGTACTGGACAGGTAACTTGCAGTAGAGATGTTCTGTCTCAGCAGCAGTCAGAGACCCCCAGAGTATTTTATTTATGAGTGGCTGGGGATGGGTTTTGATGTTTTGTGTGGGCTTTTTATTTGGCTACTTTTTATATTTTTTAAACATACTCACACAAAGAACATCAAATTTATCCCTTCAGGTCAGCATTCCAGTGAAAAGTTAGCTTTCAAAGGTATAAGAATGATGAGGCAAATAAAAACATAACTTTGCATCTGTTTATTAGCTTTGCTATGGATAATGTTATTCCAAAATAAAGAATACTGCTACTGAACTGTACTGTACGTACGCCTAGGAACGCTTAAGTATTACAACCCTAAATGCACTGCAGGCCTTGTTCTGGTCTGTATGTAAAGTAACACCTTTAACCACTGCAGTATTTTAATCATGCTAATAGATCCATCAGCTCTTACATTAGAAGAATTTTATCCATGGTAGTGCTGTCCATAAAGAGAACTTATTGGAGACACACAGCAAAGGAGAGCCACCAGGTTATACTGGCTTCAGCACTGGCTCTGTACAGCTCTGATGCTGAGAAAGATGAGAGGCAGCAGCTGAGAATATGCCAAGAACCAAATTGAGGTAGTTAGTATCTTGATCTACTGCTTCCCTAAACATGCATATGTAATGCAGCACAACTTTCAGCTTCTGGACATGCTCTGGGTTGCAGTACTACATCTCAAGCTGTTGGCTTGTAGCCTGCCTGCAAGGGGGAAGGCACAAATACGTGTGTTTAAGTTTTTCTGCTTCTTATTGTTTTCCCTGTTTTCATCTATTGCTCTGTTTAGATAAGAAATACTTCTGTTTTATCTATGCTGTTCTGTTTAAAAAAAAATGCAGAAGAGTTTTATATACAGTACAAGTTTAGTTGTCTCTTGTATTTTTACGGCCATCTGGATACCCCAGACCTGTGACACACATACGCATGTGCAACCATAAAACCATTCAAGAGAAAACACATACTGGAATCTTTTATTAAGAACATTCATTGAAGTATTTACATAATCCTTTTCCTGATGTCACTCATTCTTGTTTCTGTTGACAGGAGAGTCAAGATTCAGTGTTTTATAACCAGGTCCTCAGTGCAAGCGTGCTGTGTGACTTCAAGTAGAGCACAAGTTACCACACCTGCTTAACTGTTAAGGTGAATCTTTTATACAAATCATTAATTGTTTAATATGTTCATATTTCTAGGTTTGATGTATCCACAGTCAATATCTAATTAAGCTTTCCCCATCCCACCCAGCTGCCAATCACTAGTATCACCCTAATCCATATGCTTAACAAGTAGAGGTTTTACTGCATACTTATATTTTTATTGGACTAATAGTTGACACCATGCTTGATCAAAAGATCTTGGGAATATACTGAATATAGTTTGTATTGCTTCTCAGTGAATGCTTGGCATCAGAAGGGATAGCATTGATAATTTTATGATTTTAATTACTTTGTTAAAATACATGTTGCCTTAATATTTTATATGTAATCAAACACAGTTCTGGCATGCATGTTACATGGTATCAGAGATAACTTTGATAACTTCTTTAATTAATGTCCAACATTTCTGCATGTTGAGCAAAAAACCGAAAGGAAACAGCCATGTTTGCAAACATACTACCTTACTTCACCAGTTAACCACACACAGCTATTTTACACACAAAGTTTGGAGAAAAAACCCAAACTCTGAGAAGT
This sequence comes from Agapornis roseicollis, assembly GCA_002631895.1. Lineage (NCBI taxonomy): Eukaryota > Metazoa > Chordata > Aves > Psittaciformes > Psittacidae > Agapornis > Agapornis roseicollis. The sequence goes on along the minus strand of NDXB01004873.1, from coordinate 121,943 downwards.
TAATAGTCCGGATTTGTTAGTGTTCCCTGTAACAGTCCCTCTTTTCACAGGCATAACACACGTGCCTGCTTTATCACCCGCTAGTTCCAGACTTTCGCTGTCATTCCACTAGCCGTGTCAGCGGCCGCCCCGGGCGAAGCGCAGCGGTAGCAGCGAGCACCCGGAGCCGACTCCGACAACAGCGCTCCTGCGCTGCCGGGTCTGGGTGCAAAAAGAGCCCCCATATCCCGCTGGGTCACTTCATGGGGCAGAACCAGTCTTCCATACCTGCCCAACTTTGAATCCCCCTTAAGCCCCGACAGCGCCGGCGGGACCTGCTCCAGCCCCCGGGCGCCTCGTTACCCCACCGCCCGACGGCTGCGCTGGCAGGGCGCGCGGGGAGCCACGCTGTGCCCTCACCCGCCTCTCGGGCCATCCTCGCCCGGTCCCGTCCCGCCGCCTTACCAGCGCCTGCAGGCAGTAGGCGAGCTCCAGCAGGGCGCTGGTGACGCCGCATAGGCCTTCCTCCACGGCGGGCGGGAAGCTCTGCCTCACGCGGCTGCCAGCCAGCGCGCGGTGCGCCTGGCAGGCGGGCAGCGTCACGCGGGCCCGCTTGGAGCGCGGCTCAGCCATGGCAGGCGCCGCCATCGGGCAGCTGCCTCGCGCAGCCCCTGATATATAGCGCGGGCACCTGGGACACACCTTGCCGCGCTCGGCGGGGTCGGGCCGCCCCTTCCCGCCCCCCTGCCGGCCCGTGCCGGCGGGAGGTGCTCGTGGCTGCCCGCCCTCGCCGGGGCAGGGCATGGCCGCTGTGGTGCGTGCGGCCGTGAACAGCCCGGAACGATGTGGGGCCGGGAACCTGGACCCCGGCCCTGGCCCACCTCCGCCTGGCCTGGCGTCGGTCGGTAGGGTGGGAAAGGCCACGCAGTGACTCGGCGGCCTTTCTACGTGGGGCTTATTTGAGGAACAGTCGCCAAGGACGGCCACATTTAAACATCTCTTAACAGTGAGCGAAGTGCGAGAGCGCACCGCGGCCCACTTGAGGTCGCAGCAGCTGATGGTAGCTGCGGTCAGGTGCAGTCGTGGGGAGGGTGTGGTCAGTGAAAATCCTGGGAATTGAGCAGTGTGTATGAATGGGTCTTGGCTACAGGGTAAATCTGACCTGTTCTAACTTAGAGCTAGAAATGTTTGTGTCGATCTGGTCCTACTTGGGCAGATTGAGCCATCATCAGTATTGTAACTAATAATTCTCTGTTTATAGAGTGATTTAAAGATACAGGTTTCTGACTTCAGGTTTCTGAGTTTTTCAACTGATTTACTGTTGGATGGAGCTGTGCATGTTACTGCTTGAGTGTTTATTTACCCTTAATAGACTCAAGCTGGTGGAGTGGAAATACAAGTAATCTCAACACCCTTCAAATTTAATAATTTTCTGTACAGTGATTTTCCAGAAGTTTAGTAAGCTTAATGTTAGGTACTGTTCTGTGGAATATTTTTCTAGCAGACCACCCCAGTCCTCCCCAAACTGAGGATGCTAAGGGCAGAATCATTATTAGAATCATAGAATAGTTAGGGTTGGAAAGGACCTTAAGATCATCTAGTTCCAACCCCCTGCCTTGGGCAGGGACACCTCACACTACACCATGTCACCCAAGGCTCTGTTCAACCTGGCCTTGAACATCGCCAGGGATGGAGCATTCACAGCTTCCTTGGGCAACCCATTCCAGTGCCTCACCACCCTAACACTAAAGAATTTCTTCCTTATATCCAATCTATACTTTCCCTGTTTAAGTTTGAACCCATTGCCCCTTGTCCTGTCACTACAGTCCCTAATGAAGAGTCCCTCTAGAGCATCCTTATGGGCCTCCTCCAGATACTGGAAGGCTGCTATGAGGTCTCCACACGGCCTTCTCTTCTCCAGGCTGAACGGCCCCAACATTCTCATCCTGTCTTCCTATGGAAGATGCTCCAGTCCCCTGACTTGTTCCAACAGCTCCATGTCCTTTTTATGTTGAGGACACCACAACTGCACACAATACCCAGGTGAGGTCTCAGGAGAGCAGAGTAGAGGGGCAGGATCACCTCCTTTGATCTGCTGGTCACATTCTTTTTGATGCAGCCCAGGATACGGTTGGCTTTCTGGGCTGAGAGCACACACTTTGCTTCTGAGGCAAAGGATTATTCTGGAAAAACAGAACACTTGCAACTATTTTGCTTGCCACAACAAAGACACTTGGAATGGAGGGAGCTAAAAGGTAACTGTTAGAAGTACATCTTCCCAGCAAAAGACCCTAGTGCCCCAGTGAAAGAGGGCATATAGGCATTCTTGTCAATGAATATAATGTAGCTTATAAATTTAGATACTTTTTGTTGCCTTGCAAACATTACAAGTGTACTTTCCTCACACGCAGTTTAACTCAAGTGCTTAAAATAAGCGTATGTTTAAATGTTTGGTATTTTTAAGGTAAACTTAGCACAGTTTTACAGTTTATTTGCTGGAACTTCAAATCTAAATACAGCATAAAGAATCAGAAGAATGAAAACCAGACAATTATAGTAAACAAAGAGGGGTGAACAGTATATGAGATAGAGGCATCTAACTAGAAGTATATAAGTTTTTTTCGCATGAGCAATTTTCTGACATCTTTATGTGACTACTCTCGAATGCATGCTCTGCTCTAGGCAGTCAGATCCAATAACAATTAACATGTGCAACAGAATACACCTACACCTGGGTTGGAGCAATCCCAGGCACAGCTACAGCCTGGGCAGAGAAGAGATTCAGAGCAGCTCTGCAGAGAAGTACTTAGGATGTTGGTTGATGAGAAAAGGAACATGAGCTGGCTTCAGTGTGTGCTCACAGCCCAGAAAGCTAACCATATCTGAAAACTGACTCTAAATTTCCTTAGTCTTAGTCTCCATCTGTTCTTTAACCACTCTTTTTATGAGAATACCGTTCAATTTATTTTGCTTTGTGCTTCATAGAACTAAAGGCAGTACATGTCATTTGTATTGTAATAAAATATATTGTGGAAAAATCCCATTACAAAGTAATGTAGGGATTCTTGCTACATAGCATGAGGTGTTGTCACATGCTGGTTGTATCTGGTCCGAGAATAGTATTATTTGTTCCAAAAACTCGTGATCTCAAGTCTTGTTTTTCAAGAAATGCTGTACTCTAGGAAACAAAAACTTTGGTTTCTTAGTTGAAACATTTCAACATGGCATAGAGTAAGTGCAGCTACCTGCTATCAGGGAGGATTGCTTTTTTCCCACCTGCCCTAAACTGAAGGAAAAGTCTTACATATCTCTTCCAAACTGCAGTTTGGAAATGAATCTGGGTTACAAGTGAATCTGGGTTAGATCCTTACTCCCACTAAATCTTGAAGTACAAAGGTACTTTACAGATTTCCTCAATAAACTGATGTTGGGTGAAGAGGGCTGGACACTGAGTGATCTTGGCCAAGGGAAAGCAAGAGCGGGTAGCTATGTGCAAGTCATTGTAAAAAGGATTGGTGACATCTGTAAATAGGGTTGATGACAGGGTTGATCCTGTTTATTCCCATAATTTGGGGTTAAATATGTAGTGTTAGGCATGTGCCTTGATGAAACATGTCTATTTGTTTTTAGGATTTGGCATGACTTTGGTACAGAACATTTTGAAGAGTGTTTAAAGTGTATGGCAGAGTGGGAAGCTAAACAACCACAGTGTGGTATACAGAACTGCACTTAAAATTCCAGCAAAATCAGCTTTTTTACATACAAACATGTGCCTTCCTCCCCTTTCTTTCTGTTCTTCAGCAGTGTCAGTGGGTTTTAGCAGTCATCTGCAAATATCCTTTCTGCTGAGACTACTTTACAAACATTTAGTTGTATCTGGCCATTTTCTACCTTGATTCTCTCTCATTTTAACCCCAGGTAGCAGGAGTTGTGGCTGTTGCTTCTCTCCAGTTGCCATCTGTTAGCTTATTTCTAGCTGTGGCAGATTTTTCATGGGCTTTGCAGATAATGTATCTATTGCTGGCAAACTTTTTTCTTATGCGATCATTCAGTGCCCATCAACAGCTATGATGAAAGTGGAGGGGTATGTGAGGAAAAAAATAGTAAGTGAATAAATGTATGATATGTATGCCTATGAATTAGCCTTCTTCATAATTTTGTTTTGTAATTAACCTCTCTGGCAGGAAATGGAGAATGATTCATACAAACACCAGTTAATTCACATGTGTTCATGTGCTGGACTTGAAGTCACTTAACCCATTTTTGTATGCTTTTCCATTCTCAACAGGTGCTTCATTTCATTATTTTATCTGATCCCACTCTCTTTTTATTTCTTTTTTTCCATAGAGGAAAAGCTACCAAAACCTCTGAGTTGTTTTGTTGCCTTTTTGCACTGTATGACTCATAAAGTTAAAAAAAACAGCCTGAAATTTGGGAGCTTACAACTTAAGTAAGCATAGAAAAATAACCTTTTTTAACAGTCTCACAGTAAAAGTAGTCATCAGCAAAATATAAGATGGCCCTGGGGTGACAGTAGCACTGTGACCAGGCTGTGAGGGGGACACTCCAGAAGATGCTTTTTGTCTGTAGTCACTGAGCAAACGGAAAGGCCCAGTTTGTTGGAGTGCTGTGCAAACACCATGTTTTAGCAGTAGAAGAGAAGGATTTCCCAAAAGTAAAAGTTAAAACCTGTTCACTTTGAAGTTAGAGTCTTGATGTTGGTATAAAACTGAGCAAACAGGAGCCTGTTTCTTGGTCTTATAGGTACTGAAAACTGCAGTGCTGTGGCCACACATATTTTACATATGTTCAGATTATTAAAATGAGATAACACAAATCCTGTTTGTTAAACACTTGGATTTATTTTTATTTTGGAGGCAATTTTTGAAAATGCCTTTTTTTGCCACTTCCCTCACGTACTCTTAAAACTTAGTTTTCCATTGCTTTCCTTTTCTAGAGTCAAAGATTTTCTTCCTGACGTTGATATTTTTGTATTTGCAAGACATTACTGTGGTCTTTAAAGCCAGTTGAGATATTTGAGGGTGGTCTTCAGTTGTCCTAGAAACAGTCATACCTTTTTTGTCTTCATTCAGTCTTCCACTTTGCATCTGTAGCCTGGTAAAAGTGAGACACTAAGCACCTCTGGTGTAAATTATCTCTGGCAGTTCAGTTCCATAGCCTTCCTTGACACAAGTCTGCATGGCGCAGATACTGAGAATTTGGGTCATCTGGCTTTCTTCTTTTGCAGTGAAGCTCTTCCTTGAGTAACTTTTGAAATGCTGAATAATATAAGACATTATGATATATGAAGAGTTCTTTGAAACTTTACTGACTGCAGTTTGTCCTTCAAACAGAGTACGTGCACAGGCTATAGGCCTACCTGTCACGTCTGAAATGTAGAAGATGAGCTTGTAAGAGTTTCTGAAATACAAGTAAAGCTTATCTTTAACCTCGTGTCACAGTACAGGTATAGAATGGTTTCCTAATTCATGCTATTTGCTTGTCTACAGTGTTTAAATTAGATTATCTGTAGCTAATGCTTGCTTTTACCATGGGACCCTCCCAGTAGCAGAGTTTGCTTCAGCTAATGGTGAGAGGAGACAGGCGACCTCAGCTCCTACTTGGCAGGGTGCTGCAGGGACCCACAGAGGCTGGTGCTGTGCAGGGCAGCAGGGAGCCTTGACGACCACTGTGGCTACCCTGACCTGCCCCTTGACTTTGCTGTTCAGGGCACATCCTGCCTGCATAAGCACCTGCCCTCATACTCCTGCAGGTCCCCAGGCACCCCTCTCTTTGCCTCTCTCTCCCTGTAGGCTCTTTCTAGCTGCTGCCACAACCCCAGTGCTCAGGCAGACTCATCCTCTCCCTCTGCTCTGAACCTTCTTTCCATGGACCCACAGAACGCGCCAAGCCAACAGCAGATTTGGGGGCTGTCTGCATGGGCAGCCAAGAAGATGTGACTGCATCTTGGTGAACTGCATAGGTAGACTGTTGGCTGTGGTTGTTGTCCTGCCTCAACCTGGTTTATGGTTGACACCTTCATCTGTCTTGTTGCATCTCATCTCCAGCTGCATGTGGCCATGTTTGAGTGTGTGTGAGGCTGTGTATGTGTGCACAGACTTAATGCTGGGGGCTGCAGGTAAAACTGCACCACAGCCACTACTAACTTGTGTCTAGGATGTCTCTGTTTTCTCTGAAGCACGTTATCACATTTCACAGTGAAGTTTTAGATGTTGACGATTCACCTACACTGAGTTGTTCTCCCCTTGTCTTTTCTCATTGTATTTTCAAAACAGTTAGGAGTGCCGACTAGGCTTCTCGGCAGTTCTGTGTCTTTAAGAGCCCTGCGTCTGCCAGCGCTCAGGAAGCCGGCGGTTTGGCTTGGGCAGACAGGCAGGAGGGAGAGCTGGAGTCATGGGGGATGCGTGGCTGTGCTCCCTGCCTGGTGGCTGCAGAGAAGGGACAGATAGGCTGAGTGAGCTTCAGCCTGGTCAGCAGCCTTAGCCCTTCAATCTTCAGGTGGCACCGGCTGACACTACCCACTTGTTTTTTTAAAGAGCTGTGCTTAGGGTAAGTTAAATTGTCAGGGTTCATCTGTCTCTGAGATTATGCAATTCTTATTTGAAGCCACATTTAAAAAAAACATAGGACAGCAAACTTAAGGCTCATCCTTGCAATCTGTCCATGGCATATTGTAAGTCCAGTCCCTTATTGGAGGTTAAACCCACTAGGTCTCAGCTCTGGAGCAAATGTAGAGGAATTCTGTGGAGTTTCTGAAAACGTGGCATACCCCAGGCAACATTGCATAAGGGAGTTGTGCAATCCCTAACTGACTAAAGCCTGGCATAATTTATATATCTTGTCTTTCTATTCTATCTTCCTTTCCACAGCTGTGGGTAAAAATCTGTACTTACTTTTGGACAAATGAGAAAATAAGACTTGGTATGTTGAAAAAGGCAGTGTCTTTTTTTATACAGTCTGTCATCTGCAATCAGTGATTGCAGGTAATGCCTTCTAGTGAGTATAAACTTCAGTAGGTGTACTCTGTGCTCCGGATGGCCCTTGACGGAGCATCAGACCTACCTCTCTGAGGTGAGCCTGAGGAGATGCACTCTGTCCATGCTCAGACTATTTGGGCTAGCAGAATTAAACTATGGGCAAGGACTGAAGATCCAGAAACCATTTCTTGCCTTGCTGCTGTATGCTAGAGATAGTTGGTGTTTGTAGAGTCCTCGCTAGTATCAAGAGCACCTGCTTCTGAAGTACAGGTACCCCTGACTAAAGCCATTTGCTACTTGACTTGTGAGAGAAGTTAAAGCCACAGCATGGTAAGAGGTGTGTGACACGTTTACAGGTGAAGAGGAAATGATTCTAAGTGTTTTGGCTTTTGTAGTGACAAAAAAACAACAAATGAACCCTTTTCACAGTTTTTGTTTGACAAAGAATCTTTTCAAGTTTGACTGAAACTGCTTGAGAAAAAAATATTAAAAGGTTCTTTATTTGAAACTTTAAGTGAACATTCACCAGCAGAATGTGTGGTTTAAGTTTTATATTAGTATGAGTTCTCTGGTGGTGAAGCAGACAAAACAGAAGTGGACAATTTCAAACATCATAGACCTTGAAGGCTATGCTAAATTCTGATGAAGTAACTTCTTGTCACAAATGAGCCTTTATTGCTACTTCCTGCTCAGAACTCCTCTTTTAGGCCATCTGCGTTCTACCCTTTGTAGTGTGTTGTGATTCCCTAAGGTATCTCCTTCCCTATTGTTTTCTGCCTAATTTGATTTTAATGGCTTTAGATACATTATTAAAAAAACCTTACAATAGTAGGTGTTAGGTTGTAGTCTGTGGCAGTATATCCCAGGCAAAGTCTTCTGTGCCAATTTGCAAGGATCAAACAAGTTGTTTTCAATTTCAGTGCCTTTATGCAGAGCACTTGCTGAATTGGGCATTCTCCTGATTTCATTAGAATTACAAGGTGTAACTTAATAGTATATTTGGTCCCTATCACTTAAGGTAGTCAGCCCCATTACCTAGTGTTTTGGGAAGTTGTTTATTCTGATCTTTAGGACATGGCGGCATTACTCACAGTGATGCAGTGAAATGCTTTTTGATTTTTAAACCACTACCTCTGGTTGCTGGTTTGTTTTTTTTTAAATTTAGAAATTACTGTGCTGAGTATTTACAATTTTCACAGAACATCTTGTTCTCTGATTTAAAGCCTGCATACCAAGAGCCTGCCTGGGGCAAAGACAAAAAAAGTTAGCTTTGACACTCCAAAACTGGTAGAATAAATCCTGTGCAGCTGGCCTGCATGAAATGTGCCCAGTGACAGTAAGCTGCAGAGGGGATTCAGAGGGTTAGGGAGAGCTCTGTGCCTGTCATGCTAGGAGTGTTTTATTGCTTTTGCTGTGAAGGGCAGCAGCATGGAGTGTCTGTACTGCTCAGTATGAAGTATACAAAGTGGTGATTGCCGTGTGGTTCTGTTAGGCATATATATGGACAAAACGTAAGTGTGCAATATTGTCTTTGTATGCTGATAGTGCTTTGATGTTTTCCAACTTTGGACCTGTGGTTAAAACCGCAAAGGGAATCTGTGAGTCTGCACCAGCTGAGAATATGTTTCTAGCACTGGACATTCCTGTGTGATTGTGTGAATGTCTGTTCATTGGTGAGGAAATGGTGTTAGCTAGCCTGTACTCAGTGTTTGTCAAGGGAAATTCTCGGAGACTGATTTAAATGGGCAAGCCAACTCAGTACAATTTACACTTGTGTGTACTTGTGGATGCGATGCCAGTAATTGTTATGGACTGGAGACAATTTTGCTGCCTGTGCTATTCTCACCACCAGCTCTGCTCCTTCAACTGCCTCTGTTTTGCTTCTTCTTGTAATATAACCCAGCTGAGACTTGGTCCCAAGGGAAAGTGACTTAAACAAATCTAAATCTCAGGAAGTCATGAATTAAAAGATGTACAATTCAGGAAAATAAATTTTGGAACACGAAGTTATGAAGCCTGTGCCCAGTTCATGTGAGCAGCTTGCAACAAGGTCGAGTTTTCCTCTAATAGTGCATCAGCAGGAATTTGGAAGGCCTGCTTTTACTCATGTTGTGTGAGCTTTTGGTAGTGCTCTGTGGAGCTGCTTTTATGAATTCAGCTCCGTTTTCAGGTTCCAGAGAACCTGGAGGTTCTCTAGAAAGAGGCACAAGAGTAACTGCCAGGTGTGAGACCAGATTTGCAGAACTGACCTTTGGAGATCAGAATGGCAGGACTCACAAAAACAAAAATGCTTTCATTAATACAAGCATTTATCCATAATACACTAAAAGGGACTTTAAGAAGAGAGTTGTATGCTTTAGGTCATAAACCAACTTCTAGCAAAGTGAGGTAAGAAAATCCTCCTTGTAGCCACTTTGGCTAATAGCTGGTTTTGACAGGGCTTTTCTTTTTGCTCTTCCCATGCCATTTTGTAGTGGCCATACGCTGCAATAATTCACTGGGCTGTGTGGACCAATGGCCTTAGCAACTGCATGCCAAATCTTGTCGATTCCTGTGCTGGAAGACTTCTCTTAAGGGATCTTGACAGGGTTTGATTTGATTTGTTCCAGGATGGGATTGCCCTTGTTCCTGTTGATGCATGCTCATGATCTGGACTCCAGGACTCAAGCAGGACTGAGGAGGATGTTGAAGTTTGGTATATGTAGCTTGTGACTTTAAACTGTTCAGTCTGGGGTGAGGGATGGGAAGGTTTCTTTTTCTAAAGGAAGACCAGTGCAAAGAGAAGAGGTGAAAAATCTTTATGAAAACCAAAACCAGAAGAGAAGCAGCACTTGAGAGTATGCCAAATCTTACTGGTGTATATGAGCATTACTCATGTAACTTCAACAGAGTACATGCTTTAACTGAGCATGTACCACTGAAGACTTGGCCCATAATGTCCTTTATAAAGCTCTGATTCCTCCCCAAATAGTTTTTCTCTCCCTCTTCAAAGAGGCACCTGTTGTTGGTGGAGTTGGTGATGATACTGGATTAATGCACATGCGGTCAGCCTGCTTGGCCTCAGCCCTTTGGACCCAAAATGAACTCCAGCTGCTGTTGCCCAGAGCAGGTGCTTCATCCAGCCCTAGCAGCTGTTTGAATATACACTGTCATGGCCAAGAGGAGGGGGTAGGTCCCTCGAAGAAGGAGCTGATCAGCAACAAGGAAAGAAAAGGGAGTGTGCCACAGAGACTTGACTTTTATAACTAACATTTAACAGACAAAAGTTGTTCTAGCATTTCTGTGTGGAAATGGGAAATAGTGGCTGTCACTCTGCATTCACTTAGCCTGCAGGGCACCATGGTGGATCATGGTTCCCAAAATGAGGCTAAGGGACCACTGAAGACCAGCGGGGTCGTGACAAATGATCGATCTCTAGACTGCCAAGCTTGTATTGTCATTTGAAGATATGATACAGGTATACGGTAGCATGTGAGGATATTGAGGGCTTGTAGTGTTTCACAGCTGTTCAGTGTTTGGGGTCACTGGTTTAAAGCAGCAATGAGGAGCCCAGTAAAAGTAATATTAGACACAAAACAGTGTCCATGCTAATAGTCTGGTACTTGTGGTAGCTTGGGCTTCACATTCACACTGCTGAAGCCAGCAGCAAGGGGAGAGAACAAAAGCAGAGATAATCTGGGGTTACAAAGTAGCCACAGGAGACAGTGTCAGGGAAATGAGGGTGAGGAGGCAGTGTGGGACATACAGAGATGTGGATGGTTGGGAAGTAGCAGCCAGAGTTTGAGAAGGTGTCACAAATAATCCATGTCTGAGGTAAACAGCAGCAATCCACTGTTAGAGTGAAGGGGGCAGGACAGGATGTCTTGGGGTAAAGGAATCACAGCTTTCAAAGGGAAGAAGGTAGCTTAGAGTAAGTAGATTTGCAGCAGGAGGTACTGGGGGAGTGTCTTGCAAAGCAGGGAGTCTTACAGTATATACTGACCAAAGTCATTCCGATTGCCAGCCTCACAACCGGCCCCTTCCACTTTCTTTCCAGCTTGCCTTCAACATATTTCCTTTGGACTGTCTCTCATAGACGAAGGAGAGGTCTCTGTGCAATCCTGTGCTCTCTGATTATTCACATGCTACTAGTGACGTTGCTCCTGGCCTCCCTTTCCATGAGTGTGCAGTCTTACGGCTGTGCCTGCATACGTCACTGCCAGCATTAACACTCCACAGGGTGCTGTCCTCTTACCTATATACACTAAAGTCACCAGAGTCCTTCCAGTTTCTCTGATAACCTGCATGTCCACTTTGTATCCCTACCCTGTGTGTGGTTTCAGTCATATCCCATCAGCCAGGCTTTTCATTATGTGTATCTTTGCTGATTGCTCAACCAAGTTCCCACTGAACCTCCATAAGGAGGGGTAAATGATAATCGAGGACATTTCCTTGTGTAGCTATAAAAGGATTATTCAGGCCGTATTTCAGTACATCGTGGCCTGTGTGCAAGAGAAAATATGAATATTGGAGGCCTCTCTTTGTCAGGAAATGGGATTTCCGCAGGTGCTCAGTTGCAGATGCTCTGCATGCTTCTAAGACTTGGCACATGTCATTGCTAAATCCTGATTCAGGATTCAAGAATGTCTTATAACCCCTGCCGTGTAAACTGGTGTCTGGACATGTTTGGAAATCAGCCGTCAATGATGACAGTAGATGAGTATGGGTGAAATGAAGAGCTTGGCTTCAGCACTAAACAAGACTTGTTAAACAGTGTAAATACAGATGTCCAATTCATATTTTGAATAATGAATATTATGACCTTTTCTGCAGCAAGTGGCAAGAAGCTGGATCGTCTTTCTTCATCTCCTTGTGGCCTTCTCAGGATTTGAAAGTATGATGAAGTATTTAATCCCTTTACAGGGTCAGGTAAGATTGGTAACCATAGTTATTGTATAGAATTACATAGAAATACTCTAAACAGCCAAATATATCGATTTAAGGTCACCTGTGTGACCTTAAATTGTGCAGGCAAATGGTTTCTGTTTTGGTTTATCCACTTCTTGAACTGGCCAGGTTACCCAGCTGACTTCAGTTGTTCATTCTTTTAGATGAAAGATGACCACTGATGGTACAGGCTTGTACAATTTCTGTCCCGGTGTGGCTTTTCTGTCACGTATTCCTCTTATCTGTATTTCTTCTACATGAAAATTAGAGAAATGGCACCAGGAAGTCTACACAAATGAAATTCTCAAGGCTGTTAAGGAAATAGCTGCATTAGATATAGGGAATTTCTGTGCTTACGGCCCTTGGACTTGTCACTCTTATACATGGAAAGAAACATTACACATGGCTGTTAACAAGTGTATGGTGTGCATCTGCGTGAGGGGAAGACATCCTCTGATGTGCTCCTGGTTACTGTCCCTGTGTTTTTGTCACTTTCAGTAAATTACAGTTCACTTGTGCTGCTGTGGGTCTGTCAGCAGTAGTTCTCCCTGCCTCCTTACCTGCCTGATGTCATGGCTGGGTGATACACACATTCATTGCTGCTTTACCGGTGGTACTGAAGTGGCAGGTGTTGCCTTGCCTCTACTTCTCTACCTCAGCCTCCTTGCACAGTGGTATGACTCAAGAAAAACGGAAGCAACTTTCTACTCCTTTTGGAGTATAAATTAAAACCCAAACAAATACCATTCTCAGAGTGGCCCAAGATCTGTATTTAAGTGTGGCAGCACATTTAATTTTGTTTTTCAGATTGGTAACCACCTACGTGTGGAGAAGAATTTTTTATGAAGTGCCTGTCTCATGCTAATTTAAATGTAATTAGGTACCACAGAATTTCACAGATTTAGGCCATTCCCAAAAGATGTGTGGCAATGTCCAATGTTCTGTCTTGTGAAGAACAAGAAAGTGAAGCACTTTGGATGTAGTAAAGTCAAAACTTACTAATTGCTGGATTCAGGCTGAGGAAATAAATTGCTTTTTAACAGGCCTCTATGTTTTGGGGATCTGGAGAACAGAGGGGTTTACTTTGTATGAGGCCCATGTTATGCTGTGCAGGAATTTTCAGTTTAGGGTTAAAAATACTGAAAGTGCCCTTTTATGATACAGCTGACAATTAGCTTGCTGCCAGTAGAAAAAACAATCATTAAGTGGTGAGTGAAAGTAATGTCAGAAAGGGACCTTGACAGAGTGGTAACATACAGTTAGCCTGAGCAACATTCTTCACACCTGCTGTGGTGCATAACAGTAGCTGGCTGACTTAACCCGTGGTACTACAAGCAGAGCATTGTGTTGTGACACAGCCTGGACAGTGATTGAATTACACACCGATTAGGTCTTTGGCTTCTCTCTGTCAGTGTGGACAATGAAGAATCAGAGAAGTGGACATGAGAGCTTTAGCAGGCCTTGTGCTCTCGAATGGAGGAGGATTAGTTTGTAAATGGTAAATTGTGTTAGGGCCAAGAGTCATAAAACTGAGCTCTTGCCCTTCTGCTTCCTCAAAGGCACAGGCTTTGCAGAAAGCCCCTAGCCTGTTCTCCCCCCCCCCCCCCCCCCCCGCTTCTGCTGNTTGTAAATGGTAAATTGTGTTAGGGCCAAGAGTCATAAAACTGAGCTCTTGCCCTTCTGCTTCCTCAAAGGCACAGGCTTTGCAGAAAGCCCCTAGCCTGTTCTCCCCCCCCCCCCCCCCCCCCCGCTTCTGCTGACTGCTGTGATGAGGGGAGGGGTGAACAACTGGAATCTGCTCCTCCTTTTCTTTGCCAAAGAAGGATGAAGGCACTGGAACATGTGTACAAGTTATGCCCCTCACTGTCACTTAGTATTCTTTCTTAGAAGGAATTAAAGTAATCAGTCTTCTACCATTTCCATAGGGGTGCAGATTTGCCTCTCACTGAGGTGCTGCTGGCTGGTTCACTGTCTGGTAGAGAGTGTCTCTAAGACCTCATTTGACCTTGCATACCTCTCAGGAGGTCTGCAACAGGGCTGAAGAATTGGAAATGTTGCATCCTTTCCCTCTTGTCATCTGCTTCCACACAACTGCAGAGCCTGTGCTGCGCTCTCAGCAAAAGCACCCTGAAACTCCCTGTGCTGGAGGTTTGTACTAAGCTGGTACAGAACATACATTGCTCTTGGTGGCATTATCCCTTGTTGCTGTGTTGTTCATAGCGAAGATCAGTTTATACTCACGTTTTTTCCACTGAGACGAGTGTTTGGTGTGTTCTACATACCAAAAGTGGCAAATCTTCTATATCTTCTTTCAGTTTTCAATTGAAGGTCTACATGATGTGAACTTCTTGGGCTTTGTTGTGGGGTTTTTTTTTGTTTTGTTTTTTGAGAGGTAAAGCTTTTTTGGTTAAAAAAACCCCAACTGTTGAACCCAAGTTGGAGAAACAGCTGCAACATGTATGTGCATGACACAGTGCATGGGATACAAAGCATTCCCATTCCTTCTGATCTTGCATATCCACTCCCTCTACCTATTGAATATGATAGCCGTTAGGCACGAGTGTAGACCCAGAGATGGGCAGGGCTAGTTTGCCGTGCAAACATTTATCTGATGGCCCGATCCTATTTTCTAGAACCAAAGACTTAATTGTGATAAAATGGACATCTTAAAGCATTGTAGGAGGTAGGGGGATATAACTGCACTTAACCTGAGTTTAGTTAGGCATGTTTCATGGAGTTTGACAGTAAATAACACAGTATATGATCAGTGGAAATATAATCTTCTTAATCTGTAACTATAAAAAAGAAAAGGATGGTCTTGAAAGTCCAGCAATCTTTCCGATTATCTTAAGACAGTGAAATTCAACAGGGTTGTTCCTGTTAATGATCCAAGAGTAGAGATATTATTGGATACATGGAATAGTGTATCTGGTTCCAGTAATCTTTATTACTGTAATCAATGATTCTCATTCTCTTTCCCTGCAGGCCTTATCTCATCTGTTTATAGTGCTGGCATTTATTTTATATTGAGCTGGGAAGCATTGCATACCTACTGTAAGATTGTAAAAGGCTTTATAAGTATACTATTTGAAAAGAATTGCTTGTGCTCTGGTTGCTAGTTTGAACTGAGAAAAGATACTTGTATTTCATACTCCTAAAAGCAGTAGTGTATTTGCTGTAATATACCAGTTCAGAGTGATTTGCTCATAAACTCTCAGTTAAAGAAAACTCTCAAATCTCTTGCACCTATTTTCTCTAATAAGTGGCAAATCCTTAGTACCTCCCAAAAATGCTCACAAGCCTGTAGGGTATGAAGGCTTTGCTTTGGCTCTTTTTAAAAGCTCTGTAAAAAGTTATGAATGAGAGAAATTCAGCTGTTACTCAACATAGACACTACTGGTAACTGATAGCTCATTTTCAAAACTGGAAAATAAGAGCTATTCTAAGTAGCCACTGTTGGTTTTAATACTGTGGAATATTTCAAATGTAAGTTTTGAAGAAAAACCCCAGTCATTCACTAGTGCTGATACAGGAATGACAGAGGTTAATACCACTGACATCATGTTGGAGCCGTATAGTATTTTGTTAATGGTTATTAATGCCCTGCTGCTGGGAGACAGACAGTGCCAGCTGCCAGTTAGTGTGGTGCCTCTCTGTGGGTGTGCCTGATCTTTGCTTGGAGAGGAGAAGGCCACAAGGAGAATGCATGTCTGCTCCCTACCTCATCATCTCTCCACGAAAACAGGAAGAGATACTGAGAGAAGGTAGTTACAATGCCTTGCTTCTGTCTCTGCTGACTAAAGAACAGGTCTTAGAGAGTGAAGCAGGAGCAGCAGACTATCTAATGAAGAGTTTGTCCCCAACATCCTTGTAGGACCCCTTCAGATACTGAAAGGCTGCTATGAGGTCTCCATGCAGCCTTCTCTTCTCCAGGCTGAACAGCCCCAACTTTCTCAGCCTATCTTCCTACAGGAGGTGCTCCAGTCCCCTGATCATTCTTGTGGCCCTTCTCTGGACTTGTTCCAACAGTTCCATGTCCTTTTTATGTTGAGGACACCAGAACTGCACACAATACTCCAGGTGAGAGAGGTCTCACGAGAGCAGAGTGGAGGGGCAGGATCACCTCCTTCAGCCTGCTGGTCCTCCACGTTCCTTTTGATGCAGCCCAGGATATGGTTGACTCTCTGGCCTGCAAGTGCACACTGAAGCCAACTCATGTTCATTTTCTCATTGATCAACATCCCCAAGTCTTTCTCCGCAGGGCTGCTCTGAGCTCAGGACTGAACTCAAGATCCTTTGCAATAAACCAGCAAGAAACTCAAATATGCATGGAAATACTGCCAGTAGGCCTGGGGAAGAAGTCTAGGTTTATGTAAGAGAGCCTTAGAGCTCTGAACATTCGTGGAAAGAAGTCAGAAATGGTGTAGAGTGAAGGAAAACAACTCTTGAGAGGAAGGGGAAGGAACTTTGTAGTGGTAGAATGATGATGGATATAGAGCAATTAATTAGCTTTGACTACATCATATTTGTTGTACATCCAGATTTGTAGGTTTAACTTCCTCACTTGGGGCTAGCTATTACGTTTTGTAATACCTTCGAATTTCATCCACCATACATGAATGAAACATACAGAAAGATGCAATATGTCAGTGTAGTATATCAAATTGAGAACAGCATTTTTAGCAGTCTGTACTGAACACAGGTTTAAGCCAGCAGTAGATTATTCCTTAAGTGTATTGTTGTTATGACAAATGTGAAAAGGAGTTAAAAGCATTTCAGTAGATTTAAAAAATGAGACTTTTATTTCCTTTCCCACAGTGTGGGCTCAAAATGGGACTACCAGCCAGGTTGTGCAGCTTGGCCTTGCACTACACAAGTATCCTCTGGTGAATGTGAGTGGAATCAGTTGTGAGTCCTGTGGGAGGAACCGGCTCACCAGGCCTCTCCAAGTCATTCAGCTTCTAGGTCTCTAAACGCAGGGGTAATGTAACCTTAATAATACACTGAGATTGTTTAGCAGAGAAATGCCTGATAGCCCAAGGACATTTTGGTGATAACTGCTGTGTGATGTGCCACACAGACTGTTGTATTCTCTTTCATGCTAATTAAAAAAAACAGTATACCGCTACTTATGTATGTTTGCTAAAAGGGAAGATGAGTGTTTGATTGCATGAAGCTCAGGTTTGGGGACACAATTTCATTTTAAAACCCATTAATTTTGTACACCTGTTAATTAATGTATATAAATGGAAATGTCCATGTAATACTGTACATGTACTCTCCAATTATGTAGCCTAATAATTGAACACAATGATTTGTACAGACATTTTATTTTCTCTGGCCACTTTTACAGAAAGAGTTGCATATACAAATAGTTGTCAGTCAGTTGCCTTATCTTCAGTGACACATACTTTGCTTGGAACATTTTTTTGACTTGAAAGGTGCTGAGAATGAAGAGAAGACTTCTTAAAATATTGAAGAAGAATTCAGAAACTCTTTATTATTTTTGAGGAGTAGGTCTTTTCCCACCTTGGATCTGTCTTCACAAGACCCCTCTCCTCATAGCTCAAAAAAAGTCTGACATTGTCCTTCATGCTTTTTTTACAACTAAATCACTTTGTAGTTGATCACTTCCACTGGAATAAAAGTGTAAAGACATGTATGGAGGAAATCCCATTAGGCCAGTTCTGCTGCCACTCCTGTTGGTAGGAATTAAAGCGTCTGAAACTTGTTTTCATTGAGAATAGGTGAATTGTTGGACTTGATGATCTTAAAGGTCTTTTCCAACTGAAATGATTCTACAGTTCTGTGAATCTGAGCTCAACTAGCAGGAGCAGCAGATTATGGGAAGTGGTTATTCCCCTCTGCAGAGTATTGTGGGAGACAGCATCTGAAGCATGATGTCCAGTTTTGGTCTGCGCTAAATAAGAAAGACATTGTCATACTGGAACAGAACAAAGATGAGGGGCTGCAGCCAGTGATACATCAGGAGAGAACTGGGCTGGTTCATCATGGAGAGATGCTGTATCTCACAGTCAACAGCTGCCTGCTGTGAGGGTGCATTGGGTCAGGCATGTCTTGGATGAGATGCAAGAGGCCCAAGTTGAAGCAAGAGAAATTTCAAATTTAAAAAATATTCCCCAAAAATATGATAAACTGGGGTCCGCAGAGGAGGTGTCATCTCTATCCTTGGAGATGCTCAAAATTGACCACACAAGCCCTAAGCAACTTGGTCAAGCATGGGTCTACTCGACTAAACTGGAGACCACTGGAAGTTCATGCCAACCAGTATGTGTCTGAGGTTCTGTGGTAATACTTAGAAATTGAAAAGGTAAATGAAACTATTAGCAGAGAGTACTTTTTCCTGTGTAATTCATAGCTCCTTGAATTACATGTCAGTTGAGAACTTTCTAATGGAGCTTACTTTGTAAGCACTTGAGCTGGCTTAGAGTAAATTTGGGTATGTGCTGGCATGAAAAAATTGCAAAGCCAGTAAGGCAACTGCATGTAGTTAACAGTCCTTTCATGTTTGTGCAAAGTCCTAAGCAGACATAAAAACCCTTCAAACCCACCAGAGATTGTTTGTGGCTTTTCCGTCATCTGTCGTCATTGTGCATTGAGCACAGACAGAAACAAAACAAACAAAATAAAACAACAAAAAAATAGAAAGGCAGAAATAATCCAGTCCTGTTCCACCATAGGAGATGTCACTCACAATTAATCCAGCTACAAGTGACTCCTTTTATTCTCCTCTCCCAAATACCACGCAGATTAGGTTCACCTGAACCTTCCCCACCTGGAAACCAGTCTGTGACAAGTTCTTCGACTTGGTGTTCTGTATCTCAGTTCTAAGTCTGAGGCTATAACTAAAGGAGGATGAACGGAACAGGGAATAGGAATTTGGTTGAGTGCTATTTGCAAAGAGGTGAGACAGCTGCTCTGAGGGTTGTGTTTTGTGCAGTGTGAGAATGTTTTGTGCACACAAGTGCAGCCCCAGCCTCCCTGGCTGAGCTGGCTGCAGGTGTGGGTGCCTGGGCAGGATTGCTGCCACCAAGGCTAGAGGCAGTGGTGGGG